>KB445800.1:1301285-1486382 GCA_000320605.2 Gelatoporia subvermispora B
GGATGAATACGAAGCCATTGGGCATCGGACAAACCCGCTGCGCCAACATCAGTAGAGGTGGACAGTCTGCTGGGAGTTTGACGTACTAGACAATTTTGACCGGGTTTTTTCTGTTTTTTACACTTTTTTACACTGTTTTTTACACCTGCACGTGATATTTCTCTATCATGTGACATATTGTAACTTACGTTATTTACACCATGTAAAAAATAGGTCGGGGTACCCTATTACTTACATTACAATACTTACACCCCGCGGAATTTCTTACCGTACCCTAACCCTCACTGTATTGTGAAAGGCGTACATATGACTGATCCCATTGTACGTTATCCAATCCTTGAATATGACAACATGAATTCTAACCAACCTTCAGACGTCATCCCCTTGCCAGTGCAGCGTGGATGCACAAATAAGCGCCGCTGTCAAGCTCATGTACAATCAAGGACAGGCTCAGGAAATCATAATTCTGCAATGTATTGCTACGTTTGATCTGGATATCAGCCGCGATTTCGTTCGGCGAGGGGCGGCCACTGTCTTCCTGGCGAATGATGCGCCCAGAGATCTATCTGCTAAGCTTGTAAAGGCATACCAAGAAGGTTGTTATACAGATGTGAGGAATGGTGAGTGGCAAATTTGCGCCTGCGCTACGTGATTTAAGTAGTCTACCGTAGAACTCCTCAGTCTGATTCCAAACCCTCACGGTAAGTGCCTCTTCAGCACAATTGCCCGGTTTGACTAATCTGCTCACGCTATCGATTTAGCAACAAGTCTGCGAGCACGTATCGAGGCTTTCCACAATACTCCGTTCTTGGGAAGCTCGGACAAAGGTCTTATTGCGTACCTTGTACACAATGACAAACAATTTGCAAACTCTCGTCAAAGTCCGAAAGGGCGACAGGGCAAATTCTGCTCCGTCATTCAAAGTGCTGCAAGCGGGAAGTCGCGAACAATTATAGAAGTCAAGCCATCCATCCTGTGCCTCCAGAACTGCGCTGAGTTGTATAAGATATAGATCGGCACTCATAGCATCTTCGTACTGTACATCAGCTTACGGCCATCAGAAGACCTCGCCGGCTATCCGTTCAGAGACGACTTTCCGGCCCGAGTACTCACGTTCTATACTCAGGACAAGTCCAAGTACCAACATCGTTGCCACTGTTTCTTTCGCGCCCTTTTCATTGCATTCGGACGTAAAGTCGATTCATTGCTGAGAGAAGTATGTAATGACTCCGTAGCGGCGGTCAGACTGTGGCACAAGCAAATGTGCGGGACAGATTGGCTGTCTCGTATAGAATTTTTCGAAAACGTGAGGCAGGAATACGAGAAGGTGAGCCATTTTTCATTAGGCTAGGCTCTAGTACTAACGTGCGACAGATGATCAAGGAACCTTCGACGATGTCGAATAATTCATCTGCGATCTTACTAGATCTGAGGAAGAAATTTCCAAATATCTTCGACGGGTCCCACTACCCCAAGCTTGTTATCGCCATAGACAACGCGGAAGAGCTCAAGTGGCACTTCAATGCTGAACATTCTTGGTCTGACGTTGTGTGTGATATCGTCAGCCGCTATTCTCTGGCATTTCGAGAATCCGTTTGGGTTGTATTTTCCTCGAGGGATCAAGCTGTGGCCGAATACAACATTGGTTATGTACCATATATTAGTACGTTGCAAGGCGCTATCAGCGTTTCCGATGTGTCTGACATGGTTAGCAGGGAGCTCCTTACGCATCGCAGTCCCAGGAAATGATATATATCCTCCATTTACACTCCTTGGCTGGGATCAATTTGCACCACCTTATGGTACATACCCAACGAGAGATGTCGCCAAGTTACGCCATTTGGTTCAATTTGGTCGTCCTTTGTGCGTGTCTTTGCAATCTGGTGGATTCGTTCTCAGCACTAACAAAGCTTGGCACAGGTGGAAACACCTCATGACCGAATGTGGCACGTACAGCGCACTATTGGAGAAGTCTACCTCATACATGCTGCGAAGCACAGGGTCATTCGATCCAACCAACCACGTCCAAGCGCTCGCACTCCTGTCGCAGAGATTCTGCATCCAGATGACATCTGCGCACCCACTTGCTAACCACTTCATCGCTGCCACCGTTTCGCAACACCTTTGCACTTGCATCGAGAGAGCGGACAATGGCACGTGGATCCACGGAGCGTATCCGTCCGAGCCTTTCCTGTCCCACGTCGTAGCAAGCATCCTCCACAGGCCTGGCGAGGATGATGCTCTTCTGCGTTCGCTTGAGATCCTACTTCGATACGCCTCCAGCAGAGTAATTGTGGCCGAACCTCACGGCGATCTAGTCTCCCGACTTCTATGGATGCTATGCAAAGACTTCCTTGTGAGAGATCTTTCAATGTCGCAGATCAGTTCCGACCAAACGCTCGATATTGAACTTCCGTTTTGCAAAATGCTACCGCTTGCTGCATTGCTCGAAAGTATGTTCGGTTCCCGAATGTGGCCGAGAGGATCCCCCGGTAATGCGGCGAAGGATGCGCTCAAGAACGCGTATGTCAACATGTCGCATTGGGCACGCGTTGGTGAAGATACGGCAAGGTCTCCTGAGAAAAGGTATCCAGACCTCCTGTATTGTGTCCAGTTGAAGCTGACATATAACATAGATCAAGAAGGGCTCTCCGTCTGTGGGCCCGCACTGCAGGTGCCCAGTGCCATCTTCAACAGGTCCCCGTCAGGCAAATCGTGCCCATCTGGTACGATGCACCTGAGGCCAGCGCTACCCTCAAGGGCACGGCCTCATCCACAGACTCCCCGTACATGGGCCATATACTCATCTGCAGCAGAATCAGTGAGGACCCAACTCCCTCTTCCTTGTTTGATTCCGTCACCCCGGAGCGCTATGGTCTGGAAGGAAACATGCCATACGTGGTGATACTACTCGATTTAGGCTGTAGGACTACGGCGATTCACTCGGCATTTGAGTCCAATCTGAATGCACCACGTCTCACAATCCATGCTACAGGGATGTGTCGCGAGACATTCCCTTTCCTTGATAGACTTGATCGTCTAGAACAGCTGATGAAGGATATTACCGAGCTGCAAACGGTATCACGTCCCCCAATCTCGTTCGTCGATGACCTCAACGATAGCCTCTTGTTCGGTAGCACAGTAGAAAGTTCTCATATGAATTGGGAGCGCCAGGGATATACCTACGACCCTCACGGCGTCGTTGTGTCCATCTGACTTCTAAAAATCCACGTTTTTTGCTCTGCAGGTTTTGTTCGATCACAGCGCCCAGATTAATTTAGAAAATTTCCCTCGAAGCAGGTTGTGTAGAGAAACAGCGTGCTGTGCTCTCCAGTCCTGTCATGTGTAGCGACGTAGAAATGTGGACGCAATCGCTGTCGACATCCAGGACGATATCGCGGATCGCCGCTCTTGTATATGGAGCGGACTATGTCGGCCTGCCGGACACATTCCAAACAATCAAGGAAAGACTGCTCAAGATCACGAAGTCTTCATTCCCAAATTAAGTGCATTGACGGCAGATAATAAATAGACTAGTGAGACACTGCAGCCCGGTAATAGCGTACAATGTAGACAACGTGTGACACAGGGGTATAGGGACCAACGCAAGCGAAAAACCTGGTTGGTACCGCGAAAGGGGCGAGGAATCATCTCGCACTACCCGCGAACGAGGAGAGCAAGAGTGATCAGAGGGCTCGAGGGACGAATGAGCGTGCATGTTCGAGTAGCTGCAACATGCGTCACACCTCCTGCGCATTTGCTCGGACATGGCCTGATGAGGACAAAACCTGCCGAGATCCGTCAGATAACCCTGGGAGTGGCTATATCATACTCACCTGGCATTCAATGCTACAGACAACACAACACAGCTAGAACGACTAGTGAGAGCTTTCTACGACGGAAGAATTGGGTAACAAGGAAAAGTGCACAGAAGTGCGGAACGGAAGTCTGAAATGCTTGACACCGAAGTCTACCATGTGCCCACGGCTCATGCGGATTCGGTGACATACTCGCTTACCTACTCATGAGACTTAAGCATCGTCGTCCTCGTCATCGCTGATGACGAAGACAGTGGGTGTCGGGGGAGGCTCCGGCCAGCGTGCACGCTGTCTTTGCCATGACTGCGCCACTGGAACTGGACTCGCGCGAGAGGAATTTGTATTTGGAGAGCCCGCCTTCATGTCATCTTCCATGAGACTAAGGGAGTCTTAGCCGGACTCAGGCGCTACCGTAAGCGTGAGATCGCGCTCACCGTCTGCGCTCCTTCAATATACTCAAAATGTTCTCTTTCTCCTCTTTGGTTTTTGCGGTGCTCAGCTTCGCCATCAGGAGCTTGCTTTCCGCGATCTGCTGCTCCAGGCGCTTCTGCTTGGCCGCAAGGTCGTCCTTCTCCACCGCTTGGACTGTTTTAAGGGGAGGAGTCTTGACAGTTTGAATTGTCTCTACAATGAACGAGACGGCGAGCTCATCAAAGTTGCCCGGACTAGACGTCTGTGCCACACTCAGTGTGCTTGCTTGTACAGTGCGCCTCGCCGTTGGTACGTCGAGATTGGGAGTGGATGGCACCGACGTCGGAACCGCACCAACAGCTCTCCGGCTCTTAACCACAAGACGACGCAGCTCACTCTCTGCGCTTAATGCATCGAGCTGTCGTGTTCCAGCATTCACCGGTGCAGGAGCAGCTATCGCCTGCGGGGCTGACGACGGAAATACAGGCAATGATACAGGAGCGGCAGCTCTGTCTGCCGTCGACAATGCAGGCATTGCGGTGACAGCTGGACTGCCGGGCTTCGTCTGCACAGGAGGAGTACCTGCTGCCGGGCTCCCGGACTTTCTTGTCATCTCCTCCTTCGTCCGCGCAATACGCTCCTCCAGATCCCTCTGGCGCGCGAGGAGTGCGCGCTTGACATCGTCGGGTGCGGGCGCCGGAGGAGTAGGTATACGGGGGGCGGGCGGGAGTGGAGGAATCCACGAGTCCGAGGATTCTAGCAACGGCGATGGCACGTGGGCTAGCGCTGCTGGAGGTTGAGGCGCCTCCATCGGCACTGGAACGGGCTGCTGCTCCTGCCATTCTTCCCTCTGCATCCGTAGCGCAGTGGCAGGGGAAGACAGTACGTGCTTGCCGATCGTCACGATCTCCTCATCCTCATGGATAATGAGAGGAAGCTCTGAAGTCATCGCCTCATCGTCCCATGTGTTGACGTCTAGCGGAAGCTCGTCCGGTTGTGACTTGGGTGAGACTTGCCTTGACGATGCGATAGATTCTCCGCCGTATGACCTGATTTCGTCAGCGTCCAGAACGCCGGCGCGATCAAAATACCCATCGTCGCTCGCAAGTTCCGTCCCCATCGACTCTGGACCGGTAAATTCCTCCATGGTTTCGAAATCGATGGCCGACTGCATGAGACTGCCAGAAGCACGATTCCACTCCTGCGCTGAGGGTGGGCCGGACCAAGTGGTTGTGTTCGACTGCAGATACTCTGTTTGCAGATGTGACAGAGACGTGTAGGGCGGCGGGCGAGGTAGGTGCGGATTGGGTGGCAGAGGTAACAGATCCTGTAAGGCGGGTGCATTCGCCTGCGCATTCCTCCCGGCTTTCTGCTTCTTCTGTTTCTTCTTTGCGGGCTTCGGTGGTAGAGGCACTGGCGGCGGAACCAGAAGCTCACCCTCCTCTATCTCACCTTCCTCCATCTCACGCGTCTGCGGCATATGGCGGAACCAGTACACTCTGACGTGCTCCCGACCTTGGCCACCGGTAAGTCTCGGTCCTTCGTATGCCTGGAATGCAAGATCCGTTCTCGTAAACTCGATCAGCGCCTTCCCGAAGGAGGGATCGACGTCGATCCGCTTCTTGCGGTCAAATCTGTTCGCCCAGGCGGCGACGAACTCGAGGTTGCGGAACTTCTTGGGGATGAGCTCCATGACAAGCGTGCGCGTTGGATCGATTGGCGGATACAGCTCTCCAGCACGAGGGTACCGACCGAACATGGCACTCTCGTCAGTGACAGGTGGCATGCCAATGATCTTGGCCACGGCGGGAGGAGCGGACACAGTAGGTTGCGGCGGCAGAATATCTATGCGAGAAGGTGGCAGGGGTAGGGGCACTTGTGGCGGAGGTAGCGGTGGGGCCACACGTGCGGACAGAGGAGCATTCTTACGCGAGTGCGTATGCATCTGTGCATGCTGCAGATTCGTTTGAGAGGACAGTCTACCGAGAGGTTTGGCGGGAAGAGAAGGCGGTGGAGGAGTAGGAATGTATGACGGTGCCATAGAGGAGGGTGGCAGCGGCAGGGGAGCGTATGAATTATACGACATCGGAGGGAGGACCTGAGAATATGCATGGTCCAATACAGGAAAGGTGGGGAGAGGCGGAGGTAGACTAGGGGGGACGCTATGCCCAGTCGCATGCCAGCTTGGGCTGGGGAGGTGTGGGGGTGGCGGTGGTGGAGGTATAGGTAGTGGTACGGCAGGTAAGGGGTGCACATGCACCGGGGGCGGCAGAAGTACTTGAGACTTATTTTGCAAATTCCTGTTGTTCTTCTTTTTCTTCTTGCTTGGTCTTGGTTCTGTCATTGGTTGCGTGGATGTACTAGGAGGGACATGAACTTGTGTGAGGGTGTTGTTCTCGTTCCTCTTGCGTTTTCGCGCGATGTTAGGAGCTGTGGCTACCCGCGGCCTGTCAGGTTCGTCCCACCGCGGACAGATATCGGCCACACCTTGATTCTGTCGCATGGAGCCCCTACTTCCCGGGTGAGGGCTGTAGAAACTCTCCATCGAACCGTCCTGCTGCGAATCGTCAGATCTGAGGAGGCAGACTGAGTCGTTTTCATCCAATGCAAGTTCTAAGAATGGATCACACCGGAAGACGTTCAGTTGGTCTTCAATGAATGCTTCTTCGTCGTCCTCGGTAATCACTATCGGTGATGCAAAAGAGCCCAAACCGTGTACCGCCATCATGAGACGGATAGCAACAAGGGCAGAGTCAAGAAGTTTGCTGGGCTTGTCTCAAACAATTCGTGATGTTCCTGGCGTGTGGGATATCAGCCACATATTTAAACTCCGACATATCTAAATTCAGTAATTATCTCGGAAGTCGGCTGATCTGGGCAAGAGTCTAGTTCACGTGCGTGCGTAGGTGTGCATCTGCACGCCACCGGTCCCCGGGTCCAGGACGCATACAAGTAATGGCAACTCCCAAGGCGAACGTCCGGATGTGAAAGCACCCTTGGGACATATGGGAAGCGCGGAAAAGCAAGAAGTTCTACTCTCGTTGAATCAGGCCCACTCCTACGATCACACCGTCTGCGAGGATATCTGCAGCTTTGCGACCTTCGTGCGCCTGGTGTTGTGCCTTACGCACAAACTCGGCCTTCACTGCCTTCGCCCTGGCGATCTGAGATATATCGCGAAAGATACTTAGCAGCTGTGCGGTAGCTTTGAAAGTAAATGTGACCGACCTCGTTGGTGTGGTGCAGGCACTCAAGGTAGTCGTCCGCCTGCAGCCTACATTGCACCGGCGCGTCGGCCTGGGCGTAGCACTGGGCACATCATGAGTACGCATGCAAAGCTCATAGTAGAAAGCACGCACTTTCTGGAACTCTTGCCAATAAGCGAAGCAACGGGGAACACCTGGGTGCTACGCCTCAGTCTGCGATGCTATACGTGCCGTTTGAACGGACGACGTACCTCCGTGCACACCGTAGCCGGACTAGAGTAGCAACAGATTGATCAGAGTACATCAGAGCACATATCAGGTTATATTCGAAGTATACTCACGGCCATTACTCGTCTAACGGTTCAAATGGGGAGGATGGATCGTGAGGTCGAGCTCAGCTGCAGCGATCGCAGGCGTCGCGTAATGTCACCGTCACTTACCGTTACTGTGACGTTTGCGTGACTTGGGCGCCTGTGAGGCGGTCCGCCACGCGCACCCGAGTGTCATAGCCCCGCACTTGGCCTGGATACGTTTAGCGAGACCTTTCTTCAACCAACCCCCATCTCGACTCTTGGAATTGGTATGACATGGCAGACCAAGCTGAACTTGCATTTGTGAAGAATTTTGTCAACAATATTTCATCGCAACCGGTAGTCTATCCCAACGACTTCCAGCAACCGCCCGCAGATTCGCTCAAGAGAGTCCCCGTTCTTGAGGTCAGGACAGCGTCGTCTTCGGTGGTTATGAAATGTTGAGATGTTTTGTTCTAGGTTGATGTGCCACCGCCACCAGAACCGAAGGCTGAGAGTGCTACCACACCTGGTAAGTCTACGTCTGCATTCCACCTACACATCACAACGCCACGGTAGACAGCAAGTTGTATGACGCGTCCTCTTCTACAAGTCTTGATAACGCAGTGCATTACACTTGTTGCCGTTGCATTGTTGAGCCCTTTGGACCACCACGTGTCATTTCTATTCGCTCAGCATGCTACCTGAATTCAGTCGTTCCGTGTGTTTGGAATGTTCTTATAATGTCCAACAGGATCACTTAGTCTCGTGTTCAAGTCGTTGAAGCCGCCAAAGTCCTACAACATCACTGTGCAACCTACCGATACCATCGCAGATATCAAAGCCCAGCTTGCATCCCAGCCTGGCGCGCCCCCCGCGGATGTGCAGCGTCTGCTGCTGAAGGGCAAGGCTCTAGCGGATAGCAAGCTCCTCAAGGAGTACAACGTCAATGACGGAGATACCGTCAACCTTATGGTGAAGCCTGGATTTGAGTGGGATCCCAGCAAGGTTGCCGACACGTTGGAGGCTCCATCTGCCTCCGGCGGAACGATCACGCTACTGCCCGCTTCGGACTCAAAGACTCGTTCCGGTCACTCACGAATTCCCTCTGTTGTCTTGTCTCCGTCGCCCTCACTGTCACCTGCGATCAACGAGAAGGTGGTCGATATACCCCTTACTTTGGATACCTCAAACATTCCCTCTCCATCCACTTCGGGACCGCCACACACTACGTACCACACTGCGATCTCGCAGCCGGCATTTTGGGAGAAACTATATGGTTTCCTATCGTACGTGTATTCCCGATTTCCACTCATGCTGAGACATCGAGCTCAATCACTACCTGTAGGGCCGAGTTTACGAACCAGGCAGACGCCGCGACGGCTTGGGAAGATTTCTTCTGCGCGAGCAAGGGCTCACTGACGGTCAGCGAGATAGCCAAGATTCGTGACCAAGTCGGCGTTATTGGTATGGCTGGAACTTAGGGGAGACATGTTGATTGCGTTTGTGGATGGACTTCTGGCTTCACGGCGATAGTATCTCCAGTAATCGGCGTATAATCTTCCATTTGGGTTCACATGGCTTTCGGCACCATTTCCTCTCATGCAGCATCACAAATCCCACATCTTTGCAACTTACTGCGCGGTTACTATACGACATGAAATATGTTCAATGGGCGCCCCTTGCGGGCAATGTGTTTAAATTCGCCGAAATCCGAAGTTGTGAGAATCGACGACAAAGTGATTCTATCCCATTTCATTCTTACTTTGCCAGTGCCTGAATGGTGAGATCTTCGAGACACTCATAGGGCCTCAAAAGTGAATGGGGCTTGCGTGTATCCTTGATTTTGATGTCACTGTGCTATTATTGCTGACTCCCTGTTATGACAGCTTTTGGAACGTTCATTGGTCGGCCTCCTTCCTTATTTCTGTGGCTGAGGGGTCTGCTGAGCGATGCCGCTTCCAAAGGCGTCATTGAGCCTGGGAATGAAGTATGCGGTTATGTCCCCCACGCCTTGTTACTTGTAATCTCCACGCGCAATGATCATGATATCGACGCCTTGCCGGGCCCCTCTCCTTCTCCATCGGGATGCATTTGTCCCATATCAAGTCAAAGCTCCAATTGCAAGGGACGCGACGGATGACAGCACATGACGAAGATCGAGTTACTCTACAAGGCTCTTGGTTCTGCTGTACACCGAAGGAGACCGTGGTACTCTTATAGAGTTCGCGAGGGAGCATGATCATGTGTAGACAAGCCCCTCTGAAGCCAAGCGTGCTTCGGCCTCTCTTCTGCCCCCGTCTCATTTATAGACCCGCACGCAACGTTGCCTTCCTTCGCACACACACTTCTCCAAGTGTTTGCTCTCGGCCTCTTAGTCGCCTATCAACGATGAGCTCCCAGAAGGACGTTTCACACCTAAGTGACATTAACAAGATGAACACGGAAGACGACGGGTCGTTCAAACGCAAACCGTCTCAGTTCAGGAATTGGATCTCCAAGGGAGGAGAGTTCGAAGCCGAGGCAGGCGAGTCGATGGGTTTGGCTAAGCGAAGATCCCCCGCTAACTTTGATCTGCAGGCCGCTATCATCTCTACGTCTCCTATGCATGCCGTGAGTCCTGCGAGCAAAGGTCCCGAGGTTGTTGAACCGAGCGTGCGCGTTTAGCATGGGCGACGAGGGCGTTGATCGTAAGGAAGCTGAAAGGCCTCGAGAAGCTCATTGGTGAGTCGTACGCTAATTCGCTAATCTTGCATTGACATTGTGTAGATGTCTCTGTTGTATCCCCACACATGGGCGAGCATGGCTGGCCGTTTGCCAACGTCGATGCGTTCCCTGCTGCTGACACGGACCCATTGTACAACTCGCAGCACGTCAAGGACCTCTACCTCCGTGTCAACCCCGGATACGAGGGCCGGTATGTCACATCCACGACCCGCTCGTACCCGCTGCTGACACCGCTGACCTGTAGCTTCACTGTCCCCGTGCTCTGGGACAAGAAGACGGAGGCGATTGTCAACAACGAGAGCTCCGAGATCATCCGGATGTTCAACACTGAGTTTAACCACCTCATTCCTGCTGACAAGGCGGCCATCGACATCTACCCGGAGCAGCACCGCAAGGCCATCGACGAGCTCAACGACTGGGTGTACGACACTGTCAACAGTGCGTGACTTCTAATTGTTCCCCATTTGAGATTCTGGTCAGTAGCTGACAATGCGGCGGTAGACGGTGTGTACAAGTCTGGCTTTGCGAAGACGCAGAAAGCGTACGAGGCTGCGGTCAAGCCCCTCTTCGAGTCGCTCGACCGACTGGAAAAGATTCTTGAGGGCAAGGACTACCTGATCGGCGACCAGCTCACGGAGGCAGACGTCCGACTCTTCGTCACCATTGTACGCAACTTTACATGCTCATCTAGCTAATCACTCATTGCTCTTATTTAGATCCGCTTCGATCCGGTGTACGTTGGGCACTTCAAGTGCAACATCAGGACTATCCGTGACGGATACCCCAACCTCCACCTGTGGATGCGCAAGCTGTACTGGAACAACGACGCGTTCTCCTCCACGTGCAACTTCGACCACATCAAGACGCACTACTACTGGTCGCACCCGATGATAAACCCGACCAGGGTAGTGCCTGTCGGTCCGATCCCGAACATCCTCCCCTTGTGATGATCAAGATCAAGAAGGCGCATCGCATCTGTACAGTATCGGAAGCACTTTGGATGATCCGCGCGGAGGGAGAAAGGAAGTCAAGATATTGACTGTATCATGTACAATCACCTTCTGAATGAAATTCGGCGATGGAAAAACTTATTGATGTGTGAGGTGTCCCTTCTATGGTATCGAAAGCAGGTACAGTACATCCCAGTGTACATACAAAGTCTGCAAGAGTCCCAGCCGTAATCATTGTCATGAGATGTCCATGGTCAGAGGTATCGTGTCAAGTCCTTAGGTCGTTGTGACAGATGTCATGAGAAGGTTTGTCGGGGGAGGGTTTCACGCTCCAAGGATGACCCCAAGGAGAACAAGAAGACCTGCAACTGCAGTTCCGGTGGAGAAGCCATCACCTATACGCATCGCGCCATTATTCTGACTAGCACCAGTCGGGCTAGCGCTGGCGGACCCAGTGCGACTTCCACTGACGGCCTGTACGCAAGATAGTCAGTAGTCACATTCCATCGTATTAGAGCAAAGGTGGATTGGGCAATAAGGGCAAGGAGCAAGGCACCGAGTAGCCTGACCAGACATCAATGACCCCCACTTCGACCCGAGCCCGTGCTCGAGCGGCGGAGCTCACCTTGTTGGCCGACGACGGCGTCGTGGATGGGGACGAGGAGTGTGGGGAAGAAAAGGCGGACGAGTCGGACGCGGGGTGAGAAGAATTGGCAGACGCGGAGTGAATACTCGCCGAAGTGATCGACGCAGACCCAGAGGATGATATTGCGGACCCATTGCTGGTGGGCACAGCATCGTTCCCGACGGTCGAGAGGAAGGTACAGTCGGACGAGCCTGGCGCGGGGTGTGCGGAGGGCGTGACGGGCTCGCCCTGGAAGAATGTCGATGTGCCATACACACCCATCGGCTGCGATCGTTGCGTCAGTCAGATCTTTAAAGGAACTTGAAAGAAGGGCATACCTCGCCGGAGTTACCATCGCAGCGCTCGAAGATGCCCGGGGAGTAGTTCCCGGGCATGTTCCACATACATCCCATAACATCGTAGATGTGGTTGCACAGCGCGGGCGCCCCCGGGCCGTCCTTGCACGCGCGGATGCAGAACTCGGTGTCGGACATGAAGTTCGACCACTCATGCAGCTGCATGAGGGTACCGAATGCAGTCGAGAACACCAGCCCGCCGATCGGGTTGCCTGAGCTAGCACGTCAGCTGATGCGCACTTGTGAAGGAGCGGGCATAACTCACCGTTACCATCTGCACCGTGCGGGTCGAGCTCGCCGCCCTCGTCGCCGGCGGGGATGTTCAGTTTTGTGAGGTCGCCAACGCCGGTGACTTGCACAAAATCGGGTGTCTTGACGAAGTGGGCACCGGTGATGGTGCCGTTTGGCATGAGTCGTGTTCCATGGCCGTCCTGCAGGCACCACGACACCTCAATGCGTTCCGTGTCGCCGATAGTTGCATTAGCGCCTGGCTGTGGCGGGGCGTAGAGACAGAAGTCGGTCACATCGTTGACTCCAGACGACCATCTGTGAGATAGACGGCGCGATGAGACAGGAAAAAAAGACATACTGTACACATTTTGACACATCGAGTCTTGACTTGACGTTGTTCCGCATTGGTTAGTGCCGGATTGTCCTTGCTCGCTTTGCTTGGGAGCATTTGATGGCAGGTAGGTCGCGCTGTATGTTTGCGCCTGTGCGAGGGCAGCGAAGGCGAGCGAACAAAGAGATACGGCAGCGTACATGACGGGCGAGGATGACGAGTCTTGATGCCTCTCTGCCAGGTGGACGGTCAGGAATAAAGCATGGCACGCAGATTTCTCGGACAAGGGACGCCGAAGCAGTCAGCCTCCCGCACGGTACGGTCCGTCAGGGGCGTAAGTTGCCAAGAACATGGTCCGGTTCGCAATCAGACCATCGTGAGATATATTGCCGGGCAGAAGATACAACTCGTGAACTCTGGGACTCGGGAAGCAGCTCACGAGGCCCGGGGAACAGAATGTTGCCAGAGGTAACAAGATAGCGCCTTTCAGAATACCGGCGATAACGGGTGTAGGCGTTTCTTCGACTGGTCGCCTGCCGCCACATGTTGAGGGCTGTCAAGAACTTTGCGGTTGTTCTAGCCCGGCTCCGGCCATAGATTCCCCCAATCTCTACAGGCTATAAAAGGTTCTTCAAAGCAATGGGATATTCTGTTATTTCTGGCGACCATCGGTAGCAATAGCGCATGAGTGTTGCTAGCTTAGGTGACGTCGTACTGTCGTCGCCGGGCTCTTGTAACAGAGAACTCTTGCTCGATCCAGAAAGATTGTGGTTTTCTGTCACTGATCAGACGAATTTACTGTATGAGAGCCACGGAATCCAAGTCAGCTTGTGTTGGGTTGGCCACAAAAAGAGTGGTCAGTGAGGAGATGGCAAAGGACAGATGCGACCGAAGCGTTGCTATCTCGAATGGGCGAGATCAACGGCACGGGCTTTATCTAATCAGATAAGGCAAAGGGACATCGCATCTAATCGTTGCGGTACACGACTGCGGAGTCAAAAGGACTCTTTGAAATCTGGAATCTCCTGTTTCGCAGCGCCACTCCGAGTAGGCCTGTGCGGCCATCTCAGAAGGCTTGCCACAAACCATGGCGCAGGAATCATCATCCTCGTCTTCTGTTGCATCCGCGACGTCGACGGCGACCTCGAACACGTCCTCGAACAGCTTGTTCTCCTCACATGGTTCGCCGGCTCTCATTCTTGCCTTTCTTGCCATCGGACTCTTCGCAGGAGGTATCATCGCTATGTTCGGCTTCAGGCGGTACCATATGAGTTCGCAATTTGGACGTAGGCGGGGCTTTGTCGGAAGAAGACAGGAAGAGGGGGACCTGGACGGACCTGCGGGATTTCAGACAACGGGCCCTCGCGTGCCCAGGACTGTGAAAAGGAATTTCGGAGAGAAACCGTTGTTGTGGGATGTATACGCGGTGGACGACAGCGACTATTCGCTGATGAACCTCATGGTCAGTTTCTGGCATGTCTCCCCTGTCTGCTGTCAACACTTTCTCACGTACGCATAGCCAATCTCCGCGAAGGTCCTCGCTGCGCAATCACACCCAGAAGATGGTACATCTGGAAGACCATCACTGCAGCGGTCGGACAGTCATGTCGGTCGTTTGCGCACCTTTATAATCCATGGACCGTCTCCACGACGGACTCCATCTTCTGCGAGCGTGCCTGCTTCGCCGTCTTCGTCCCCGACGCCAGCATCAGCACCAGCCGCGTCTCCATCACTAGTCCGTCTCCAGGTGGCCGTTGCCATCGCCATGCCTGCGCCATATGCGAATAATTCGACGATCCCCGACTATTCCCTCGGATTAATGGAGTTGCCTTGGAGCGTATCTGCGCAGGCTCGCAACGCCAGTAGCGAAATTGCACCGGACTCCTGTCTGTGAACAGCCAGAGTATCATTATTAATCTAGCGCGTTCCATCTCTTCACTGATCCGTCCACACATCATAGATTGTATTTGTACGATGTACTATATGTGCTATGTAGGATTTTATCGGGCTGTACCCATATCAACTCGGTTTTCAGCTGGACTAAACTGTGCCGTCATCTTTCTCGATCTTGTCTCTATCACCGGCGTTCGGACCCGCTCCGTCCTATTTGATGAGCCGCAATCGACTGCTTGGCAACTGCAGCGGCTATCTTTCTGGGTGTCATTCAGTTCCATGGATCCAACAGACAAGATGCTGCCTTGTGCCATTGGCGTTGTCGCAGAGCAGGTCTCCTAGCAAAACAATATTGATGTTTGGCATGGCATCTTCTCACCATCTGTAAAGCGTGAATAATTTCCGCAGTACATCCCGCCGCGCTTAGCGGTCACTACTACCACAAGCTCTGGTTTAATGAAGTCTCCTAGGACAACGGTATCCGAATTGAATCACAGCGAGTACTTTCATTTGTAGTATCGAAAAGCTCCGCGCGTTCAACCTCCTGGCACGTGTCTTCGCGGACGCGAGAAGGTGCGCACTGTCTCTAGATGTCAATCATGGTGCGTGAACATATGATGCAGCTTACTGCGAGACAGGGTGAGAACATATATGTGCATTCATCCCGCGATACATCGTCCCCCGTTGGTCAGACACCAGACACGGCTTGCAACGCTCCACCATGCCCCATCGCAATGGCGAGCCTACAGGGTCCTGGCAGACCCTGCTGGACAATGAGGCGTACGTCGTCGAGCCCCAGCTGTCTTCAATACTGGCGTTGTAACTCATCTCGAATCTGCAATAGCCTTTGTTACATTAGTCGGGCAACTACAGGTGAGAGTCACAATGAAGTCTTCACAAGCTGACCTTGATCGCGGAGATGGCTACAGCGCTGGTCGTGTATGAATATTCCCTCACGTTTGAGACGGAGATGCGTCACATCTGGAGACGCAAATTCACGGGGACGACCGTTCTCTTTTTCCTGAATCGGTACCTGCCGTTTGCCATCCGGCTGGTGGATCTCCTGAGCATGTTGCCGTGGCCGGATGCATCCTTGCAAGTAAGTGGAACCCCCGTTCGACCCCCACGACACTTCAATTGACTGTAGTACAGAGGTATATACTTCGTTGTTTCGCTGTCATTAGGAAGTTTACAGAATTTGTCCTACAGCTGTGTCCTGAAGCTGTGGCTATCGGACATTTTGACATGCTGCAACCTCGTGGTGCTTGCACGTGCGTGGCTCAAGTCATCCGCTCTGCTCTCAAGGTGATGTGTATCACTGATTGTTACCCAATACAAGTGATCGCTGCTGTGAGGGTGTACGCACTGTGGGCCTGTGATCTGCGATGCTTCTTGATTGTGTTCCTCGTGAGCATGCCTCTTCCGGCCATCACACTGGTACGCAACGAAGACAACAGACTTGACCGCACTTGTACACTGAGAACTCGCATCAATTAGTACATTAGATATACATCAGAAGTCTATATTCCGGATCTTCCGACCTTCCTGTGCTCCTCAAAAGCCGAGGCGACGTCTGGCGCACTGTACGGACTGTGAGACCTCATCTCCTACACCTGATACTCCTGTTGATTTGCACGGCAGACGTAAGTTTTCTGTACCTGATAGCGACCGGGGCGAGCTCGCATTTAAACGATATCAGTTCTCTTGGCTTCACGTTGTGCTGCTATTGCTGCCGATGCTTTGGTCGTCCTACTCAGTTGGTGGAAGACATTTCGAGTATGGCGGCTTGCTACTAAAGCGAATATTGGAGCTGGGCTCGCGCAGTTGCTTCTAAGAGATGGTTTGTTCTCTCTTATCTCTGTTAAATCGGAATATTCATTTCGCTAATCAACTTGGTTTATACAGGCACAGTGTACTTTGTGTTCGTACAGAGCGTTTCCTTGCCCTTGGTTCATAACGAAACTGAAGCTATGGTTTAGAGCCCTCGTCATCTTCAACGGTGCAGCGATAGTATGCAGTCAAGAGATGGTGAGTGGCACAGTACTTCATCTCATGCTCACCGGCTGAGCTGCCGATACAGGGCGATAACGCTCTACTCGACCTCGTTTCCACGTACGTCCCCCATCAAGACGCTGATCATCTTTACCTGATCGTGTTACTGCATGCATCCACAGGATGAGCTCCATCTTGATGAGCCGTTTCATCCTCAATCTACGGGAGGTCTATCAATCAATTCTCGACGACCGCGTTAATACCATCCGGATCAACTCCACGTGGCAATCCTCGATGAATTTCACCTACTCGACGAGGTGCTCCTTTATCGGTGTCATGGGTGCTCCCGTGGGCGACGAGGATTTTCTTCAAGTCGAGAAGTACGAGGACGACGACTGGGATGGCGAGCCGAAACCCCAGTCACCACAACTTTCGAAAGATCCGCTGATGACTGGATTATCAGACGATGCGTGGGTGTGTGTATAGAGGGTCGGCGAACGAGGTACGCTTCGGGTACCTTCCACTGCGCTGCGCTGAGACTTTCGTAGCTTGAGTCGACTGTAGCGCGCCTGCCCAGTGCCTCGCAGACGCGTATTTCATACGAGGTGTCATTCCTTGCCTGTATCATCCCTGTACACCATGCACAAAGCTACATCAATGTACTTTCATGTCTCCTAGATCTGTAAGTAGCTTCCCAGAACAAACCCAATGGTCACACCGATCAGTCCCATCACAATCCACGAGTCCCAGATTCTCTGTACCCAGCTTTCACCGTCCGAAGTAGGTGCCACCCAGAGCCACATTCTGATCACCGCGCCCACACCGCTCACACTGTAGTCCACTTCTTGTCCTGCTGCTGTGCGCCGCATCATAACAACGTACCACGCCATATTCGTGCCCGCACCCACCAACTTGGGCAGCTCCACTGGGAGCAGCGCCCAAAGTGCAAGGACGGCAGAAACGAGCGTACTCTCTAGTTTGTACCTCAGTGTTCGTCCCCAAGAACCATGTAAAGGCGATCTCCCGAGCACTAGGTTGGGTTCAGGGAAGGACTCTGTGAGAATCGCCTGAGCCAAGTCGTCCTCTGGGTTCGAGAGTGCCTGCCGGAGACGAAGGGGCAGATCTGGACATAAGATCGAGAGTCTACCAGCGCCGAGGAGGTGCGCGTGCTGCTGACGCAGCGCGGATGCGAGGAGAGGGACAGAGCGAAAGCCTCCGGTAAGTAGAACGAGTGGGGAGCATCTGCTGGATATCTTGGAGGTATCCTCTCCATGAGTTCCCACGTCACTTCGATGTTGAGAGTTTTCAGAAGGTGAGTCTGCTGATAACACTTGTAAAGCGCGCCTGGAAAAGTTCGCGAAGAGTGCTTGTCGTTGTGAGCTGCGTGTGCTCAAAAAATCTGCTCATCATGAGCAAGATTGCCGTTATGAACGTGACTACTACCGAACCCTACCTGCATTCTCATAGTCTCCTCCACTGACTTCGATGAAATCAACCATTCTCCAGCTTGCGATCTCGTTCACGTGACTTAAGGCGCGTTCCTCGTCTGCCGTCGGCGGTTCTCCTTGAGCGGAAAGCTTATCATCTTGTGGGCGCGAGACATAGTCTGAAGCATTGAGCTTAACACCTAAGATGAAGTCTTGGGGCATATCGTCGCAAGAGCGAATACCCGTGACAATACGATGCAAGAAGCGCAAAGGATGATCAGTCACTGAGTATTCGTCGGTCCTATTGTTACTCTGTTGGTAGAAGGCTACATTTAGTACATGTAGCAGAACTATTTGCATACATAATCACAATCCAGTACTTGCCTTTGGTGAGATGAATTGCGCTATGAGATCTGAAATCGACAATTCAGTAAATCTTCAAAGGATGCCAATACGTTTGAGCCATACTCACAGCCGTGGGCTGCATGAAGTTCCACCCCATCAAACCCGCTACGTGCGGCAAGCTGAGCACCTCGCACGAATGCTTCGATCGTTCCGTCAATATGCCTCGTCGACATTGCTCGAGGAACTTGGAAGGCGAGAGCATGAATGAAATCCGAGAATAACACGGACAAGCTCGAACGCGGACCCAACCTCGATGTAGGAGAACGACCGAGAGGTAACGGACTCGGGGCAAGGGGACGCACGAATGGCCACCGTCCTCCCAGTACGTTAGCGGACTGCCGTCCTGAATGAGAGAGTTGCAATATCGCCATAGGCCTCCTTCGATGCTCCGATGATGGATCTAGAGACCGGAAACCTTCTCCATGGATAACGGAAGCCAACTTCTTGAATGGCGCGATACCCTCAGAAATGAGGACGCCCGGGACGATCATGTCTCGCCCCAGCGAGAGATGGTCACGCTCAACCTGAACATTCCCAGTGATGACCATACCCCAGTCCCCTTCAGACCATCGCTGGTATAGTTCATAGTGAGCTGCATTTGGCGGACCCCCGAAGAGAGTAGCGAAGTGCTCGTACAGCGCGACCTGTCTGAAGTTCAGACTAACTCGAGCGGCGAGGGATTCAGAGAGGGCACCTTCACCAATCTGTTCTTCAGCGATCGACCGGACGGAAATTGTACTGGTGAGAGTATATCACACACGCCGGCTGGCCCATTGTCCTCGAGGACATCGCGAGCTGAGTGTGACATGATACAACTTCATTGGCTCTGATCAGCTAGAGACTCAATGCCATTTCAGTAAATCTCACCAGAGTAACACTCAGTCAATGTATGATGGTGGACGGATAGAAAGTTTTATGACTGGCTTAACTCAACGACCGGCCGTGTATCGTCATCTACCGTACTGGTCATGGTTCGTGCTAGAGACTGGTGCAAGACAGGTTTGGAGATCTGGCACTCTCAGGCGCTCAGAAGTCCGAGAGATGCGGACTTCTGCATCCTAGATCTCAAGCACCTCGGGAGGTGCACACCTTCCTCGACAAGTTCATCGCTAAGATGTCCAGAAAAAGTCCACGGGGACACTCCTCTCATCAACCTCATCAACCTCATCAACCTCATCAACCGAACGAGCCTCAAGCGATATCTCCCATCGGATAGGGCATCAAGGCGAGAGAGCAAACATGTATGAGGCTCAGTCTGCACTATTACAACATGTGGTGTGGTGATTAGTGATTATACAGGACATCTTAAGGATACATAGACCAGTAGTAGTGTAGCGCCTCGCCAATGAAAGCGCAGACGAATCCTACTGTCGCGCGGAAACGATCTCGAAGTAAGCAGTATACTCCTCAGGGGTCATCAACTCCTCGTGTTCCGGAGTGACCTGAGACAATGGTACTGGCTCGCCGTTCACTGCAGAAACGTTGTTAATAACGAGCTCAAGGGCGATAGGTCGGTGCATACCTTGAACCAGCGGGTCATCGGTGGGCTCTGCCGAGACTTGCACCTCTTCCTGAATCAGAACTTCTCGAGACAGTGCAGCCGCGACCTGGGGTGCCTCGACAAAGCCATTCGTTCGCGGCAGCTTTGGTGTAGCCGTGCGACCATCCACATCTTCCAGCGATCGCGATCTTTTCCGGTACTCGTTGAGAGAATCCAGGTACTCGACCGACGGCTTTATGTCTTCCTCTTCGCCGAAATCGCTGCCGTTGTCCGGCATACCCGGTGTAGCCGACAAAGACGGTGCGGCAGATGCCGCGAGGGAGGCATAGTACTGGTCGTAATCTACGCAACCAAGGTGAGGAAGAAGCACTAATCACCTGCATCGAATGATACTCACAGTCCGCCTCGTCAGTCTGCCCAGCCGCAGGTTTCACGTCCTCCCGAACAGTCTCGATGGTAGGCTGTGCCGCACTCAGACCTCTCAAAATCGCGTCGTTCGAGCTCGGCAACCTATGCACGTCCGGCGCTGCTGTGGCCTGCTCTCTTGCACTCTCCTTGATGCCCAGTGCTGTCAAATCGCCGGAGATGGTACTCTTCAGATGCCATGCAGGCAGGACATTCTGCTGCCTCTTTGCAGCAGCTTCCTTGTCCCGTTCCGCCCGCTGAGTTGCCTCGTCTTTATCTACAGAGAGCACAATACCAAAGGCATCTTCCTGCTTCGTCTCCCCAGAGGCGCCGGCGATCTTGAGCCCACCGCCCTGCGCGGCTGCTTTTGCCTTCTCCACATCGATGATGTGCTTCTTTATCCAAAGAGCGACATCGAAGCTGGGGGATCAAACGGCTTGTCAGCACCAGGCGAAGTTGAGGACTTGGCAAGTAGGCATACGCGGGTAATACCATGTCTTCGGTTTTCCGCAAGCCTTCCCGAATAAATCTCATCTGCCTGTTGAACCGCTGCATCCGATCCTGACTACCCCGCACACTCTCTGTGTTCTCATTCTCTATCACTTCCGCCTTGCAAATATCGCAGTTGAAGGTGTTTGTGAATGGATCGTACAACTTGTCCGCATCAAGAGGGGAGAACGTTTTCTGACACTGAGGACAGACATAGCCCTTGTTATCCAGTTCCTAGACGGGCGTTATTATTCCATGGCGATGGACTTGCAGCAGCCACTTACATTGCGCAGACGGGAATCAATCCGACGACGCATCTCAGCGACGCGCCATTTGACGACGTTACAGAAGTCTTGGTAATCGATGTAGTAGTACTGGCGTCCCACGGATCGCTGTGCACCCTCTTTGAGCTCATTCTGGCGATGACTGCGTGATAATATAAATTTGATAGAAGCCAAGTCTACGGCAATGCTCACATTCGGACCAACTTGTCGTTCTCCAACACGGCCATCACTTTATTGAGCTCCTTGAGCTGCAAGCCCATCCGTCCAGCCAGGTCATCATCCTTCAAGCTATTTGCGCCACATCAACCAGAGCCCAGATCGGTTCAGATAGGTTCCCCTGGAGCTTTAGCGGGCCATGGGCATCTGCAGCACAGACAACCACTTACACCGGATGGCGGACCAGCTGGTCCATGACAACGGTGTACTTTGGCTCGTAGAATGCACGCGACACATGTTGCACCAATAGACGGAGCGCCTCTTGCTCGTCCTTCGACAGTGTTGTCATCTAGGCCGCGCAGGCCGCCGAAGAGTCGTACTCAGAGCGAAGCGCGGAGACTTCAGCAATGAATCGTCCAGCGAGGACGGGACCCAAGAAAGATGGTGGTGGTCGGGAACAGAGTTGCGACGCAGCCACCGCGACAGCGCCGCCACGCTTTTCTCTCTTGACTTCCACTTTGGTCAGCGACTCGGTACCAGCCTCTGCCTCCCTGACTCATTCGCTCAGACTCTTATTGGCCTTTTGTAGGCACTGGTTCTAGGGGATCGTGTCTGCTCAACTGGTTGATTTGTCTTTTGTCTGCACGGTACACGGGTGGCCGTCATGCTCCTCTACCTGGATCGTCGGCTTTATTACGCAGAAGATTCTCGCAACTCTTAGGCGTCCGTGTCCCCTTCACCTTTGATTTGTGCTATCTGGGGTACGAATGTGGTCAGACAACACGATGCTTAGCGGCCTACATGCCACATGCAATGGCATTGCCCCTGTACAGACCGTTATTGGAACTCAACCAGGAACTGCCTGATACCAAGTCCAGAATCATCTATTACGGCCACTATCACCTCCGCAACGTGTTATTGCATCATGATAGAAAAGCTTGCACTCGTGATTATCTCGATACAGTACGTGGAAAGGGGAGGCAAACTTCTCCTTGCTATGTGGCATTCACAAAGCTGTGGTATGCATCTGGTATTCATCGAGTTGTTGTGTCCACATATGGTCAACCATCTACCCACCCATCTGCATCAGTAGCCCAATATTCTGGCCTGTTTTTCACCATGCGCCATCAAGCACCACAATACTAGAGTTGGTGTCGGAGGTGGACTAGGTTGTCAGCTTGGTGGTTTGTGGAAATGGACGAGCGGTTGCGGGGCCGTTCGCACAAGCGAGTCGATGGCGTATCATGTATGTTACAAATTTCCAACATCCTACAATCATAGTACAGCCAGACGATGCTACAAGAGGGAAGTTATAATGATAGAGAGACCAGGGTTTCCGGCAGTGACTGTCCCAACCATCCAGAGTGCGAGTGCGACTAGGATCCTACAACTAACTAAGTAGTGGCAGCCTTCTTGTCCGCACCCTGGCTTTCATCAATCCATGCCCCATCCTCGTCCAGCTCAAACGCATTGCATCGCACAGCCGCAAGCCACTTCGCCCGCTCCTCCTCCCTGCGGCAACGCACGCTGTTCCCCGCGCCCATGCACTTCCCGTCCGCACATCCGGAACTTGCGCCCGACGCACACCCGCCGCGCTTGCGCAACGTCATCCCGCCACCGAGATTGAACTCGCCGAATTGAGGGCTCGTGGGGTCCGGGATGCAGCTACGGCTCGTGAGGCACGGCAGCAGCGAAGGAAGCGTCGTGGGCGTAGACGCATAGGTGTAGATACGGATTCGTTGTGCAGACGACAGAATCGGTGCGAGGAATGACAGAATGTGCAGTTGAAGCTCCGTGGGCAGGCGCGTGAACGGGAAGGGCGGTGCTGATGGCTGCAATTCCGGGAGTGCGAGCGGCGCGCCGATGGACGAGAACAGGCTGGATGTCGGGCTGAGTGAATCGTTGTGCGCCCGTGCGCATGCGCAGAACTCGGAGCACGGCACGGCTGCGGATGATGGCGTAGCGGTGAGGCTCCTCGGCCGCAGGAGCACTGCGCGAGAGTATCGGAGTAGCGTTAGTGCATCTCGCTCGGTCGCCTTCTTCAGGTGTTCGTTCCGCAGCAATACCTTCTTCAGCTCCCGTTCGCTATCCTGCCAGATAGCCGGGACCGCTCCCTCTTCCTCCTCGCTTGCCGGCGTCTCGCTCGATCCGGGAGTGATGTTGTCCGAGAGCGAGTTGGCATACATCTCGAGCTTGAGTAGAGTGAAGTTGTGTCGGTGGACTGCCCGGACAATCGAGCGGACTCCGCGCAAGCCAAGTTTGTTGCCGTTGATCTTCAAGGTGTGCAGGCGGCAGTGTTGTGATGAAATGTAGTCCACGATGTACGGGGCCGAAGCAGGTGTAAGGCCAAGGACGCTGAGGTGGACCTCTTGGAGATGGGGAGTTTGCAGATTGGGGAAGAAATGGGCAGCGAAGGAGTCGGAAAGGCCCGCATTGCCCGTCAAAGTGAGGAGCTCCAGTTGTGATGAGTTCAACGCGTCCGTGAAGTCCACGATGGCTTGCGGGTCGCCCGTTAATGAGTTCTGCAGCGGAGGATCAGTATATGAAGCGTTTAGGGGCGCATGCACATACACTTTGCAGAAAGAGCTCTTTCAAAGACGCGTTCCCCCGCAAGTACCGACTGATTGCCCGCAACCCTCGGTTCCCGATGCCGTTTGCGTTTAGGCTGATTTCTAAGATTTTGTACTTCCTGCCTTCCTCTGAGCACAGGTACTGGAGCAACGCTTCGCAGCCGTCGTCGCCAAGTGAGTTCTGCCCAAGGATGAGCTTCGTCACTCGACGTCTGGACCTGACTTCTGAGATGATTGCCCGTGCGCCTAGACAAAGGGTTGAGACCGCGTCAAACCAACGTTTTATGGGTGATACCCACCAGCGACGGCCGTAAGACCCGCATCCATATGATCAATCTGGGCCCTCGTAGATAGAGAGTACTGTCTGACGGTCGGGGCGCGTTTGGTCGACGCTTGTGGGTTGAGTGTAACTGATTTCAAACTGAAGACGGAGGGCTTCATGGTCGCAGTAGATGTCGTGATTGTCGTAAAGTCCAAACTATGGGAGATGATAGACGAAAACAAGCCTGCTTGTCACGCCAAAGTACGAGTCCAGGAAGTGGGGCGCCGGTCAAGCGCCGCAGCTATCGAGGCCGACGACGAGCTGGCTTACGACCCGAACACTCATGCCGGCGAGCCGCGCATTCAGTTGCTTACCACCACATGCTGTGCTCCTCGCGCTCAATCATCAGCTTCGTTAACACCCAGAGTTCTGTAACGATCACACAAACTTGGAATCCGACTTCAGAACAGCGGGAACTTGATTCGTTTATGACCGACTCCATCCCGACTCTGCAGATTTGGCACCACTGGTATCGCTAGTAACCGGAAAACATGAGAAAATGACTTTTCAAACGACAGGACTCGGCATCTATAAGCAAGAACTGCGGACAGTGGGTATATGCGATCAAAAAGAGGGCGGGTTCTGAAAGGAAGGGGCAAATGGAGTTCTACCAGTCCCATGTAACAATTAGTGCGGTCTCCAGGGGTTCGCATCCTAATCTCGTACGTTTTCTATCCTTGAGAAGCTGATGAGGGAACATGTCCATCCTTCGATTGGCAGTAATCCGTGGGGATATCCTCTGATATGTATGCAGCAGTCATTTTTGGTCAGAACCTGCCCCAACCACGCAAGTATCAAAGCATATACCCCCGCCGAGGCTGGTGAAAAACTTTCTCATTGTATCAACAAGGCAGACGAAGGGGACGTCACAACGTACTCGGGCTCAGCTTCACTCCTTTTCCCTGGTTGACGATACCATTCTGATGTAACCACGAATGCTCGGTCTTCGGGATCGACTTGTGCAGCAAGTTTCTCCCCCGTTATTCTGTTGTGCAAATGTATGAGCTTGTACATGCGATCTCGATAGGGAACAACAGGGATCCTCACTGGTAAGCCGTCGACTGTGCGACTACAAGCGCTGAGACGCTACAAATGACCCAGAGGGGGGACACAGTGTAACGAGTGCGGCAGGACCCGGCCTAGTCCACCGGCGTAACGGCACTAGAATTGGTTGTAATGGGTTGTAAATTGGGACGGATAGTCCAGCGGCTGCGTGTGGTGCAATTCCCGCGCGTTCCATTTTCCACAACCGTTACAAATGGTGGAACGTTAGTATTTGCGTTCGAACCCTGGCGCAGCCAGTAATTATCAGACTACCCCAGGCCTCGAACGAGAGGGGGGTATGTAACGAGTGCGGCAGGACCCGGCCTAGTCCACCGGCGTAACGGCACTAGAATTGGTTGTAATGGGTTGTAAATTGGGACGGATAGTCCAGCGGCTGCGTGTGGTGCAATTCCCGCGCGTTCCATTTTCCACAACCGTTACACACAGTCTTCATTTGGCTGAGGTTGTTCAATAGTCCACTTGAGAGACAGGGGGTTTGTTGTCGGTGCAGGTGGACTAGGCGCTACATTTATCCCTGTCATATCTTCTTCCATCTCCCATACTTGCGGTAGGCCATCAACCGTTCCTGGAGGCTCCTGGGACTGTCAGCGCCGGCCGTCAATGTGTATACTCTACTCACAGATCTCGCAGCTAGTGTAGTTAGGCACATCAGCATCGCTCATCTGTCCCAGCTTGGACTTGATCCGTCCAAACAGCTTCGCTCATCTGTCCCAGCGTAGATTTAGTCCGTCCAAACAGCATCGAGGAGACGTGGGTCAGAGTCGGAGCTGCACAGGTGCAGTACTCTAGTACTCTAGTATCCACGATCAGGGTTGTGACAGCTGACGTACACGGAATCGGACGACAGGACCCACCTGATCCTATGGCTCTTGCTGCGGCGCAGTGTGCGGAGATCCTGCCCGGGGTTAAAGCATCAATGAGTGGCTCCGCTGCTATGCACTAATACGAATAGCCCATGCATCATGAAGTGGGTCAGTTTGTCTCCAGTAACATATCACTTAGCGACAGCTGAACCAGGCCTACATCCACCCTGTTAACAATATGACTGAAATCGCAGTCTATCAACCTCAGATCTGACTGGTTGTGCGCTATTGTTCATCTCAGTGACCACTAACCCCACGAGCCGGCGGTGTCCAGCGGTCCCCCCATCCTCTGTGCTCTTGCTATATGATGCCTGACACCCCCGCCCGTCAGCAATCACGTTCTCTGGAATTGGTCATTCAGCGCGCTCTTTTACTACTCCCGGATGATGGACGCCGGGACTCACCGCCATGACACAGTAGAGCGTCGGACTGCTTCTTTGCGCTCTCTTCTATGCACCAGTTGGCATTACGACGATGTTGTCCCTTGAGTGAGAAACAAGTGGGGTAGCCCCAACTCTGCGAGAGGTCAAGTTACGACTTGATGAGCGCAGTATCGATTCGTCAACTGTTGCGGCTTATGGTAATAACGGGATCCTCGGCAACCGGGTCTCGACCTTTATTCAGCAAGGCTTCCGTTCCCTCATGGCTCATGATCGGGTGGATGTAATGAGATTTTTTTTTTCAATATAGGCGGTTGACTCGAACCGGAAGATACAGCGCTCTTGCAGGTAGTATAATAAGACTGGTGAGGCCCCCCGATCATGCTCGCCCGCAACGATGTCCGAGTTGGACTCTGACATACAGCAAGCGATCTACGTGGCATATGAAAGGCTGTAAGCTCCTTTCCCGCAACGATCTTCAATGCAATGTTCATGGTGGTTCTGTCCGCAGAAGAGCTGAAAACTATTGTGTCATAGCCTCCTCAGGTGGGTGCTTACATGCAGGCATTCCGGCTGAATTACGAAGACGCTCTAACAGTCTCGTACACCTTTCTGATAGCACTACTCTATGCCGATTGGGCGCTGTGCTTCACTACGGAAGTCGATCGAATTTGGCGACGCAAATTTTCCGGAGCGACTGTTCTATACCTCCTCAATCGTTACGCTGCCCTAGCTGAACGAGCGACGCTTGTGATAAGTGTCCTCCTTGTCACAGAATCTGATCGGGTACGCAAGTACACCACAATTCCCTGGTTTCCCTCCCTCAACTTCTAGAACTTATCAGAGGTATCGTTGAATTTGTATGGTTATGCTCTTGCTGACCCTATCGTGGACAGGTGTGCACGCGTCCTGCGGACTGATGATGGCCTCATGGACTTGGGGAATTTCGCAATATCTGGTCTGTGCTCGGTTTATCTCATCTGACCAGATTGTGCACGGAGTCTGACCATGTTTGCAGCATTTATGGTAATGCGGGTCCTAGGGATGTGGGGAAGAGACTGGAGACCTGCCCTTGCAATGATGGTCTTGGTGGTCATTCCGCCTCTGATCCCAATCGTGCGTTACATGAATGCAGATATCAGAGGCATACCTAATTTTGCTGCTTATAACATACGAAGTATGTTCAGGCACACTACATACCCATCGCATTTGGGCCGCCAATGTTCGGATGTGGTGCCAATTTTCAGTTATCGGGGCCCCTACTGGTCGAGTACGTTGCTTTCGTTCATGAGTACCTGACGCGACAAAGCCAAATGATGTTTGAAGCCGTTCGTACGACGTCTCCGGTTTAAATGATCGAGTCACACTGAAATGACCGCAGTGGACACAGGATCGAATGCAGTCTGGAGCATAGCCGAGATACTAGCAATCATGCTAACATGGGCAAAGACGTATGGGATCCGTCGGGATTCCAGGTCCCTCAACATTAGGACACCGGTGGCGACACTACTTTTCCGTGATGGTGAGCTGAAGTACGTTCGGAGTTCAAGTTTTACCGATATTTATATACATCAGGGACCTTGTACTTCATGTTGGTCTTGTCCTGGCCACTATGCCCCTGCCCCGTCTTATCGCGGCATCTTCGTGCAGGGTACTCATAATTCTCCAAATCTTCGCGATCACGTCACTTCAAGTACGCTCTCACTGAAAATTCGACGTCTCCTTACTCTGACACGTCTAGGTCGGCTCGACCAACAAGCGGTTCGGAACATGCACAGAGATGTCATCCTGCGACTCTACGACCTTTCGGACGTTCATCTTGTTCGATGTCTGGACCTATTTCCGACAAGTGTGAGACTGTCCCAGTGTTTGATTCGCCCTTTTCACGTTCCAACCTCTTCTCCTTAGGTTCGTGGTTATCTTCACATCGCATTTCATGCTCAATCTGCGCGGATTGTCGATGACACTGAATGAGAACGATGGTCAACTCACCCTATCGGAGCAATCAGACGATCTGCCCTTCATCAGAAGCATCGTTGGAAACCTGGGCGGGTTGCTCGAAAGCGGCAGTGACTACATCGACCGACCAATCAGGACTCTCAATTCGAGGGAAGATAAGCTAGCGCCGAAGTCAGGCCACGACGTTTGACCTCCATTTACAGTGCTTGTATGGCAGCGATCAGATACACATTTAGTCTAGACCAAACTCGACACATTGCATGGATCTTTCATCGCCACAGATAGTCTCAATGTAAAGTGTATGTACTAGTGCGGGAGCTTAGAGCCCATCTAGGGACTCGAGATGGGGGCGACACCTGAATTGGGCCTATACCCACCCTGTAAGCGATACGGTTGAGCGATATGGTTAAATTTGCAGTCTATCACAGCTGTTTTCATAACGGGGGGTGTACCCATGTCCCAAAAATCGCGCAGTCGGGGCTGGCAGAGTTCTAAGGATCTAGGTACAATCTACTGGCCGGTGGCGCGCCCGTTCGGCATTTAGCAGCTGAGGCGACGAGCGGGACGACGTCTTGAAAACACATACCTGAGAAGAGCGCAGTGCTTAGGAGAAAAAGGAGTACATGCTTCAAATATCTCAATGGGAGTTCAAAGACCATAAAATATCTCACCACACTGACGTTCTTTGAAGGTGCGCTTCGAATTACCTGCACGTCCTGCAGCATCCATCGTGATGCCCGGGCGTGTTATAAGCAAGGCATAAGACTTATTGTTTAAGTCACGGGGTCCCACATCGAATCATATTAACCCATCGAAGTATTACACAACCTCGCTCCATAGATACTAGCCCTTGCTGCTCTTCGTGTACGCCGTCCCGATACCTGGCGCCTGAAGCCACGAATGTCCATGTCATCGGTGGAGATCTCGGGTTCTCGGCGCTGATGCGGCGCTCGAAAGTTATGATCCGCCTATGTGTGATGTTCGCGACGGGGTACACCCCCGTTAAGAAAACAGCTGCAATCTCAGATCTGACTTCAAAACCTTCATACCGGCTGGTTGGGCCATCTGCGACATTCGCACCATTGTTCATCCAGGTGGTGCGCAGCTTCACTTCGAGAAGGCGGTGTTCAGCGGCTCCTCTATCCTCTGTGCTCTCTGCCTATTTGATACTTGACACCGCCGCCCGTCAGCAATGACGTTCTCTAAGATTGGTCATTCAGCGCGCTCTTTTACTGTTCCTGAATGATGACTGCCTGGGCTTGACTGCGAATTGAGTGGGCCGTCCCAACACTGCGACGAGCCAAGGTATGACTCAGGCGATGAGTGTAGCATTGAGTCTAAACTGCTGCGGCTTAGGGTGACAACGGGATCCTCAGCAACCGATCTCAACCTTAGTCAAGTAAGGCTTAAGTAAGTTCCCTCGGGCCTCAGATCTCATCCCCCATCACTGGATGGAGATATCTTCAGTGTTGACAGCTGACTTAAGGCGCAGGATGCGGAGCTAACTCAGAGGGTTATCTATAAGACTGGTGAGGCTGTGTCTCTTCCAGTCTCATAGTGATGTCCGACTCCGACTCTGACGTTCAGCAAGAGGTATACGCCTCATATCGAAGACTGTAAGTCTCCTTCCTCGTCACAATCCTTCATGAGATGCTCATGATTGTGCTGCTTGAAGATTAACTGAGAACTATTGTATCATAGCCTCTTCAGGTGCACGCCCACATCCAACCATTCCGAACGAAGACACACTAACAGTATATTGCCTGTTAGCACTCCTCTATGCCGATTGGGCATTGTGCTTCACCACGGAGGTCGATTGCATCTGGCGACGCAAGTTCTCTGGAGCAACCATCGTATACCTCTTGAATCGATATGCTGCCCTGGCCGAACGAGTAGCACTTGTGACCAGTGTGCTCCTTGTCACAGAATCTGACCAGGTACGCAACCACGTTCGATACCATGACCTGCCTGTCTTAACTCTCGAAAACTGTTACAGAAGTAAAATCGAATTTCTTCATAAGGAGTATCTCTCTAAAACCTTCTCTCGTATAGATGTGCACGCGTCCTACGGACTGATGATGGCCTTACAGACTTGGGTTATCTCGCAATATCTGGTTCGTGCTCGACCTATGTTATCAAATGAGATCGTGTACAATATCTGACAGTGCTGTAGCATTCATGGTCATGCGCGTTCTGGGAATCTGTGGCCGAAATTGGCCGCCTGTCCTCACAATGTTAATTCTGGCGGTTATCCCTCCTCTGATTCCAATTGTGCGTTATGGGGATGCGCAATGCAGGTAGCCGAATCCGCTGCTCATGGCGAATGCAGTATATCCAAGCACACTACATACCCATCGCATTTGGGCCGCCAATGTTCGGATGTGGTGCTATTTTCCAGATTTCCGGGACCCTATTGGCTGAGTACGTCTCAATCTTCGTATCTGATGTAACAAAGCTAAATCTTGTCTACAGCCGTCAGTGTGACTTTCTTCGCCTTGAACGGCTGACTTGGGCTGAGATACGTACAGTGGACACAGTTACGAATGTGGCTTTGAGCATTGCAGAGATACTAATGGTCGTGCTAACATGGGCGAAGACATACAAGATATACAGAACTTCCAAATCACTGAACATACCGACGCCACTAGCGACATTACTTTTCCGCGATGGTGAGCGGAAGGACGATCAAAAGGTGGATTTGACTAACATCAAGGGAATTCAGGAACGTTGTATTTCACGTGGGTCTCATCCTGCCTATATACCCCTCAAGCACCTCATTGTGCCATCTTCGTGCAGTGTGCTCATATTTCTCCAAATATTCGCGATCGCATCACTTCAGGTGTGCTGCCTTGGAAACTTGACGTGTCCTTCCTCTGAATCTAGACTCACTCACAGGTCGGCTCGGTAAGCAACGGTTCGCATAGTGCACACATACCCCCTTGCAACTCGATGACCTTTCAGACATTCATTCTCTTCGATGTTTGGACCTACTTCCGACAAGTGTAAATGGCCCTATGTTGTACTATTGGCATATCTTGTAGCGTGCTGACTTCTTCCATGTAGGTTCGTGGTCATCTTTACCTCGCACTTCATGCTCAATCTACGAGGACTGTCGATGACGCTAAATGACTATGACGGTCGACTCAGCCTGTCGGAGTTTGCGGGCGAGTCGTCCTTGATCAACAGCATTGTTGGAAACCTGGGAGGAGCCCTCAAAAGGGAAAATGACGAACACTGGCCAATTAATGAAGACTCTAGTTTGAGCGAGGAAAACTAGCGCAGAATTCGGGCCAAGCTGTCTGATGTTCGTCTGTACTGCTATTTATCAACGGTCGGATATACTCTGGGCTAAACGAAAACGACAACCGCATGACTCTTTCATCGCTACAGACGGATCCAATGTAATATGTATGTACTAATGCGGAAGATGGGATACACTAGGAGCAGGGGCCCGTCGGGTGAACTCAAAGCGGGGAGACCGACAGACTCGTCTATAGATGACCATGCAAATAAGACCTCAAGAAACACAGAGTCCCACAAGAGAGATATGTCATATCAGCAGGGGAGGATGGCACTATGCTACGACGAGTTCAGAGCTTGGTGACGAGTAATCCGACGACAACGAAGATGATCGTTGACGGTGGGGTGACTACACAGTAAGACCAGAAGATCGTCCGACTGATGAGACGCTCGAACGCATCGCCTGATGCAGCTTGCGTGATCTAAGAGAAGGTGAGCACAGTCAAAATGCTGTAGGAAAAGTGAGGATGTGTACCTGAGCAAGTGTCAATGCAGGTGGGGAAGCGATGAGCAAGACATTGGAAACTACGAAGACAGGGCTGTCCACCATGTCAGAATCATATGCCAAATCACAAGGGGCACATTGCACTCACTCATCAAAGACTTCCTGCACGTCAAATCTCGTTGAGAGCATCATGAGCGGCAGCAAGAGCAATGGGGTGATGACCATCCTCGACAGGACAGCCACAATTACGGTCTTCGTCTCGCCAGGACGCGCCGAGTCATTCTTACGCTTCACTGAGCGATCCCTCCGCCGCATTTTGAACATCTCGCACACATTTTCAAACAACGACATGCGCGAGGTCGTGCTGAGACTACGTGAGCGTGGGTGACGGTGGTGCGGCAAGGCGCGGCGGCTACGATCTTCTTCTTCATCAGGGCTATAGAAGTACGCGCCGAGAACAACAAGCGTGAGAGGAATAGAGCAGTTGCCTGCAGCAGAAATGGCGCCCTTTATTGGCTGCACGTGTTCCTCGAGAGCATGCTGCAATGGCTGGATGCATGCAACAATCAACGACGCAAGCGCCGCCCAGAGGGGGGCAGTCATGAAGTCGTTGAAGCGGTGCCAGAAAGTCGCTATTCTATGGCGCACCCTGCGCACGCGTGATTGCCAGAGGGACGAGGACGGCTCCGTCGGATTCGTATTACGCATAGGTAGCTCGTCATCATCATCGCGTTCGCTAGTGTAGCCTGAAGTGCTTGCAGACCCTTGAGGCGTGTGGTGGCGTGAGTTCGGGAACGAGTAAAAGACCTTGTTGTTAGAACCTGGCTTGTCAACGTCTTCGACGGTGACATTAGGGTTCCCTCGGACGGAGGCAGCCGTCTTTGAATCATCTGTATTGACGGAGGTGGACGAGACTGCGTGCTGAAGCGCGCGCTGCTCTTCGGTTGAAACCGGAAATGCCGGCTCTTCCGCGTGAAGGAGCGACTCTGTCTCGTCTTGCCGAGGCTCTTCGAGTACCACCTCGGGATCGGCAGCGGATAGCAGGCGCACGCCGTAGCTCCATCGCAGCTGTCAAATAACGTTAGACGAGAGCCGTTGCTGTTGAGACTCCAACACTCACGATCATACCCAGAGTCGAGTACAGAACAAGATAGGTAAGGGCTCTACCGACCATTGCGTCAGCGTTGTCGTCGTCACCCCATTTGAGGCCAGGGACGGTGATGACAAGGGATTGCATGAGCGCTATTGGGAGCGAATTCGAGTTCATGAACATTGATGCTGCGACGGCAAAACTCCTGTAAGCCAACCAGCGTCAGATGGTACGCAGATATACAGTTAAACAAAAGGAAAGTTGAAGTAAAGAACCGCATACAGCCGCAAGGGTCATCGAATCAAGATATGCGTTGACAGCCGACGCCTACAACGCGTAGACTGTGCTCTGATAGACAGAAAAATGCCACATAAAAGAGACCTAGTTTCGAGATCGCATACTTGAAGGCCGAGAAGCATGGTCACACTGCGTGAAGCGTGGGATCTACGAGGATCTACGGAGCTGCAACATACGTCTGGCTGGTGGCTGGGATCGCCGCCAGACCGAGAACGGGCCAGGTCCAAGTTCCCGGAGCATGCGCGAGAAGATTGAACCGATGAGGACTCAACCAATCCCGCCATGCCCGACAGAAGCCGAGTTCAGCCGCAGTAGCTCGCAGCGCAAAGTAGCGGACCAAAGCCAGGGGCGGGTAAGGGCAGCGGAAGAGATGAGGACTATGGCTACACCAAGACATACCTTTGAGATTTCTTCAACCTCAATAGCACTCCGAATAGGTAGGCGACGATCATAGAGACAGCGGTGGTTATGACGAAGAATACGGGGACGATCCATAATTCTCGTAGTTTTGCTGGAATGTGAACGGTGAGCGAAAGCGATCTTTGAGAGCGCGTCCAGCGTGCGCACCTGGTGATAGGAAGAACGCTACTTTCGAGAACAGGAGCGACGGCGTGAAGAGAGAAACGTTCAACCGGTTCAGGGCCTACGGTAATCATAGGGGGTCAGCTTGCCAGTCAGAGAGAATGTATCATTGCAGCTCACCTTCTGGATTTTCCTATCCAAGATGCCCTTCCTTGCGAGGATGTACCCTGCTAAGCATAGCAGAAAGACCTCAAGAATCGACTAGTCCGCACAAATAGCGCGAGTGAGCTTCCGCAATCGGATATCGGTGCACCGCTGTACGCACCTCAAAGACTGTTTGTAGTAGGGGCCCTATTGGCGTTGAAGTGCTCATGTCTTTATCGTCGGGTGTCGTCTCAGGGTTTATGAAGGGGTATACAGTATGTGCAGATAGTGTACAAGTCGGAGAGGGAGCGGAAGTCGTGGAGAGACGTGGATGCACGGATGCGTCATTTTACGCGACTTGTGGCTACCGCGCCAGACAAGCGTCTAATTTGAGCTAAGGTTCGACTCCCGCTGTCGTCACTTCAGAACTCATAGCGGACGTCAGGGTCATGAAGAATCCGACAACAGACAACGGCTAGCTCAATTGCGCGGTCATCGAAATACAGATACTCAGCTCAGTCAGATCGCAGCACGAGTTGGGAACACATACTCTAGCAGCGAAGGCTGGGCATCATCATCGTGGTCGTCTACGGGAACGCGCAGCATGGTATTGGACCGCGTATTCTCCTCGCTCTCGTCAGCGTCAGACATCTGCTCACCAAGCAGTTCACGAGGAAGGACACACCTTCGTCCCGCGATACTGGATATCCCTGGTAGAAGGCAAATGTGCGACCCTGAGCACGATAGCTAGGGCAGCTTGGCACGAAGATCGTCTATTTCCACTGTCCATGGCCTGGATCGATGTGGGAAAGGAAACTTCTCAAGCGGGCCAGAGGTCACGCACCTCGGCCGGTGTGACATATTGCAAAAAGCAGGTCATATAGCTCGGGCTCCGGAACAAGCTTCAAAGCTCCGCCGAGACCAAGAGCTCATGCGCTCGTGTCTTGACTGTTGTGAGAGTCGCCTTCTGTGCTGATCGTGTCTGCCCTGATATCGAGAAGTCTCGCGAAATAGTCAGACATGGGAGATAGTTTGTGCAATGAATAGACCATCTGTTCGGATAGATAGGGAAGAGGGTGGAGAAACACGAAGGCACGTCAGCCTCGGGCATGATCCCAGATTCGCCGGTTAGGTAAATTCGCTGCCGAATTCATCTCAAGAAACGAAGTCGCGTTCAGAATGCATCAGAGAGCAGCCACTTTGTGGAAAGGACTCAACAAGAGCCTTCATCGATGACACTGTTTCCACTGCTTAGGATATATCTCAAAGCCGATGCCCATGGACACATGGACAATAAAGATGATGACGACATTGCGTATGGTCACGAGAATCGTTTGTCCAGGGGCAAAGCTTGGCATTGGGAATTCACAAGGGTCGGAGCCCGTAAAGCCAGAGACCTAAGCGGCTAGAGTGTGAGCGAGAGCATTCAGCACGAAGAGCTCTAGCTCCTCCGGGAATTATGGTTACGGTGATGATCACGGTATACGTTGCGAATGCGAACTACAAATTCTAGAATTACACTCAAGGAGATATCGAGGTGCGCAATCATACGATGGTCTCGCACAAGGTATCCTCAGCCCTCCCAGTACTATTCCTCCCGTCGGTGCCGCCGGGGTCCTCAGGAATCTTGTCTGGATCAAGCATCTCCTCCTGAAGATCGGCGGGGCTCATTGTTCGTCTGATGTCTATTGGGGCCCCAAGATTGCCTACGATACTCCTCATGAAGCGGACGTCGGTGGAGTTACCCGTGTATGATGTTTCGAATTCTTGCTCGTCGAGGCTCATCGATACCCCGCGCAAGTTGAGCATGAAATGCGATGTGAAGATAACGACGAAGCTGAGGGATACTTTTAGCATCATCGGTAGCGACGGGCTTAGCAAACATACACTTGTCGAAAGTAAGTCCACACGTCGAATAGGACGAACGTCTACCGAAGTCGTGTGAGATTTTGGTTCAGCTTCATATGAGGAGGATAAATCTCACCGATCCCGACTGCATAAATTGTGCGTACTAGTACGAAGTTGTGTCTACGACAATAGGACTCACATCGATTGAAATGATGGCAAACACCTGGATAGCCAAGATCACGCTAGCACGAGTCCGTCAATAATAGCGCGGGAATAAGGTCATGAGACATACACGAAGTACAGAGTACCTGCAATAAATATTGTGAGTAGTAGGTAGGCCCATCTGATGACATGAAATACCGTCGCGTAGCAGAAGGGTCGCGATGGGTGTCCTGAGGTTGAGCGCGTACGAGGCCTTCTTGATTTGGTACGTCTTGATCCATGTCAGGACTAGCAAGAGGACTTCCGCCGCGATCATGCAGGAGTTAGATGTAGTATCGACTAATCCGAACGTCAGAAAACAGTAGTATGACCTCGCGTAAATCCACAGGCTTACGTCTATACGCAAGAGTGTCAAGGAGGGGCGTAGTCAGCGGCAATGACATATAGTACGCACCTTGACAACTCCGCTCCCGAGACCTTGTAATTCGCGCCGCAGCCATAGATTGGGGCTCCAAACGCGATTGGGTCGTACTGAGTCTGCCAATACTATTATCGAACGCCTGCGTTGAGAACCATTAAGTTATTTTGTTGCGAAAACTGCTCACGACGGATATGATGGGAGGCACGAGAACGAGCGGCACCATTGCTAGAGTTGGCCTCCAATTCCTCCCCCAGATACCCCACACGCGCAAAACCATGAAGGCTACGATCCTAGTTATGCCAGACACAAATATGCACGAAGGAGGACCACACATACCTGACGTGGCAAAGAACCCTAGATCCGTGAGCGCATCATCGATTCGGAGCACGGGGACGCAACTGTACCAAACTGTTACACCGGACCGTGTACAGAGTCTGCCCAGAGCTTACCTCTGTATAGGACAGTGTAAGCAACTTTCAGGGGCTGATAGAAAATCGTGCTGCTCACATCGTCGGATTGGGCGATCAAGAGGACACTTGTGACCAGAGTGAACCGCTCCGCTAGGGCGACGTAGCGGTTTAGGAGGTATATTATAGTGGCACCTGAGAACTCTCGCTGCCATATGCGTTGTATCTCTGTCGTCAAGCAGAGTGCCCAATCTATGTACAGCAGAGCTTTGATATATAGGAGCATTAGCTGAGCCATCCCTTCCAAGCCAGAAAACACGAACGCACCTGATGAAGCTATTATGCAGTAGTTCTCTACATACCTGTTACGCCTTGAGCACGGGGTAGCTCAGTGTGGTGGGAGTTACTCACAATCTGCTGTATATTGCGAAGAGCTCTTGCTGAAGCTCTGGTTCTGAATCAGACATCTCTCGAGTGCTCCACCTGGCGGGCAAACGCGCAGCTCATCTCCCTTATACTAGCCTCGGAGCTCGGTTTGGCCGCGCTCTCGGCGTGCATGAGACTTCAGATAAAGCAGGCCGCTGGCTCAGTGCTGACTGAGGTCACACCCCTGCCCCTGCGCAAGTCCTCGGCGTTCCAAAACATATGAATATGTAATGTGAACTAACTACATTAGGCAGCCGACCCAGCGGCTTGCCATTTGGAGTGCTCTGCTATGCTCCAATTCACTAGTAACTACACGGGCGGTGTATGAGCTGCGGAGGGTATAGGAGAGTTGGTCAGGCACGGTGCTTGAGAGGATGGGTGTGGTCCACCTCGAAAAGGCATCCCCGCCGCCGTGAGCGAGTACAATCAGCATTGGTGGATGATGGATGGAGCGATATGTGACCCTATTGGACGCAGATGACGAAAGCGCGTAGCTCACTCAGGAGGCGGTCTAGGCAGCGGGACCTATCCATGTCCGCCGGCATGTCGCACCAGGTTTGAGAAAGTCATTTGCGATATCACCATGGGACTAGGCGAATATATATTGGACATCCATATCCAATGCACGCTTTTCATGTCAAGCGAGACGGTATACTCCCACTACGAAAGAATACCATAAGATTCAATCCGCCGACAACTCAAGGTCAAATTAGGAGTCCTGGGTAGCATGCTGACGCATACTGACCAACGTTCGAAGCGGAAGCTCAGAGCTACTGGTTCCCCATTCCGATATAAATATAATCATGAGATGGACGCGCCTCATGAAGGAGATTGCCAGCCTGAGCTCGAGTAAAGGGGTCACCAGTACTGTATTCGAACAAGAGCACTATCGCCTTGAACTTGAACATGCACGAGCGCCTCTATGGAGCGCTGGGGCTATTGGCGGGCCTCGGGGCCTCGGTCCGAGACTCCTCCTCCTCCGTTGCCCGGTTATCCGCCCTTCCGCGTGTACTTCGGAGTGTGCTCGTCGGTGAGAACGACCATTGGGGTTCACATATATACGAGCTGGCGCGTCGTGGCGGAAGACCAACAGCGTTTCCCGCCTGATGAATCCCAATTATCCTATCTCAAGATTTCACGGGCCGCGCAGTCCGCGCTGAGGTCCTTGGTGGCGCTTCACGTGTTCACGAATGAGCGCTGCACGTGACATGCTATGCCATGGCGCGTCGACGTCATTGGGGGACGCGTCCGTGGCGCGACGAACCTATAAATGCCACTTGGGAGAGTTGATTTGTCCATATCACCACCACATCTACGCCAAACCACCACCACATACCAAGTACCACTACTCTTATACCTTTTCCCGAACCCACCGCCATGTCCCAAGCAGGCTCGACTTTCGGCACTCAGTCACCACCGCTCGAAGCGACAGGCCAGCAGAGTCCAATGGGTGTATCTTCAATCAACGGCGGCCACGCTGATGCCGTACCGGATTCCATCCAGCGCCAACGTGGGCAATTTGTGGTTAATGATAGCTGAAACGAGCGGCTGATTGTTATTTGTAGAATATTTCGAAGGCGCAGGACGCCAGAACGAGACCGGCAAGCGTCACAAGGACCAAGTCGGCACAGCACTTGTGTCGGTGAGTTCGGTTCATCCTTTGTGGGTTAACGCGCGCTGACCTTATGAAGAATGACACTGCTGAGAAAATCAAGAACGAATGAGAGCTCTCGTGAAGTGAAGGCGCTTGTTATGTATTTGTACTTGTACCACAATAGATGATCTGGTGGCTCATTGGCAGCCCGGGAAACTGAGCTATGCGTTCACCACAGTACTAGGTATTGAAAAAGATTTAGTTCCTGTGAACGTGGTCGTATGGCCCGCTACCCTGCTGTGAGATGTGGTGGTGTTTGAGTCACGCTGTGGCATGCTTCACCACCACTCTGGCTTCGCGAGCCTTCTTCGCCACCCTAACGCTCGGCTGGATGCATGTGGTGTATCAATAGCAGAAAATGACCACCTCAAAGAAACTGCCCAGGATGAGAGCATGTACGACGTAAGCCCCCGGAATGTAATGTGACGGAAGGGGCTACATAGAAGGTTGTGGGGAGGAGGAGGAGGAGGATTATTGTATTTTGACAGGACTCTGGCCACGTGTACGCTACGTGACCTCCCGTCGCGACCAACTACTTAGATACAAGCGCTAGCGTACCAGTCTCCCACCGCGACCGCGACCACACAGACACTTCCTCCCAACGCGCCACCATCCGCATCGCAAGCACCCTGGCCTGTATCATCATGAAGGGGTGAGCGAAGCAGGCATATGACTAGAACCCGACGTGCGAGAGCATGTCTTGCTGACCATGAAAATGAAAGACGAGGCGCACGATAGCTACCGATGTGGCTTCTGATCCTGGCTGTGTATAATATGTGATTAGCGCCTGTATGGTGGCGTGTACATACATAGGATTGTGGTGGTGGCAGCCATCATCGATATCGCACCGCCCGGTGGTTTTGTGGTTGTGTGGTTATGTGAGTCTCGCATTGATAAAGGTGCGGTTTCGACTGTCCTGGACTGTCCTATTGACCCTCTGCTAGCGGATTCTATGGGAAAGCAATCAAAAATTGCACCGAATGTTCTTGGCAACTCTATTCTTTCGCTCGAGATTTTGAAAGACACATCAAACGTAATCTCTGCTGTGCCCTTGGTGGGAGCAGTGCTCGCAGCAGCTATCGGGGTATTGAAGGCGATTGAGGTGCCACTTGTATGTCTTGACCTCTCGACAAATTGCTAATATTCGTGTATTCCAGAGGACAAATAACTCGCAGACCTCCTGCAAACGCCTTGCGCAACGCACATCGGAACTTGTGCAATATATTGAGAAACGAGTTACTCAAAGTCTAGACATCGTCGACGCAGACATCGTCCGCAACCTGATGGATATCTCTAAGTATTTCATTCACTCAGCTGGTTTTCTTTGTTTATCAATTTTTGCCTGCTACAGAATCCTCAATGACATTCACAAAGACGTCGAACAGGAATCTAGGCGTAGATACATCACCCGTCTTCTGCGGAATAGCTCTATTTCGGACAAAGTGAACGAGTATAACGAGGCATTAGACTTTGCGTGGCGCTCATTCGATGTGAGCCCATGTGCTGCTGCGAGTCGCAGTACCCTCGCTCATATTCCATGCAGATTTGCTGTCTACTTAGCATCGATAGGCGACTACGCCTAGATATGAGATTCGACCACAATCAGGTTCGACTGCTCAGAGCTCTTATCTGAAATGATTAACTAACACTGTCTCGAGGACCGAATATTCCGACCATCTGATTTGAGCTTGTTGGAAGTATGTAACGATTGGCACCCGGCAGACGGATGTGCTGGTTCAGTCATGCTAGCAAAATGGCAACATCGACTTGTTGTGGTGCGTGTTGTGCAAGGTAACTCCACAAAGAATGTGGGTATGAACCGCTCACCGTGAAGACATCACAGCTGGACTGACAAACATTAAAGCTGGGTGCCTCAGATGTCTCTATGAGCAGTCCCAGAATGTACGATACATCTGCACTCGTTTCCCCATGTCAAATGTGACACGACATATGCAATAGAAACCATCCTCGCATCGCTCGAGTGCTAGGATACTCTCATCCCGCCATTCCCGAGAAATTCTATGTTGTTGAAACAGGTGAGATCCGAACACTGACAAGGTTCATGTTGCTAAAAATTACGTTCCACACTTCCAGAGCGGTTGTCGTTAGCTCAATGCGTCGGGAGGATAACGGATACAAAAATGCTGCTACGTGTCTGGATGCAAACTGTACTTACATCTCGATCCGATTTCGACCAGGCACTGATCATCGAGGGTTCACAGTTGTATGACTTTGAGGTACGTTAATCGCAATGCAGTCCGTTCCGATGAGCTATATGAGAGCGGTTTTATAGGATGCATTTGAATATGCAGAACGATCCGCCCTGAAACTGAAAAGATGTATCTGGGCTCCAAGGTCTCCTCAGACCTCAGACAACCATGCCGAGCCATCCCTTTCAACTGCACGCATGGACTCAAATTACAGAGTGCTGCTGACAATGGACGACCTGGGTGAGGGAAGAGCCGCAATGTCATTATTTTGGCTTGCTTACTATGCAAATGTGAGTGGAAGCCCGCTGAACCGTTATTGGGTGACCCGGCTTATAGAACTGGTGTAGCGACTTTATTGGGATCACATGGTACCTCGCGCAGGTAAAGAGTTTTGTGCTTAGTTATTGGCTATGTTTGATCCTTCGACCTACAGGTATTGTGTGTGAACAAGCTATACTAGAAGAATGTCTCCTTGCTTTGAGCGACAGTGGCTGTGATCCGGCCTTTTGTCTAGGGAAGCTATATAGGCAACCTCAAGAGCTATACATAGCATCGCCAACACCCGTAACCCTCGGCGACTACGGCTACATGTCGGAAGATCGGCGTTTCGTCAGATTGGGAAACATCAGTGACTTAATTCTGGACAATAATACATGCATCCTGTGGGAAAGGAGGGAGTATGATAGAGCGGAAGGTGTGCGCCCTAGTAGCTGCCAGGCCGTACGATGTCTACAGTATGTACTCTCAATGACATCGATTCTTCTTGACCAGTACTGACACTTGCTAACTGCTTTGCACAGCTTGGAGACAGATGACAGTACAACGTCTGGACATGCAGAATGGTGGAAATATTGCAAACTGGAAGATTGGTGCCTCAAACTCTTTTGGGACCATATAATTGATATTGCATCACAATACAACCGGGAGATACACGATCTCACGATTCGTCAGTTTAGTGTTAGTTATGCTGCGAGCACTCTAGCTAATCTCTGAAACGTAGTAACCTCGATATATCCACGGGCACGAGCAAACTGGTTGAGACAAAGCTGCCCAGTAGATTGCTCAATCCATGAGCAGTCTTTATCAGGTTTCTGTTGCCACACAGAACGAAGCACTTTCGGCGATCCCTCGAGAGGACGCAGGGAGTCGCGTCTATTTGGAATGGGACCCACGAGTCCTGCGACCTCGGTATCTGGTATGTATTTATCGCTCGTATTTCCAGGACCCTTGGAATAGCGACTGAAAGGACACATAGCCCAACTCGTTCTCAACGTCCACTTCAATAACGATATTGACGATGTGACTAAGTTTGGAAGCTGCATGTATCGTGCGCGTGAATATCGGCACGAGGATCCCGAGCAGCGTTCCAGATCACGGCTGACCACCGCTTTGGAGAACCTTCCCACATCCGAGGGGTGAGCAGGACACCAGCTATACTATCACAGTTGACTCAAGGGGGCCGCCCGAAGTTGCGTGGCAGGATGGCATTCTTTGTCACCCCTCGAAGGTGCGCTCTTGGCATATATGAAGGGCCAAGACCAACTGCATGGTATACCAGCCCATCCGCGATTCCAGAATCTCACAGGATTCAAGACGTTGGGCATGGAGAAATGCCCGATTATACTTCATAACTGAGGTGGGTGACCTAGTCGCATAACACACATCGCCGTAAAGGATTTCTCTTGACTATTTGCCCATCTGCATATTCTATCCTATGATAGCATGAAGTTGATGTCATGGTCAGGATCGAGCCACGTATGCGACTACGCAGCTCATATACATACGTCTGATCAGACCGAGTAAAGATATCGATGTAAACACCTGTGTGTCGTACAGATAGAACCTCAAGCATGGCTCAAGGTTACATGCAGACAGGGGCATCCAGGAGAAAGGATCCAGGTTGAGTCGAACGAGACATCCACAAAAAAGCGTTACAATAACATAGTGACATTTTAATTCGTCTGCGCTCCAACAGCCTACACCAAGACGAATGAGGTTCTCTTGCACATCCAAGATGATAATCAATGCACGTACCAAGCGCTTGAGGTGCTCCATGAACACCTGTAAGCTGACGTCGTCCGTGAAGATAGGCTGGCCCGAGCCAGCTGCGGCATTGCCATACATGCTCGTGGACATGTGCGTTGTCGACGGGTTGAGCTTGGAGAGGAGGAAACGCGCCTGACTACCGCCCGAGTCGCAGACAATGTATCGAGGGATGGGGAAACGGTCGACGAGTAGATCCTGCGCGATGTCGGTGAGTGCGTCATCACGTGATATAGCTAATCCGACGTACCTGAGCGTCGTGAACCGGAGCTTCCAGCAGCTCCTTGAAGTTCTCATAGCCCTCTTGCTCCTGGTAGCCAGCCTTGCGCCATTGCGCGATTGTCTCACCGTGCCAAATGAGGATGTGGAAGAAAGTGTCGAGCAAGAGGATGACGTCCTGCTTGATGGAGACGCTGTCGAGAAGAACGGGCTGCGGCGGGGTGTCGAAGGTGTATGACATGAGCGTCGGTTGGATCATAATCAGGGAGTTGTTGACATCTTCCTCGTTTAAGACATGACTGCACCAATCGTCAGCTTGAACGATCACACCAAAGGGAAGGAAACATACCGGTAGAACGCTGTCTCGTCCGGACTGTTGTTGAACACCTGCAGGAACTGGCTTCTTCGGAGGTGGAACATGAACTGCGGGTAGATGCTGAAGTTGTCCGTCAGGCGGAAGCTGGTCGGATCCTCCTTCCTGTAGTCCGCGAACTTCTGGCACAGCCGGATGAGCATGCGGTCCAGCCAGCGGAGCACGTCTGGCGAGTCATCGATCTCCGCCTTGAACACTGCAATCCGCGCCATGAGTACCGCAGCCGCCTCCTGGTCGAACGACGCCGCGATGCTCGGCGAGCCTGCTTCCGCGAAGTTCCGCGCGATCGTTGTAACACGCAGGCGCTGCTGCCCTGACGAGTGCTGATAATGCGTCACGAACTGGATCAAACCGCGCGAGCCGGGTTGGAGTGGCTGTCCAGCAGGGGTGACGACCTCAAAGTAGACGGCCTCAGCAGTCTTTGGGGTCATTGAGTTAATCTTCCACGCGGATGTCTGGCCGATACCAATCTCCGTTTCGCCCACACATGGCGACTTCTTTGCAGCAGAGATCGCGTGGCCGATCATACCAGACACCTTCAGCTCCTTGGTAGTCTGCACGTCGAACGTCGCGTTGAAGCCCATCTCCAATTGGCCCTGCTCATCCTTGTTGAAAAGGCGAAGGAAGCTCTGTTTGAAGATGGATGTTGCGAAGGAGTCAGAGAGTACGATAGATCCGTTGGTTGAGTTCGGGAGGGACTTCATCTCCAGCAGGCCGACCTGGTCCAGGCAACCAGCAAAGAGATCGATGACGTGACCATTGTTTGATGCACGCTTGGCCAAGCCCTCGTAGAACTGGTGATCCACTCAGCGCCTGGCCCCGGTAAGGCGCATTGATCTCTCACCTTGATGGCCCGCTTGTAGTGCTTAGCACTATCCCGGTCGATGTCGTGGTGCGACCGGATTGGCTCCTTCAGCTCATTGCTCACGACCATGCCCGGGCCCTCCGTCGCAGGCCCTCCAGAGAACAGGATGATACGCGCGCCCGTGTTGGAGAATGAGGTCTGCGTCTACGTCAGCTCGTCACTCAACATAGGATGTGTGTGCACTCACCTCAAGCAAACCGACCGCCACGCTCAACGCTACACCAGTGCAGCGCAGCGGGCGCTTGTCGTTCGCGACAGGCCAAGGGTCCCGCGTGAGAGCTTCCAGGATGCCCGTCAGCTGGAACTCGCATTGCTGGACGGGCATCAGGAAGCGGGCTGCGCCAAATGTCTGTTGGGGCATCGGCTGGCCAGGGCGGGGAGCCGCTCGGTTCTGTGCCGTCAACTGGAGCATGTCCTGGATCTGCTTCGGTGTGTACTCCTTGCCGCCGCGGAACACGTATGACTTGCTGCACTCGGCATAGCCAAGCTCGTGCACTTGGGTCTGCATAATGTCAATTGTCCGAACTGGTCATGCACAGGAAAAATACAAACGCACCATAGTCCCGTAGGTGATCAGACCAACTAGCGCATACGGCGGGATCAAGCTAAGGCTGACAACGATGGCGTCACGCAGCGCCTTGAGGTCGTCCTCATCTAGGCATGTGTCAACAACAAACAGGAAGACTGGGGGCACTTGGGCGGGGCGAGAGAGGGTGTATTCGATCGTGGTGTACTTGGGCAGCAGCTCGGCGGGGAGATTGGTGTTTGAGATATCCTTATAATGCGGGGGGAATGCATTGCGCTGCAAGCAGAACGGACAAATCCACAGCTTTCCACGGATATCTATTTGGCTGTACGCGAAGCATAAGCATGATAAACCACGTTGCTCGATACAACACACCAGTAAGGGTTCAATACCGCACGACATGGCGGCTTGCAGGTCACCGGCTCGTACAGCACTGGTGGTAGGTCTTCCCTCTGCTTCAACGGAGTGTAGAGCGCAGCGATTGGCACTACAGTGCGTGTTGCCTCGATTCTAGATGACGGCCAGACATTCCAGGAGAGACGCACACCTGCGGACGTGTCAGTCGATACTGGTGACGCGAACTACAAGCCCAGTTTTGCGCACCATCACGCTCCTCGACATCCTCAAAGTTCATCATGACCAATATTCAAACCCGCCAAATATACCAGAAGAAATAATCAGAGCCGCCGCCACGGGATTATGAGCGAAGTTATACGAGCTCAGGAGATAGCACGCGGAGGACGTGTCCGGATCTGTATGCTGTTGTTTGCAGTGAGGTGGCAAGCTGTGATGACATCTCAACACGCTCTGCCCGTCGTCGTCCACGTCGACCGTAAACATTGCAGCCTCTTGCGTCCACGTAGCATTGCCTCCAGATGACCTTTGAGACAAAGAGGGCCTCGAGGATGATGTTTCAGCTCGAGGATGCGCGTCTGCGGCGCTCCTCATCGGCGACCTACAGCTTCCTGACGACGCGACCTCATCAGGACTGCGTCTCCAGAAGTTGTCTACCAAACACCACTCTAGTCTTTGGACATGGCTAATATCATGGATTGAAGCACAAGTCTACTGCGGTATCTGAGATTGGAATAGCGTCTGACAAGTCATGACCGTGAAACAGGGGAGAGGTCTGCAATTCCCCTGACGTATGGCAATGCAAGAGGTCAAGACTATGAAGGCGCGAGGTCGCAGGATATGCAGCCCACAACCATCGCAGATATTACCGGAACAATTATCACTACACAACGTTCCGGTGCGTCTGGGCTATTCAGGGTTGCTCCATAGTCAACTGTGGTGGGCTCCCTGGCGTCTTTCGAAGTTGCTTGGCGAAACCACTGCCATCATGTATTGACAGATGGCAGACTAGTGAGCGGGATGCCCTCCGTGCCTCCTACGCGATGCGTTCTCGAGGCCACCTCGCGCATCACGGACACCTTCCGGTAAAGGAGTGCGTTGCGGTAGCCTATGGCAGTGCATTCGAAGCTCACGGCTAGTGGTAGGATTTCACTCTAAGATCATTGCATGGATTGCCCAAGTCGTATCGACCCGCGGCTCTCCCTCGCCCCGTGTCCCCTTCATCTCAAGACCTGTAGCCTCAGATGCGTCCATCGGCCCTCTTGGTACTTGTGACTGCTATTGCAGCAACGCCGATTCTATCCTTGCCTATGTATGTAGGCAAAGCTGAATCAGGCCGCTCAGGCTGACCGAGATCTGTACAGGGTGGATGGCAACGAGGCTGTTGTACTCGACGAGATAATTCTTCACGGTGGAAGCGGGCCGGTCAAGTCGCCTCTGTTGAAGAATAATGGGGTCTCAGTTGGACGCGAGAAAGGAAGCAAGAGGTACTGGACGGGCATAGGACGCTCTTCGTGATGCAACTCGACTAACGACCGACCAAGTATACAGGAACGTCAATATTACTGCTTCGGATCTTGCGCAGCTCTATGGGGATTCTGAAATGTCGTCGCACTTCTGTAATTTATGCGACGGAAAGTCCGAGCACCTACCTTCGCATGTTACTTGCTTTGGGTATCGTAATCAGCTGCTGGTCTGGACTGTTCAGTGCCTCGCCCGCGACATGATATCAACACTGCCTGACCTCTTGATCTTACTGCTTTGCTTATAGGGACAAGGGTGGTAATCTACATATCATCTCAGTTGCGATATATCTGCTTTCATAGCCACGACTCATGCAGTCAGCTGCTCTTCTCTGGCATGATCGAGCTACCAGGCAGAACATGATTGTTCAGGTATATAATGATAATGGAAACTTTCGCAATTACCAGCACGAAATAACTCAGAGTGTGCTTTCGAAGGTCCAGACGACATTCAACATGCATTTCTCGGTCTACATTATCGCTCTCTTTCTAGGCCAGTCTATGATATCTTCATGCGTGGCTGCTCCGATGCCGTGCGTCTAACGTATCGCATCGATATGACTCCGTTGCTGAAGGGTGCACACAAAGTTCACAGTACTCGAAAGATTTTACGCATTTCGGTAGCGATCGCCGCGAACCCATGCCACAGCAACGACGAAGGTCTGCTTCGTGTTACCCATTAATGTCCCGGACTAACACTCTCTACTGGGCCAATAGCCCGCACGAATCCGGTGGCTACGTATGCTTTAACGAGTGCGGCACCTCGATCGGTTTGGGTGTTGGGTCCGCCGATGTGCCCGAAGGAGAGCATGACCCAAGTGGCCAGTGGGAACGGTCTCCATGATGAAGGCCCTATATATCAGAGTAGTACAGTCAGTGCACCGACGGCTGCTGTATTTGGCCACTCCACTAATTGAGCGAATTGTCGTGGAGAGCGTATTGTCGTTCGTACGTTCGTAGTCAACCTCGTGGTGATACAGACGAATGACAAGTTCGAACGCATTAAGGGCCCGAATGTGAGGTGTTCCCGAGATTATTGTACGGAGTCCTACGGCTTCGCAAGGATTACATATACAAATTGTGACAATCGCGACGGCGCTGTAACCTGATCGACAGACCAATGCATACTGACTGTCGCATTGCAGCTGAATGCTCATATAAAGGACGTTCCCCTGATTCAGAAGATCCCCATATCATCCTTTTCAATGTATGTTGTTGAGCATCATGCGTGGTCAACATCCGCCTCTTTTTGCCTTCATCTTTGGTCTGTTGTTCCTCGCCTATGCCGTTGAAGAGTCAACGTGTGCCCAATACTGGAATTTCGCATCATGCTCTTGGCACTGATCTTCGTACAGTAGCGTTCCAGACTCATAAAACGACTGGGGTAGCTGGCCTAGCGATCACCGTCGCAGCACATTCGACGGGTCTTCATAGCATTTTGTCGAGCGGGACTAGACATAGAGTCTATCTGCCTGCCAAAGGGTCACTAGCTGGAAGGCATAGACAACTCCGTCGAACGAGTAGCTGGATATGTACGCAGGTGAATGTGTGCCGAAGATCCGTCGGACATGCCAGATTACTCAGGATACACCATGAATGAGGAGAATCTGCATCGATATACATCGCCTCTGACGAATGACATGTACAATGGAATGATAAGTTAGCGTGCGTAAACGTTTGATAGCAGTGATCACTGTGGGGTTCGAGGTCATCAATAGTTGTACTTGTCGTGGCTAAGGAGCAGAATTTTGAAACGGGTTTTAATTAGTGAAGCATCCTAGCAAAGCAGATTGAGACTTACGTCAATTCTTTGACTCCGTCAAACTTCGGGAACGAACCAATAGCCCATCGATCGTTAGGGTGGTGCAGGACGTGTCGCGGTTCATGGTTGTGTCGCGGACCAAGTTCTGTTGGGTCTATCTGTGCCTTGTGCTCGACATCATATAGATGCGCGCCCAGATTTCCGAGGACACTGGACGCGAATCGTGCATGGGTGAAGGCCGACGTGCCTATCGATGTCGACCTCTCCGAGATTGTGTTGTCCGATGCATAGATCTCTCTCAGATTGAACAGGAATCGACTGATGAGAATAGTGGTGACACTGTGGAATTGCGCAGATGTGAACGACACGTCAAACAGGTTGGCAAAGTAGCGTACGCTTGAGTGAGGGCAGGAACAGCTCCCAAAACCTGTTCGAGGAATTCGTGAACGCTGCAGCTTCTTAGAACGCACGCTAATACATACCTGATATCGAATCGCGACAAGATTCAAGAGGTTCAGTGCAAGCAACGCACTACAGGCACGGAGTTGAGACATTGTACTGGTCAGTGATCCTGATTGCTTACACAAAATATACCGCCCCTGTCACAGTGTTGATATCAGTCCCGACACTGAACGTACAACTGTATTGCGCACCGTCTCGCAGCAATATAGTGGACAGGAAGCCTTTGATAGGCATGTTGTACGATTGCTTCCAAATTCTGCCCGTCTTCAACCAAGTGAGCACGAGAATGGCACAGTCAACAGCGATATTGCAGCTAATGGTGAGGTAGCTGACTGAAGAGTCGAGCAAATTAGAGATCGATCGAATACAGAGGGTATTCGCGCATCGTACATCTGCAGTGGATTTAGCTTGATTGCAATGGATGATTGCAATAGATACAAAATTAGGCTTACATGCTGCCAGTTTCAATGGTGAGATTGACAAATGTAGCACATCCCATGAATGGAGGAGGTGCGGGGACGAATGCCAGACGCGTGTAGTACCACTGTGCGAAGATTATTATAAACAGATTGGGGCGATATTCGAACAGCTTACCATCTCCATAACCGGTGATACTAACCCAAGAGAGAAGACGAAAGCGAACACCGTAATTTTCTTGTCCCACAACGCATATATTCGCAGCGAAGTAAATGCTACGAGATGATCTAGTCTTGTGAAGCGCTTTTGGTCGCCCTTCACTCACCCGCGACAACCAATTGTAGGATAACATTCAATGCTTCACTCGACCGTGCAATACCAGTGCATCTAGGGCACGATTGAATATCGAGCTTACGAACAATTATCAATGAACTTACATCTGTTTAAGGAATGAGACATATGGACTTGAAAGACGACAGCAGCAAGCGACCCGAGACCTTACCGCGTTTGCTTGTGGATTGCTTGACCAAGGGACCATAATGAGTGTCATCAATATCCTATACACGATCGTGACATATCGATTCAGCGCAAAAAGAACCGTGGGCCCTCCAAATTTACGGCTCCACACGCATTCGAGCTCCCGATCGAACGTAGTAACGTAGTCATAGAATATGAGAACTGTCTTTGGTGAGAAAGAGAAATTTCACATTGGCATCGGACTCACTCGTGGCCGCGACAGAGCAATAGTTTCCCAGAAGCCTAAGTCATTCAATGAGTATGGTGTCAAGCCGGATGTAGGTTCAAGCCGAATGTGAGTCAGAGCACGAACGAATACACTCACATCTGATTGTAGGACGCCACAGCGGCAGCAGCGAGGGCTTGCTGCACGTTGGACATGTCTGCAGGAGTGGGAGGGGGTCTCTCCCCACTCGAGCCGGTGTCCTTGTCTTGTACCTGGTACGGGATCAGAGTACCGGCGTCTAGAAAGGCAACATCAATCACGTCAAAGAAGTGGCGTCTGTACAGGGAGGAGTAGGACTAGTGTACTCGGTTAAGCTGTGTAGAGCATGTTTTGCCCATGCATGTACCTGAGTTCCGCAGCTCCCGCGTCTCGCATGGGGACGTGGATCACTCGTTATGAAAAGCAGGGTTGATATGTCGGGACGACGTTCACACCGATGCAGCGCCGTCATTATGTACGAATCTGTCTTGCAACATTGCAATTGAACGCGAACGCGTCCACGTCGCAATGTGTTGTTATCACCGCGTCTGAGTTCAGGCGGGAGTTCCAGCTGCGATGACGACGTTCAGGCTATGCAGCAATCCGGAGTCCGCGCGAGAGCCTCCTCGTCGATTAATTCCATTGCAATTCGTAATTCTAGTCCGGAGAGATGCGATGCTGGTATAGGTACAGTGAGGTCGTGGAGCTCGAGTATATTGGAAAGTCCAGATTTGCGAGTCAATAAGCATTTACGCCGGGCGTGGAGGCACGGGTGACTCCCTGGAGGGGCTGACGAGTACAGCCCCAGTCATAAGTGATGAGAATAACAGCATTAGAGCGCTGGCGGCGAGGACCATGTGCCGTGCAGACGAGACTCCTGTGAGGAGGGAGACAACGACAAAGATGTTGAGGGGCACGCGGAACAGCGAGGACAGCTAACATGCGTCATCAGTCTATGCACAGGCACCCGGCAGTGGGAAGACTCACCGTGGCACGGTGCTCGTCTGATATCAGTGTACCACGAAGCATGCCCTGCACCGGATAGTACATCCCCACGCATGCCTCGAAAACACAGAAGGCCCAGAACCGTACGTGCTCGTGCTCGCTATAGATGCTGACCGCGAACGATAGCGCACTAGCTGCGCAGATGAGGGAACTGAGCTTCGCGTGTAGCGTTAAGCTGTCACCAGAGTCCGCTCCAGACGAATGCGAGAGGTGGTAGGCTGTGATGGCATTATAGAAGATCGAGCCGATCATCATGGAGACCATGAATGAGGAGAAAATATAGCCAAGTGGTAGTGTGGCACCCTCGGCGGCGGCTTCCTGAAGGAACGGCACCCAGAGGAAGACAAAGAGGTACATTGACCCCTCGAAACATGTTTGGGTCAATCCAAGAACCAGGAGGCGCATGTCTTTCATCACGGTGTGAGCATTAAGGCCGCCACCATGTGCCGGTCACTTACCATTAGAGACAGTCTTCCAGGCTAGTCCCAACCGTTTCACCTGGAAGATGTCAGACCCTATTGTAGCACTCCCGCCTCCGCGACCGTAATTCTCCGTCCAACTCCCGCTGATGACGACCCATCCAAGGGCTAATATGAGACCGCTGGCTATGAATGGAGACGAGAATGTCCCGGTTGTTTCAACTAGTTCATTGCTAACGACACCCGCGGCAGTGGCGACGATAGCGTTGACAAGAGTCGCCCGTCCAAGAATAGTTGACAGATCAGAAGGCGGTAGCGAGAGTGAGTTAGCCGAGGATATGAGCCATGACTCGAAGGCGGAATACAGAATGGATGTAGAGACACCGCCTAGAACGCGGCCGAGGAAGAGGATTGGGAGAGAAGGGAACAAGATGCATACACAGGCAAGCGTGTAGGTGATGCAGAATGCAAGGCACAACCGCTTTCGTCCGCTGCGCGGAAGGATCTATATCATCAAGACCAACACAACACGAATGGAACACTCACTGCTGATCTGCCCATACACCAATTAGGGGGGCTGTGAGCCCAGCTGAGAGGAAGCCGGTTACAAAGAACACCGCAACCAGGCGCTCCGGAAACGCGTATTCCTCCTTGTACAACGAGTACACGTATGGTCCCTGCAGCCAATCCGCACCTGTTCCACGCTTAGTTGTATAGTCATCTGGGGCGTAGTGAATCCCATACCCATCACGACTGCATATACAGTCAAGTACTGCCTTGCGAGTTTGGACATGGCGTTGCGGGATGCATGGGTCGAAGCCGGAGTAGCGGTCTCATCTTCAGCAGTTTGTGTCCTTGCAGCCTTCGTCCTTGAAGATCGCAGACCAGCCAGAAGAAATAGAACACAGAACCCAATGAGAATAAGGAGTTGTCCCTCATAGAATGTGTACCGCGCCATGGTGGTCGCGGAGGGAGGAAGTCTCGCAGCCCAGCGCTTTTGTCCCAACGAACAGCGCCTGCAGTGCCGCGTACCGTTTCAGCCGAGTGCATCGTCGACTGCGACACTGACGACCAGCTCCACCCGCCTCAACCTCGTTGCGAGGGTAGCTCCATCCGAATGAACTGGCTGAAATTCTGTCGAGCTGAAATGGTGCTGACTTCCTCTGGCATCCCCAAAAGACATCTATTGGCTTATTCAGACTGACGAGATGGTCAACACTCTCACCCGTTCGAAACTCATGAAGCCAACCGGTCACTAGTCTATCTATCTATCGTACAGCTCGTGGCAAGTAAAGATGGATATAATCACTGAATTGGGCGCCAAAGTTTGACCATCGACGTCCAGGCGCACGCATTGACATATCTCAGGAAAGGAAACGACAAGCTGCGCTAAGCACCGCTGGCTGAGGACTAAAGGGCTCACACTGCACTACCAGGTCCGTATCAACTCGTGGATGATTTGAGCGCAATGCATTTGCGCCCTGATCTCCAGACATAAGCGAAACATGGGATAATCGTGCCTCCTGCATATCTCGTGCTCGGGCTATGCTTTCCACAGCTTACCACCAACACATCGAAATTGTGATTTGAAGTGGACAAAATGGCATGATGTCTTGTTCTCATAGATGTCGTCTTTCGACTGCCAACTCAGAGTCCTCCGATCAAGCGATCATATCAACTTCCCTCGCGACGCCTTTCGCACGTATGGCTGCACACTATGCCATACGTTGCGGGACACTTCCAGCGTAACTCTGGCGGCTCTTTGTCAACGTCCTCGAACTAGGCAGACCAAGGTCTGTTCAAGTCATTTGCATTGCCTAAAGGCCCCCCACTTTCGCGGAGGAATGCTGGTCTTGTGGAGCGGGCCACAATATCAGTACGACTGTCGGGATGTTGCATACTCTGGTGGGCGCACTAGACGATGACTACCCAGCGCTTGGTGAGATCAAAGACCGTTCTATGACTTGACAGATTGGATCACCCGCATAGCACTTTTCCTTCATCATCCCGACGACATTCTATACGTTTCACTCGTGGAATTCACGGCTCGATGCATGCTGTAGTTCGACTCGTGATCTGTCTATGTGATTTGCCTAGCCGAGACGCGCGACCTCGCCGGTCGTCCTCATGCATGAATGCACGCGACACATCGGCCGTGCTGGCGACAAACTGCGGAAGCGGGATTCCTGTGAGCAGGTGCTTTCAGTAATCCTGGATATCTATCCGCTGCCGCCGGAATGGTGCGGGTTGTTCGATATCTGCGTCATTCTATCCTGCATCATAGCGGTAGAGCGATGGCTCTGATCCCTAGTAAGCACCGCAATGAGTTACCCGACTGTTGCGCTCGAATCAGACGCCTCTGCGGTCCAGCAGTATAATAGAACTCGGGTGCCATACAGGCGTTCTGTGGGTATTAGGTCCATGCGCTGGCTGCACCCCACTTCGTACGTGACCTCTATACCGCGCACAAGGCTCTATACGGACATCGCTGGCCTCGATCGTTCACGGTCATGAGCCAGGCCCCACCGCAAGTGATCAAGATCGACGATAGGGACCCTCGAGTCTCCTATATCGGTAAGTGGTCCAATGGGGGGACCGCAGCAAACTACCAGAACACCACCCGTCAATCGGAAACACTTGGATCCAGTATCCAGTTTGCCTTTAACGGTCTGTCCGTCATTCTGATCCTGCAACGCGTGCTGTGCTAAAGCGCCCGTAGGCACCTTCATATCTGTCTATGGCGTTCTAGGACCAACGGCCAATAATGCGACGTATCAGCTCGATCAGAGCGCGCACACCGACTCCTCGTTCTTAGCGCCATCCTCGCCTATAAATGACATGCCGTTCTGGTCGTCTCCCGTGCTCCCTTTTGGCGCGCATACGCTCACGATCACTGTTGCACAAGAAGGTGACGTCTTTCAGCTGGACTACATAACGTACACCGGGCAAGCAGACACGGCCGACAGCTCCGTCAGTTCCCCGTCGCAGTCGTTCCCCGACAATATCGCCTCGTCCGTCTCGGTGTCGCCAGCACGCATGTCCAGCGGGGCAATCGCGGGAATTGCGATCGGGTGCTTCGCCGCCGTGCTCGTTTCCGCCACCTGCGCCTACCTCTTCTACCGTCTACGGCAGCGCCGGACGCTACACACTGTCTCAGGCGGCCTTACCGCCATCGACACTGGTGCGTGTGCCGCGCTGCGCCTCAGTCCCCGCCTCCGCATATACTGACACTGATGCTTGCCTGTGCAGAGCCTCCGCTGCCGTCGCCGTCCGCTATCGGAGTTTTCGAAAAGTTCACGCTTCCGTTCAAGAGCCACGCGCCTGTGTCGAATGGGACGCAGACGACGGCGGTGTTCACATCTGTCGTATACCTCACGCCGCCTGTCTCTGTCGCCTCGGGTCCCCGTTCCGCCGCCTCGGGACCTCGTTCTGCTGCCTCGGGACCGCGCTCTGTTGCATGAGGCACACTGCGGTCACGCCGCGGTTTTCTCTGAGACGGGCACACGCGGGACGCGCGTGGGACGGAGACGTGGGCAGTGGTGGCTAATCCCCCTGCTGCGCCCGCTCCGATGGGACCTGGCACCGGGCGCGATGATACGTGTGTCCACTGCACGAGAGCCCGTACACCCACTATAGACCGTCTTACTTGACCAGCAGACTCCCTGAGACACTGTCTATCGTCCGCGCTCAGAAAATTACCTTATCAGGGCGATCGTCTACGTCCATTATTCCACTCCTTGACTTTTCTCGGCTTTGCTCGATCACATTATAGACCTATGTATCTGTTGGGACTTAGACGATCGAGACGGACGACGTATATTACCCTACCTGTAGCGATTTTAGAATTATGGCTGTACCCTTGTACATAAAGGATATCTTAGTTGATGTTGTGCCGTTTTTCGAACAGAATTTGAATTAAATAGCACCTCATGTACGCGGTGATGCATGTAGAACTCGTGACAGTTGGACAGCACTTCATCGCCTCGACAGCTGTATTGCCATCTTCATTAACTCCAATGACCAGCTGTGACGGTGTGACCCACCAGATGGGTCTTTTGAAGAACAAGCTGTCACTGAGGCGACGCAGCGAGGCGAGTGCTGGCATTTGCGTTACCAAAAGAATCTCTCGGCGTATCCGATGGGCAGGTGCTGTGCTAGTATCCATACTGTTAAAACTAATAGATATTAGGCAGTTGAGAACTTGCTATATGGTATTGACAATTGAGCCAGCAAATGCCGATGAACGGCGGTTCACTGACATCAAGCATTCATAATATAATCACTCGAGTGATACAGCCAAGGTCAATTCGATGGTCCCCTCGCGCGTGAATGTGCGCATACGCGGAGACTAGAGTCAAGCGGAGTGCTTCGGAGTGCTTTCCCACCGTCGTGTGTCTGGTACTCTTTTGCCTGCACAGCTCAGATACAACTTATGCGTGATTTCGCGCGCTCGTGGCCCACTGAGTCAATTCGATGAGCCCTCCACATTACTGCCAGCCATCGGCTGGAGTCTGTCATCTTCTGGTCGTGTGATTTGCAGATTCATCTTGTGCGGGGTCCCTTGAGCGAGTGGCCGATTATCGGTATGAGTTTACTTAAAGGCATCATATGATGGTGTTGTGGGAGATCATGGTCTGGAGATGTTCAAGGGGATGTACTGAGCAATTTCTATACGGCGTAAAAGTGAGCATTTTGAGGTCCATCTGAGCAACGGGAAACCAGACAGTGCACGAACTGGCGAACATCAAAATTCAACACACCAAACGGACGCTGTGAATCGTGACATGACAAGTGATATTGAAATTACGAACGCTTGGAGTAGTATCCTTCAACGTCTTCTTTGGTCCCCATGTTCACATACAAGTTTCATCACCTTGACAGTCACTCACATGCACTGGCTCGCAACATATGGCCGTTAATTCACGCATACAGCCCTTCCAACCACACTGACACTTGAGAACCTCAGTTGCGGTGGGGAGGGACCTGATGCGTCCGGGCCGGAAATGCCGCGAAACGGCATTTGCCGAGCAACGGAATGGGCGTCTTTTATCCCAAGCGTGTGAGCAGAGTTGCTGAGTTGCATCTTGTGTTCATGGTCGACCACCATCCACCGTCGCCCTGACTCTCGTATCTCGTGCATCTCCGGCAGCATATAGCCCTCATCTTGGTACACAACATCGTTCAAGATGGCTCACAGGTACAAATGTGTCGCTCTATTACGCCTCGCATAGATACTACTAGCACCGAGCCGCAAACTTGATACACGTCAAACAACATCTCTTCGAAATACATAGTCTAGGGACGGAAGGTTTCCGCAACAGGAAGAAACTCCTGTTCATAGATCATCAATTTGTTTCCGCCGTTACAGCGCAACTCGGACGTCGCCATTGGCAGCAATCGGAGCGGTTCCGTTCTCCGTCAGCGCCTCCTCGTTCGTGTGTCCGTTCTGCGCCTCATCATTCTGCACCTGCTCGCTGCGAACCGCGACCGTGCTGAGGAGCACCTGCACACGTGAAGTCGCCGCCTCAAGCAGAGGGTGCACGCGGTCTTGAACCGTCACGCGGACCTTGTTCACCTTCTCATGCATCGGCTCCTGGGATGTGAGGATGGCGGTGAGGTCATTGATGGTCGAGGTGAGATGGGTCGAGATGTCGTGGAAGGAGGCCTGGAGGGTCGAGGGTAGTGTCGCAGTCTGTGCCTGGATCGCGCAGTGTGAGTACTATCACGTGATTGTCCAAAGCGGAGCTGCAGTACCTGAATTTTGTGTAGCTCCTGGAGCATCGTGTCGCTGAGGGCGTGTACCTGGCGTTGCGCAGCGGTGACACTGCCAGACGCAGCCGCGCTGATACTCTCCGCAGTCGCTGCAGCACGCTCCACGAGTACACTTTGCTGCCGGAGCTGGTTGATTTGTTCCGTTGAGTAGGTGCGCAGCTGGTCCGAGAGGTCCTTGGAGAGCGTGAAAGCGCGCTGGTACTGGAACTGCGAGTCGGGCGAGCTCGGTGGCTCCGTCGCGCTTGTCTTTCCGTTCAGTTTCTGGACCGCAATCTCGAAGTAGTCGACGATAGGAGCCATGCGCTATGGCGTCATCCGCGGGCGAGTCAGCACAACGCGTAGGGGGCGAGGCACGGGGTGTGGGGCAACGTACCTGGTCAATCCCCTGCGCGACGCTGAGTGCAGGGCTGCGGACCCTCTCGTCGAGTGTCTTGTTCGCAACGTCCTTTGCGTGATCGCTCTGGCCCTTGAGGTCGCGGTAGATGTCCTCCGTGGGCGTCTTGAACGGGTAGGGGTATCTCGACTCGATAACGTCAAGGCCTTTGTTCGCGTACTCATCTGCGCGCGTAATGACGGGTGCGAGACGCTTCTGCAAGGGCTCCGTGTAGCTCAGCGCGGACTTGGAGATGCCCTGCGCGGTGGTGTACGGCTGGCGGGTGTAGGCATTGTTGGTGAGGGTAGTGTGGATAGTGTTTAGGGACGAAGCAACGACGGGGATAGATGCGACTCGCGAGAGAATGGTGATCTCTGGGACGGGTTGTGTTTCTGTTGCCATTTGCGCGACGAGTTGGGGTGAGGGTAGTTCTGGGAGGAGGAGAATTGTGCACGATAGCCCTGAGCTAGTACACAGTTTAAGAGGCCTCCCGTCAGCATGTGATTCTCAAAAGATCGACCTAGACGCTCACGTATCTGTCATGGCGCTCCCGACGCGTCTGGCGTCTCCTCGACGCTACCATCTTTTCATCCCAATTTCTCCCCGGTTCGTATTGCCATGGCGTGCAAAAAATCACTACCCTCCTCGTGTCTGGCGCAAGAATAGCAAAGATGCAGGATGACCTGTCAGAAAATAAATAGTATAGAGCACGAGTTGCCGAGGATTCGTAGAGAAGCCACCGCAATGACATCAATGAACTTCGGGTGAATTCGGTCGGAGAGCAATGGACAATCGGTAGTACGTCCTACCACTTCGACTGGGAAAGCAGTGCTCCATTCTCGTTCTCCATCAAATCGGAGTCGCGTAGAGACTAGCAAGACTATGGTACAAAACGACTCCAATAGGGCACGGATCTAACAGATCGTATGCGGTAGATTAGGGGTTGCGAGTGTATCTGACTTTCCGTGTACAAACTAACACTCAATTGAGCTCTACCGCCCAATCTGACTGCCGTACTGCATTGATTGGGATCACATCTGGAATTCTGCGGCGTTGCAAACAAGCTCGGGGGTCCCCTCCGTCGCAGACGGCAGCAATCGCTAACTTGGCTCGGTGTGGAGCTCTGGGAAGGTGCCCTATTCGCGCCCAGCAAGCCTGGATCTATGTCTCCCAAGGTCGAGAGGCCATGGCCTCGGCTTGATCACGGGTGCATATCCTCTTGCCTACATCGGCCATGTAAATAACCGGCTCGATAAAGGTGCGTCTGACCGTCATAATCACTCTAGCTCATCGACGAAATGCACGGGATCCTCAAAATGGGCTCGGTGATAGTCCATCTGAATGCTATGCATACCAATAGATCGACACGCAGATGTCGCCTGGAAGTCCAGGACGATAGTGAATCCTTCTCAGAAGCCAATGATCTGGCTTCCCTGTAGAGGGATGGCATGCACTGCCGCTGAAAACCCGATCGTGCCAGAAGAAATGCACAGATCCTTATCTATCCGGAGTTGGTAATATGATGGCTTGGGAAGAGTGGATGCCGCAGGAAAGCCCGCGCGAGCCTGATACCCGGGTACTGAATTCTCTTGCATAATCTCCTGATTGTCACTTCATGTTTGCTCAACGTCCTAACCTAGATTTGCGACCTCTGCACCAGTCGCAGTTTCGCGCTACACTTGTTGCATCTTCGCAATTGTGGGTAATTGCAAAATTACCATTCTTGTGGCGTCTGCCTGCGAGCAATCGTGACTCAAATAGCACATTCGATTAGTAAATGCAGAGCAAGTGTCGGATCAGGCTTGAAATTGGATGAGCATCTTTTAGGGTGACTGTCGAGGCAGCGCTTTGAATTGAGGCCACACGTGTAAAATCTATATAAATTTACTGGATCGATTGCTTTCGGAGCCCGGAAGAACACGCACTCAGATTCTGCGCAGCGTGCTTCAACGCTACTCACAGTAAGATACAGCGACCCGCATTAACTATCGCAGGGGTTCCCCATTGAGATAACAACAAGAGGGGAAAATGAGAACAATTAATTGCATCATACATGACGCGTTAACGCTTCAACATGTCGCTGGTCAAATTCGCTGCGCCGTCACACTGAAGGAATTCTGACTGCTGCAACGTAGCCCGGCCCGTCGGACCGATCTCCGTAAGGACAAAAGCGTTCGAGCACGACTCGGTTTGATTGACCATATCGCCGGCAATGTTCCAACCACACAAAGCACATTCAAAATTTACAACAAGACTTTTTATAGTAGAAGCTTTCTTTTAAATCTGCTATCCGGCTGCTCCGAGCCCGAGAACGACACGTGCAGTGCTAGTGAGAAATCAAACCACCGTACAGTACTTCACGAAAGGAACCGAGTCGTACCGAACTTGGTCCCGTGATCTACGGAACGCCAGGTTCGGCGCGTTCCTCAGGCTCGCCGCTCGACCTTCCTTCCTCCCGTGTGACCACCAGCAAACTTAGAGCTAATCATGGATTCGGATGCGCGTGTTGCCGTCTATCTCGTTCTCGACACGCACCACTCGCGAGCATGGCGACAGTGCATCTTCACGATGAGTTGACGCAATCTACGGAACGGGTCACGGTCCAGACGCGCTTTGGCACGATCAGAGGCGGGCGTGCTGCGAATGGCGCCGCGGTCTTCTTGGGTGCGCCAGATCATTATCGCCCGGGAGTTTAGTACCGATGAGTATCGCCAGAGGTTCCGTACGCTCTCCCCCCGGGGAGGTTTTTGGACCCGGTCCCATTGCCCGCGGACTATCAGTATGAGGAGAAGGATTACATCTACGAAAGCAGCTGTATGTTTCTCCTGATTTGCGAGTCAATACTTCATATCGATGGTACTCAATCTCAGACGCGGCTCAACCGATTAATGACGGTCAGGCAGCTAGTAAGCGTTCATGCTTTACGATGTCTGCCTACTGCTGACATATGTCCACTCATAGGTGTGCCATTCGAGGACAAAGTCGGACGAGGCGAACCCACTGAGAACCCGTAAGCGTCGCTGATATCCGGTTGTATCTTCGGCCGTCTGCTCATGCCAGCACGGCAGTCTGTTCGTCAACATAGTATCCCCGCCGTCGTTTCCCTCTGCGACTGGCTTGCCTGTGAAAGTGTACATCCACGGCGGGTGAGTTGCACAGGGATCCGGCTTCTCGCCGCACGCTTACCCTCGTAAAATCAGCTTCTTGCAGTTTGGGTCGCCTCACGGTCTCAGTGGGCAAGCGCAATACATTGCGGCCGAGCGATCGGAAATATGGGTCAACGTCGGATACCGCCTTTCCGCGTTTGGCTTCCTGGCATGCGACGAGCCACGCGTCGAAGGAAACTTTGGTTTCAAGGACCAGTGGTTGGCGCTGCTATGGGTCCGTGACAACATCGAGGCATTCGGAGGCAATCCAGACAACATCCAAATCAGTGGTCTTTCCGCGGGTGTGTGTTAGGTCATTCACATAGCATACAGTGGTGATTTAACACCATCATCAGGTGCCCATTCTGTACATCAGCTTCTGCATTACGCTTCGAGGCTGCCAGAGGGCAAAACGGCGCCCTTCAATTCTGCAGTTCTGCAGTCGAACTCCATTGTGTATGCTACTCGCCACTCTGTGAATCTCAACACGCGTAACCTTCTACTGTCTCTAGAATAGCCCCGAAAACCCCCGCCGAGCTGCGCCCGCAATTCCGCGCGTTCTGCACCGCGCTCTCCCTCAACCCGGACGGCCCCGACGCCTTAACCGTCCTGCGCGACCCGGAGCTGGTCCCCTGGAAGGCCATCACGCACGCGATCGAGACCGACGCGCTCGGGACCCAGTTTGGCACCTTCCGCGGCAGCCTCGACGGCTCCTGGCTTTCCTCTGATCCGGAATCAATGGCCTGGCAGCGCTCCGGCGCGTTCGCCCGCGCGTTGCGAAAGCGTGGTGTGCGGAGCATCGCGGTGGGCGACCTCACGGAGGAATGGTACCTGTACTCGATCGCGCACCCCGTGCGGCGCATGCGTGATATTGAGCTGAACATGGAGCGGTATTACCAGGAGGAGGTCGTCCACGCCATGATGGCGCTGTACAGGCGCGTCCCCGACGGCGCGCCTCCCGAGGATTTTGCGCGCCTGTTTGGGGAGATGCTGAGCGAAGGCCAGGTGCATTTGCCTGTGCGGTTGCTCGCGAGGGACCTCACGACGGCTGGGTTCCCGGTGGTGCGGTACCAGATTCGATGGACGCCCGAGCAGCTGAGGCCTCTCGGTAGGCGAAGTGACTTTGCCAGTCTGGGAGTTGTACTAACTGTGGAATGCTAGGATATGTCACGCATGGAAGCGACCGGTCGCTCTGGGCGCTTCGTCTACCCGTGCTCAAGCCAGACCAGGCCGATGTTGCGCGTGCGTGGCTGGACAGCATCAATTCCGCACTCGCTGCGGCGGAGAACGGGGAGGTACGAGGGCTGAAGGAGGTTCTGGCTTTGAATGAAAACCAAAGTATCGGATGGAGAGACGATGACAAGTGGGACGAGATCATGCGCCTTTGTCAGGCGTTGCCGGGGGAGGATGCATAAAGACTTGAGATCCCTCGTAACCACACCCTCGATATTGTTGATACACATTGCAAGACATAGATTTGATCTTGCGTCCCGGATAGACCGTCTGTATTGTGTGGGTCATCTTTGTTATTTTTCAAGCTCGACACCCCCTAACGATGTCTCGCGTGAGTGCACAGTACCTGAAGAAGCGGCGATGGCTGATCAGCGACCTTTTGATTAACGCAGAGCGTATAAAAAAAGGCTGTTAATCACTCACGGAGAGCTTGCAGATCATATGCTCGTGTTGCAACGTAGCTGCGTTCTCATCGTCTGTCGACAGGTGTTGCAATAATGCGGGTCTGGTACATCATGCATTACGTCTACTCATTGCCACCCAGCGCGGTCCACATCAGCAACAATCTATATACAGTGTACGTATAGGTATATGTGTTTATCATAGGGGGAAATTAGACCGTCCGTCAGTCTCGCTGGGACTTGATTACTTTCCAACCCGAACCTTTCCAACCCGTCAGTCCGATTTCTCATCAGATGCGCAGCCATAGCGATCATGCTGTCACGGTGGTGTGCTCAACAAGCTTGGACACCTCGATATTCGTGACGCTGCGATCTGCTTCAAGTTCGCCGTCGGAGATGGAGCGGAATAAAGCCTGGCTGCGGGGCGCTGCGGGACATAAAGGAGGACATGGAGATATCTCTGATCAAGCCGAACTTGGTACTTCGGAAGACACGGCACGACATCGCGTTGGTAAGCATGGCGTTGGGTACGGTGAACATCGTGCGGTATGTGACGGGAACGCCGGTCGCATACACCATTGCGACGGTGAGTAGGTTACTGCCGACGATGGATCTGAAGACAAATTCAATGAGTTATGATGCAGATAGGACAAAGCTATCCGACTCACACAAAGTCGAGTTGTCAACCCTGCAAAAGCGTACGAGAGAACGCAGGAAGATACTCCCCCGTGAGGAATGCCCTGACCTGAGCTTTCCAGTTACCGCTCAGGTCCACTCGGGAATTCATCAGGAGACGTATTGAGATTCTCGTGTACCTGCGTCATGCTGGATTAGCAGAAACTGAAATGTAAATCACCCTTGAAATTCGAATATGGCCATGCTCAAGGAAGCCTCTCGCGGGGCTGCTGCACCCATGCTATGTTCAAGAGGCTCAGAGGATCATTCGATGTGATGGCTTCGGCAAGTCCCCATGGATTACGCAGCACAAACTTGTAAGCTTCCTTCTGTAAATGCACGTTTCTTATGATCCGCAAGACAGGGATGTGTGTTGATAGTACTTCTTAAGCGCAGCCTAAGCGACTGATGGTGGCCAGTCGACTCGGGAGGGCTCATACCTGACAATTTCTGCGTAATTACTGACATACGCCCTGCGTGGAACAGGCGTTTCGTCTGAGGACAAAGTTGAACGAGGAAACCCACTGAGAACCCGTAGGTGTCGCTGATAACGAGCCGCGTGTTACACTATATGCTTATGCTTATGCCAGCACGACAGCGCTGTTTACCTCTGCGACTGATCGACTGCGAAAGTGTACATCCACGACATGTGAAATGCACAAGGGCCCAGACTCTTTTAAGACGCGTACGTATTCCCGTATACACAGCTTTTTGCAGTTCGGGTCGGCTCACGGTCCCAGTGGGCAAGCGCAATACATCGTCAGGCCGACGTTGTGCGAGTATGGGTGGACAGCATCGATTCTGCACTCGCTGCGACGGAGAACCTGCCAGTGGAGGCGCAGGAACTGAATGATGTTCTTGCACTCAATGAGGACGAGAGTATCGGGTGCCAGGTGGAGACTCGGAGAGGATGATAGGTGGGACGAGATGATGCATCTATGCCAAGCGCTTCCCGGTGAGAATGATGCATAACTCTGACGCTACTCCTACGTCTAATGTATGGAATAGCGACTGTAAAGCGTCCATGGAACTTCTGGCCCTTGACTTGGGTTTGGGCGCACCTGTCAGTCTCCTTTTGAACTTGTCGACTGGACGTATCAACGAGGTTGCGATATGAGGTGTGGCAGATCTTTCGCCGTGGATGCGCTACAGTTAATCCACAGGGACCAAACAATGCAGCATTTTCACGTCGTGCTTCTCAACCGCGGGATGAGCGACAAGCAGTTCACTCTATCAGAATCAGAATAACCCTGTATTTGCGTAGATGTATATGGTGAGTGAAATTTCAAGGAAACGCTGCATGATAAGCCATCCCAAAAAATCGAACGCTCTTATCAGCCTTCGTCAACAGTGCTAATTATCTTTGACCACATCATCGATTACCCCCCCCCCCCCCAACCACGCAACGTCTCGTTTGGCGCTCATACTGTGGCGTACTCGACGACCTTCGAGATTTTGACCGTAGTACCACTGATGTCCGTATTCGTGTCGTTTTCGCCGCGCGAGCTATTATTTCTGAGCGAAAGAGGAATAGAGCCTGCTCGTATGGAACTGTGGGTCGCCATAGTGGACATTGAGATATCCCTGAACAAGCCGAATTTGGTGTTCCGGAAGACGCGGCACGACATCGAATTTGTGAGCATGATGTTGGGTACAGTAAACATCGTGCGATACGTGACAGGGACACCGGTAGCGTACACCATTGCCACGGTGAGTAAGTTGCTGCCGACCGTGAACCTGAGTTGTCGTGAGCTCAGATGTACGTCCGATGACGATCATGGGCATTGGACTTACATAAAGTATAACTGTCCGTCCTGGAGGAGTGCACGAGAGAACACCGGAAGATATTCACCTGTAACAAATGCCCTGGCCTGAAGTTTCCAGTCACGTCTCCAGTCCACCCTGGAATTCATGAGGAGACGTAAGGAAATGGCGACGAATACAAGCGTGTCGTGTATGAGTGGGGTAATCCCCGCAGCTGACGCATACGACTTTAGGCTCGCGTTGAGGCAATAGTTTGTCGGTCCAATGTTGATTGACTTGACAGCAGTGACGATGGTAAGTGTGCCACCAACCACGCTTAGCCAAACGACGAAGAACAATGCGACGATTATGTTGCTTCTGTCGAAGACAGCACGGATGCGAAAGAAGAAGAGCAGGCAGGTCGAAGACACGGAGATTGGGTACATAATATCCACGATCTTCTCAAGTAGTGCGCAACGTCCTATGGGCGCAGCTGAGACGTACCATGGTCAGTGTCACTGAGAAGCGCCTTAACACTCGTGATGGGCTTATGCTCACTTTCAAAGATTGTACTGGCCAGAACATAGAACAAGGATGAAACCCTGCTCAATGGTCAGCCATCGAATCACGCTCCTTTGTTTCAAATGGTTCACCTTGACAAGAAATATACTGCGGTAGGAAGTCCAATCCTGCACTTGAATAGTAACTTGTAGTCGTTTTGCAGGTTGGTCAATAGGTCCCACACAAATGCCTAATAGTGCGCAATCATGTATGACTAGACCATACATATGACGTACAAAAGACTCCGACTTACGCCGAGTGAGCCAATTAGGATGTAGCTGCCGATAGTCGTCTGGTAGGCAATGTCCGGAGGGAGGAACGCCATCGGCGTGAATAGGTTCGGAAGTTCTTCGATAACCTGCGTGGCATTAGGAATCGCCATACTGGTCATAGCTGGCACGTGCAGGAGGGTGGAGAGAGGAGAGGGGTCAAGACGGTAAGCTACAGTGCAAGAGACTCGCATTCATCCTTATAATGATAAGTCGTCGACCCCCTCCTGGCCAGCCCCTGGTCCCACGTCCACAGCATGAGTATCACGAAGCGCTACTGTACAATAGGCTTACCATTAGTAGAGCAGTGTCAAGGAAAATATCAGAAGCATTCATGTCAGATGACAATCCATCTACACTGTTGCTGCCCATCACATCCAGAATTTGCGCGCTGAAAGAGAATCAGAGTAATCTCAATCCGAGCAGCATTCATTTCCGCAGCGAGGGTTCCTACCGAAATCGAGAGGACACGGTGTTACAGTTCCAACTGATGCCGAGTATTTCGATGGGAGCTGGCATAGACAACTGACAAATAGCCTGATGCGGTGCGGTACCAGAGTATACCCGCCTATCAGCCGTTCACATGGGACAGCATCAGGTCTGCAAACCGAGCAACGAGTCTACTTGAATTACATTCATATAGCTCGTGATAATCAGACAGTCCCTGTCCATATCATTCTTGGTGGGACCTCGTGTGGTCCCGATGCGCTCGAAAGTCATCTGTATAGGACAGCTTGTTCTATCGTAGACACTTCGACGTTGCGACTGACATTGAAGGTGTGATGGAGGTATGATCATCAGTGTCTGCAAATTTTACCACCATCAATGATGTATAACGCCACAAACCTGCAAGTTTTACCATCTTTAGTACCGTGTCAGCGACACCTTTCGCAGCATTCCTGATTCTGTGGCGAGCAGGTATACCTAAATCACATATGAGCAGAGTAGTGTTACTGAAGTGATCTAGTCGTTGCTTGATCTGATTACGCAGTGGCGCTCAGCAATCCGTCTACACGATCGTCTACTCTATGCGCCGTTGGAACATCAGACTATGCGCATGTGCCAGTCAATGATACCCCAAGGGTCCGAGGGACGAGTACAGTCCGTGCCTGTCGCGGATCTCGCAGTGTGCATCAACTATACCGAGATAGATATCCAACGGCTTAACCAAGTGTATTCAATCGCAATGTGATCACGGCACTGTGCAAGAGCAGGCAGCCTCACGTGTTGTCGCCGCCCTGCTGCGTACGTCAACTGGAAGAATATAGAAATGTCGTTATCGTATCACGAGGAACCTCTGACACTCCCAGTCGGGGCCACATCCCACTTATCTAGACCTGGGGTATCCGAAATTCTGTATGTGATCTTCTCCGCAGAAAGCTACCGAATAGAATGGTGAGAAATGAGCCATTTCCACTCAATATTACGCATAAGCCGCATTACACGGGCGAGGCATACCTTCCCGGATCTCATATACTCAAATCCATCTGAGACGCTCGCCAAGCCGTAAGGGAAGATGCGCACCGGCGTAGCCTTCAGCCCAAAGCAGGTGATGACTTCCTGTATGAGTCTACAATACACAGGAGCATTCTTCCTATGCTCTTGATCCGCCGGGAAGACGAAAGGGAACTCGATGTCCTTTAGAGAAGCAAGCGCTATCAATGTATGTATAAGCGCAGCGGGGGAGACAGGAGGACGTACCTTGCCAAAGAATTTGTACGCAAGAACAAATCGTGTCTCTACACCCTTCTTACGGCTTTCGTACGGCAAAAGCGTGGCAATCGTTCCCCCTTCCTTGCTCAGCGACATACTGACCTGGTTCGGGGTCATGCCCTCGCTGATACAATCTACAGCGTGTTTCAGAGTGCCACTCGTCGCCGCGAAGATCTTTCGTGCTGTCTTCGAGTCTGCGTAGTCGAAGACTTCGTCCGCACCTAGATCTTTTACAAGTTCAAAATTCTTCGGAGATGCCGTGCTGAGGACTCGCAACCCTGCGAGCTTGGCAAACTGTACTGCATATTGACCTGTGCTCGACGTGCCGGACCAGATGAGAACGTCCATCGGCACTTCTAGGGGTTCCAGAGGCGTCGGTAGATGTAGTTCCTGGTAGAGACACTGGCATGTCGTGTAGCAAGCGATGCCGAGTTGCGAAGCGTCCTCGAATGAAAGCTTGTCTGGGATCGCGATGACCATGTCCGCCAGTACTGTCACGTATTCGGCAAAGGCGCCGTTTGGGCTGACGCCTGTGAGTACATAGCACAATGGTGGTACACAAGCGAATATGAGATTTCGAACGTTCTGATACACGATCTCGAAGTCGTACCTCCATGAACGGCTCCTGCGACGCGCTTGCCGCGCGTTATCATTAAGGAGGCGTCGACATCTGGGCCGATATCTGCTATGACACCCGCAAAGTCACAGCCCAAGATGTTTCCAGGCTTGAGATGAAGCATAGCCGTTTTCCCTATCGGTGCGTAAGCTCTTGCTCCCCTGCCGCTCAGCTGTACGTACAGTCGGTTGGATTTTGAGATGCGGCGATGACCTTCACCAGAACCTCACCCCGCCCAGGTGTCGGAACCTTGACTGACTTCAGCCCAAATGCCCCGTTTCCGTTTGTTACCACAGCCTTCATGATCGCAGGTAATGTGTCGGTCATACTTGAAAACAAGAGGCGAGTTTGAACCGCGGCGATTCGTCACGGCCGTTGCTCATATACCATGGCTGAGCGGTGGTGGCGAGGGTCCGCATCATGTCCAGAGACGAGAAGTAATAGAATGCCAAGCTTGTCTCTGAATTTTCACAGCCAGAAAGGTGGCTGGTGGTACTCCGGGAAGCGTGCTAAGCTAATGATAGCTATAGAGGAAAATCGAGACAAATGCACTACTCCGGGCCGACGCTTGTTCAACTTTGAGTCACGTTGACTATGCCACGTGGGCCGTGTGCAGTTCGAAATTTGGACTTCGAATCCGCATTTGTCTTTCTGAAGGTCTGATTCCTGGCTTTCTAGAAACTCTGTATTCACCAAGTCCTTCCCTTGAGACTCAGAAAGCTATATACAGACAAGAGTACGGTCCTGAATTTACACCACTTCGACAACTGAACGTGGAACATCCGAACCGAAATCAACGCATGATGTACCTTCAGGCAGACTGTTCTCTCGCACTCTCATTCATCTCATATTCGAGGTGCGGCGGCGGTGCCGTCGGGTCTACGGGGCCCACTGTGTCCTTCATGAACACAAGAAAGAGCACCATCATTGTCGCGATCATAGCAACGAGGAACCAGAGCCCCGCGGCACGTCCTGCGAAACCATTTGGTCCACCGTGCGAGCCTTGCACACTCGTCTGAATTGAGGTCACGATCGCAACGCCCGTCGCGCCCCCCGTTTGCAGGACGCAACTGAACACCGCGGAGACAATGCCCGAGACTGAGCTCGGAGTCACGGCCAGGAGTGCGATGCTGAGGGGCGCGGGTCAGCGCTGCGAGGCGAAGCGAGAGACATGCACAGATAGACTGCTCACTTCGTTGTGGCGTAAATGAGCCCCGAGCCGGCTGTACCCAGTAGAAAGCCGGGGAAGACGAAACGCCAATAGCGCTCCTTGCTATTTCCGAATGGAAGCAGGAGGGTTCCCGCTAATTGCAGGACAAACCCGATGAGGATGACCCATTTTAGACGTAGTTTAGACTGGAGCCCCATAGCTAAAGGCAGGATGGGAAAAATACCAAGCCCGATGGGCAGGCTATTAAACGGCACATCAGTCCGGACCGAGTTTGTCGCTCAGGTAAGACTCACAAGTGTGCCGCGGTATTGATCGCTGACCAGCCGTAGACCAGCTCGTCCAGCCAAGCGAAGAGCGGGAAGATTGAGCCCCACCACATGAAAGGAATAAGCGAGATGACAGTGAGGATTGTAAAGTTTTCATATTGCCACATCTTTGGTGGACTATGCGGTGCTTTCTCAGCAGAGTTTACGACAGTGCAGTAACAAGGTATCGCACTCACAGCGCAGCGTAAGACTCCGGGAGACGTGCCTCCCAAATGAAGAAGAGGACCATGAGGACCACTGAAATAATTAGGGGTGCAATGACGTTGGCCGATCCCCATCCATCGATGGAACCCGACGTTACAGCGAAGATGAAGAGAATTAGTGATGCTGAAAGGGTGTGCTCGAGGATTCTCCTTCAAATATTGAACTAAGAGTTGACGTACCCGTGAATACAGTGACACCAAGGAGATCCAATCGCTTGAAACGGAGGAGCTTTGCGGCGCTGGACTCGCCTGCCTTGGTTCTCTTGATGTTGGGTACAAGGAAGACGATGGACGAGGTGATCACCATTGAAACGATAGTGCTGAAGTAGAAAACCCACGGCCACGATGTAAGTTGAACAAAGAGGGCGCCGATCAACAGGCCAACGACTGGGAACAGAGCTCCATTCAATCATCGAGCATCGAACTAACCAGAGACTTACCGATGCCAATGGCGCCTATGCCGCCGAATATGCCAATAGCTTTGGCTTGCTCTACCGGGTCAGGGTAGATATGCACAATCATGTGCAGAGCCGAAGGAATCGTAAGTGCGCCTCCTGCGCTCAGAGCCTGATTAGGCCGAGCTCCACGCATGATGCGATGTCTTACCTGCACCCATAAGTGCTCGGAAAAGGATGAGGGGAATCTCGCTCCGCATGAAGCCGGCGACAAGAGCAAATACGGCCATGCCAGTGGATCCCGTAACAAATACCCATTCTACTGTACGTTAGAGACTATCCTACTATTTAGAAAGTACTTTGCACTCACTTGGGTTGTACAGATCACTCACTCTGCCGCTGACGAGGAGAAGAGCAGCAAAAGTGAGCTGGTATGCACTCAGCAGCCAAACGCTCTGACTATTGGGTATATTAAGCTGCTGCGAGAATTGTTGAAAGTATCGAGAAACAGTGCGAAGCAAAAGACACCGAACATCGTTAGTTTGCGACCCTTTGGCTGTTTGCTCAAGACGTCGTACGGGCTGGCCTCAGCGTTCTCGATGGGGACCACCGGGGCCATCTTTTCTGCGGAATAATCGAGCAAGACCTGGGTGGTAGACATACCACGGGGTATGAGTGAAGGAGGACGCATACCACTGAAAATCCGTCAAGGACGAGTTCAAGAGCCGAGAACAGCGCATGCAGTGCTCGACAACTGGGTGTTTTCTCGTGGAACTCGTCCAGCAACCGCATCTCCGCCTCCCGCCTATATTCGGGGTCTTCTATTCCTGCATTGCGCATCTGACCCAATGAGGCATGCCTTCTGACTCGATCGTCAGCGGTGTGGTTTGTATGCGGATACATCCCGAATATGCATCTGATATGATTTCTGAGCATCAGATATGGCGCCCATCGTCTCACAAAGCATTGCGCACTGACCCGCACAGACCAAATTCCCGTGCAGATTGAAGCCCTTCCATTTACAGAGACATGCGCAATATCGAGACTCAGCTTGGGCCTGCGCTCAGCGGATCGAAGGCCAGTTTGATAAAGTGACATGCGACCTCGGATCTTATTCCGGACGACTGTTCTACAGAACATTCGCGGCTTAGGAACCCTGAGTGCGCCGCAATCAGAGGTACTGCAATTTCTCGTTCTAGACTCTGAGTTATCTGTGTGTTAAAGGTCATTGTGTACTAGGGTGCGAGGACATCGGTGCGGCTGCGGACATTGAATAAATACATGGTGGCGGATCTGCGAGTCCGATTCAAGCATGGTAACACCCTCATCCTGAAAACAAACTCATGCAAATCATCACCCAGGACCTCAGATACTCCGACTCGGCTGTCATGTAAGCTCAACAAGCAACATCACGCACAAATGTTTCCATAAAAGTTGTCTTCTTCGACTGCCGGTACTAACATCCAAATCAGGAAGTTAATTCCTCAGAGATCGGGAATATGGAATGTCTCCGATACCCGTAACTAATATTATGTTGCTCCGGAATACGGGCATAGACCGGCCGTGCTTTACTTTTCAAGTCTATCACAATATCTCGCAACATCAGTTATTCTGCTCTGTGGCGTAACGTCGACAGATAACACTGAAACGTGCTCAAAATTGCCTTGAGTATCTGATGAACTTCGGACTCGTTGCTCTCAGATGCGGGTCACATGCTCCTTGTGAGTGCGTTCGGACCTGGGGCAGTCATAATGCGATGCTGTATGAAAGCCGGGGGAAGTGGCGGAGATATGCGTCTGTGCTACGACTACATTCTACCTGAGCGAAGATCCTGACTCGCACACTGATACCTCCCATCCCATGTCAACCCCCGAGACTGTGCCAGTGCGTGTCGCACGCTCTCGGCAGCGCTTGATGTCACTGACGCAGCGAATCCTCAGCCGTTGCATTCGCAGATCGTAGTCATCGGCGGTGGCCCAGCAGGTAGCTATGCAGCGACTCTCCTGCAGCGAGAAGGCCACGAAGTAGTCCTCCTCGAGGCGGCGAAATTTCCAAGGTTCAACAAGCGTCTTCATAGCGTACTCACATACGTATTTCCTACTCTGGGTCTAGGTACCATGTAGGAGAGTCGATGCTCCCCTCGCTGAGAAACTACCTTCGGTTTATTGATCTCGAGAACGAATTCGCGGATCATGGGTTTTTGCCAAAGGTGCGAGTAATAAGGAGACATACACCCGACTGCCTCGACCTCACTATGTATTTTGCTACAGCCTGGAGCCGGCTTCAAGCTTGTGCAAGGAATCCGAGAGAGCTGTAAGTTTCTCAAACCTTGACCATTTGCTGTAGCTGCATATCATCGACGATCCACTAGGGACTGACTTCACCGCTCTCGGACCCGGTTACGGTACATGGAACGTGGTGCGTAGCTAACACACTTCGCATGTCCGCCACGTGTAGGTCATTTACGAACGTATTTCGCCAGATACGCTCCGAGATGGACGACATGATGCTGCGGCATGCATCCAAGCAAGGCGTCAAGGTCTTCGAAGAAACCCGTGTCGAGACCCTCGACTTCGCAGGGGACCGCGCGTCTTCGCGCCCGCTCGCTGCGCACTGGTCGAACAAGCACGGCGCAGCGGGGCGCATCACGTTCGACTGGCTCGTCGATGCCTCGGGGCGGAGCGGGATCATGTGCACAAAGTACCTCAAGAACCGCACGATGCGCGAGAGTCTGCGCAATGTCGCGGTGTGGGGCTACTGGAAGGGCGTGACGCGCTACGGCGAGGGCACGAAGCGCGCATGCTCGGGCTGGTTCGAGGCCCTGACAGGTGTGCCTACTGGGCTGTGTAACGCCCTTTGCCACAGCATGCTAATTTTATATGTCCAGATGAACAAGGGTGGTCTTGGACCATTCCGTTGAATGACGGGACAACCTCGATTGGCGTGGTGATGCATGAATCTGCGTCGAAAGCGAAGAAGGCCCAGGCCAAGGCCGACGGCCAGAAACCGACCCTTACGGAGCACTATCTCGACCAGCTGCAGTACCTCCCCGGCGTGCGCGAGCTCATCGGCGACGGAGGCGAATTTATCCCCGGGAGCACGAAGAGCGCCGCAGACTACAGCTACTCGGCTTCCGCGTATTCTGGCGACCATTTTCGCGTCATCGGAGACGCAGCCAGTACGTCTATGCCTCTCATCTTTCCAGCAATCGCTGACATGTGGCGGCCCGCGGGGTAGACTTTGTGGACCCGTTCTTCTCCTCCGGAGTTCACATTGCGATGACCGGCGGGTTATCTGCAGCGATAACAATCTGCGCATCCATCAGGGGTGACGCCGATGAGAATATTGCACAAAGGTGGCACGATGCCAAGGTTGGAATTGCGCATACCAGGCGAGTGCATCGCGCGGATAACCGATCGGGCGCCTTTTGACTAGCATACATTTGTATCACAGATTCCTGTTCGTCGTACTCGGCGCGTACCAGCAAATGCACTTGCAGTCTGCCCCTGTCCTGAGCGATATCAATGCAGAAAACTTTGACGATGCATTTGAGATGTTCCGCCCTGGTTGGTGTCCAGCATCAGCTCACAGGCTATCTCTGACATGTATCACCTTGACCAACAGTCATCTACGGCCTCGCAGACAGCCAGACAAGGCTCACAGATGCAAAGGTGCAGCACATGATGGATGTCTGCCAAAGCTTCTTCGACCCATATGTCAGCGAGGAGCATGTCCTCGGTGTACGTGCACGCTATGGACCTGCATCTGCCACGCTTGCCGGCCCCGTGCTGGGTTCGGAGCAGATCGAGCAGATGGTCGGTGGTGACACCCCAGAGCGTGAGATGGACACGCGCGTGCTGCGCAAGTTTGATGCATTGAAAGTGTTCAGTGACGATGTCGAGGCGACATATATGGAGCGAACTGTCTTGCTTGGGTATAGGGCAAAGGTGCAGAAGGGCGAGTTGGGGCTGAAGAAGGAGATGCAGGAGAATGGCAGTGGGAATGGGGAGCGCGATGCGAGGGAGCTCCTAGTCGCCACACATGTTAACATTACTGCTGTTTAAGACGTTGAGTAGCATTAGCCAATACTGAAGAGGTCCAGAATTGTGTTCTTCCCAATGTCCATTGTCGAATATCGAGTGCTCTGGTGGGAATACGTGTGTCATTGATCCCGACCTCTGTGGTGAAAATTCTCGGTGGCGGTTGTCTCAAAGAATGAACAAACAAGGTGCATCATGACAATATCGGAGACTTCGACACCTTTACTGTTCAAAGCTTCGAGGCTTGTCTGAGCCTTCACTGCGTTGTCGCGCACGCGGCATCGCAAAGGTGTGTCAAGCCGCCTCTAAGGGCCGAAACGACAGAAAAGCCATGTGGATCTTTGCCTGATAAGAGTACTGAGATTCTCGATGCACCAAAGACCTCTCATTCTCAGGCACTTTGTTGAACGTGCACTTCGCCACGTGTTCGAAAGTCAATGCTGGTGGCTTTACTCTTCCCGGCCTACTAGTAGTAACATCGATCTTTTCGAGCATGCGATGATTATAACAACATAGCCGCCCTCGAACAATCCGGATATTACACTGCAACAAACAACGAGAACAAGATTGTCCTTGGGCCGCGAAATTGAGAGCCCCAAAAGATTAAAAAAACACAGCTCATACACATGTCATCTCTACCCTCACATAGGACCCGCCGGAACCTGCGCTAGGAGCGTTTCCGCCTGCTCCGAACGCACACTGAACCGCACCGGGAACGCCTCCGGGAACCTGCACCGCCCGCACATCAGCTTCCCTCCGAGTCTCTAGCGCCAAAACGACTCACGTGATCGTACCAGACGAGTACTTCGGGTCGGGCCTGATTTCCCTGCCCTGCGCGTCGAGCGCAGGAAGGACGTCGACAGTCGCGAGGACGGTCGCGACAAGCGCGAAGAGCGTGCCCTCGGCGAAGTGCACGCCGGGGCACGCACGCCGGCCGAAGCCGAACACAAGCTCGTGCACGCGGCGCTGCGCTGCGTCACCGTCCGCACCCGCGTAGCGCTCGGGGCGGAAGGCGGAGGGATCTGGGTAGGACGTGGGGTCGTGCATCATGTGCCTGTGGGCGGGTCAGCTTCGGATTTCGCCAGAGGGGGAGGGGGAAAGGAGGAAAAGGGTAGGGCAGAGAGGCAGGGAAAGAGAAGAAGGTAGAAGGTAAGAGGCGCACCAAACGTTGGGCATGATGAGGGCGCCCTTGGGCAGGAAGATGCCCTCGTACACGTCGTCCTGCGTGAGCGAGTGCGGGATACCTACGAACGCGGTCAGTGGTCTGCCGCGGTGTGCCGTGTGCTTGGGGAGGGGGCACTTACTGAGCGGGACGGGCGGCTTCCAGCGCAGGACCTCCGTGATGATGCTGCGCACGTATGGCAACGCGTCGCGGTCCGCGATGGACGGGAGCCGTTCGCAGCCGATCACCGCGTCGATCTCGGCCTGCGCTTTCCTCTGCACGGCGGGATGCAGCACCATCGCGAGGAAGAAGCTCAACGCCGCGGACATGTTCTGTGGTTACAGTTAGACGTGAGGAAACTCAGACGCAGGAGAGCGCGTAGCGCACGTACCGTGTCGAGGCCGCCGCCCATGATTGCGGACGCGGCCCATACGAGCTGCTCCTCGTCCTCCTTGGAGAGCTTTCCATCTGCGGCGGACTGGATAGCGCTCCCGCAGAGGTTTGGCATGAGCGTCTCTCCGGTTTCCTGTGAACCCGAGAGATCAGCATAGTTGTGAGTGTATGCGAGTTGTATGTAAAGGACAGCACGCACAAGGCCATTCTTGCACCAGTTGTATGGGTCCCAGGACGCATCCCAGACGATCTTGCGCCATTTCTTGGCCGTCTTGAGAAAGCCCGCGCCGGGCATCCAGGAGGGCATGTTCTTCACTGTTGGGCGTTGAGCGGGCGATCAGTATGGGAGGGAACAACGCACTCTGCGGCACGAAGTCAACGAGCCATGTCCCTGGAGCCGATGCCTTGCTGAAGTTTTCCATCGCAGTCAAAGGCAAAGTCAGGAACGGGTCCTGCTCGCCCTTGATGTAGTACCCGTAGGTAACCCGGATGATAATTGTCCCAATCCGCCTGACCACATTTCAGTTCAAGTACAAATTTGTAGTGAGTTTGCAACTCACAATTTAGTCTGCGAGAAGAGGGAATCTGGGTCCAAGATGACATTGCGGACCAGTTTGCGAACCTCGGTCTCTTGGAGCTGGTAATACCGTGGCATGGTGGCGGGACTGAAGTCTGATGCGACAAATTTGCGCTGCTTTTTCCACTTTTCTCCGTAAGGTTGCAGGACAAACGGGTCGCTGTAGCCCACTCTGTTGAACGGAGCATTAGTTGACAGCCTCCTGCTTGACGGTCGATCTCACAAATCACCGGCCATGACCTAAGTCTGGGTTAGAGCGACCACATCTACCCCACAAAGAAGTGGGCTCACCAGATGCGGGCGGTCGGAATAGATGGAGGACCGCTTGTCCAAGAGATCCTTCGCTATCTTCGAGGAGTTTATAATGATGATCGGCTGGTTGAAGACGTCGACGTGAATAATGTCGCCTATGCATCCGAAGATTAGGCGACTCGGACGATGTACTTGTCGGAGGGATAGACGAACCGTATGTCTTTTGCCATTCCGAGAAGGTCAGCCACATCTGTTGTTGAGGAAGTTGGAGAGCATTGCCGAGGAATGGCCAGCGCGTCGGACCCGGTGCTCGCTTGGCCATCTTTCGCGAGGTGAAGAACTGCTTCAAGACGAGGAAAACAAGTGAGGCGACGAGGAACGTCGTTGCGTGCGAGCCTTTGGCGGAGTCCAGTAAGTTGAACATGTTTGCAGCTAAGTCATATAGTTTACAATAACATAGAAGACCACAGTACAGGCCGAACGCAGCGCAACGCCTGCCAGACGCAGCGTGTTCCGGGAGTCCTAGCACTCTGTCTGCTAGTTGCCGTCAGTCGCCCGGGCTCGCCGGAAAGACGTAAAGGGGTGGTCGTCCATTTGGGTAGTGTCAGTCCCGAAGGCGCAAACACGATCTCCGCCGCTACCTGCCCAAGTACTGGCGGCGCCACAAGCGCGTTGATCCTGGGATCACGTGCGCGGTATTAGCGCCCATACTAGCGCGCCATTCGTAAAAGGGAGGCCGTTGAAGACTGAAGTTCAACGGCCTCCCTTTTACAACGGTATTCATCAGGTTTCAACTTCCTGAAGTATTATCTATCTACATTCCGGTGTCGAGAAAATGAAAGAGCTTCTGTTCTGTTCGGGACGGAAGTCTATCTCGGTCGGAATGCGGTCAAACGGACCTTGGCCTCGCCGCCCCCTGAAGCCCTCAGAATTCCTAGGTGTGTTGTCACAGACTCTAGACAACACCTTCATCCGTCAGATAAACTTGTGCTACGCCACGAAGACGGCGACAGCTCTGATGCTAGGACCCCTCACACCCGCATGTTGAATGTGGATTCGAGATGATCCCCTTCGACGAAGCGATCGCGTCGCCATCTCAAGCTACTCCTGGCCACATCTCCCCGTAAATATCACTGGACTGATCCTCGCTACCCGCATTGATCGCAGTCTGACTACGGCCATGCCCGTGCTTTTCGTGCCCTGTGTTCACAGGCGCTCTACTTATCTGTCACCTCGATCGCGGTTGCAGGCCCTGTATATGGAAGGGGCAACATCTGAACACTACGCTGACGTCCGCAACACCTATCAAATCTATTGTGTCTAAGCGTATTCCCAGTTATGCGCAATGGTGCGAAGTCAGGGTCATTGCGCCTGTCTACTATAGGTGTGCAAGTCTGTCTATTTGGTGGCGTTATGTTTGGCCGATGCGTTCCTTTCGTCTCGGTGTCCTTGATGTTCATCACATCACTCTGTTCTCGATTCTCGTGTCATGTTGTCGTAAGTCAAATGGGATGCATCTTCGGACCCGTATACAGGAGTCCGCGGGCCAGTTCAGAAAGTGTGCAGGTATGGCTGGATGGCAGAAGGCCTGCCGCGCATGATGTGCCCTCCATTTTCCGGAGCATTACTGATAGCAGCGCGGGGCAAATAAACATGAATCTGTCACACCATCTATAGGTATTTCGTAGCCTATACAGCTCCGCTATTCTTTTCCGTTGCGCACCGATAGCCCGCTAACGACGGACCTGTCCTGCAGCGTACTCTGTTTTCTATCGTAGTAGGTATCGCTCCGCACAGCTCGCTCACATACAGAAGCTCAAGCCCAGGCGCACCACTTTTTCCCTCTCTCTTATACATCCCTCGGCGTCTTTAACATCTAAGTTCTCTTCAAGAGTTATCATGGCATCAGGTGTTGCTATTGTGAGCAACAATGCTGACATGGTTTGCTTCAACGGCTGACATGAAACACCACATCAGGTTGGCATCTCCGTAGAGCTGCCCAGTGGGAACTATTCCGAGGAGAATTTAGACCATAATTCTTTCTTCGAATTCCTCCTGAATTACGGCGAATCCTACGAACGGCTTCCTCGAGACCGGTTCAATGTCGAAGCGTACGTTCTATGAGCGCGGCGTATAACCTGCTTGCTGAATCCCCGTTTTAGTTGGAGAGGTAACGGTATCGGGCAAATCCACGTAGACGGGGGCACGTTCCTCAAGGAAATCGACTCGTTTGACAACATCGAGTTCGGAGTTTCGTCGCGAGATGCACGCGCAATGGCGCCGGTCACCAAGAAACTGTTGGAGAATTGCTTCCTCGCGCTTCTCGACTCAGGAATCGACTATCGTGCACGGAACGTGGGCTGCTACACCGCCGGAAATTCGTTCGAGCTGTCAAATATCACTGAACCAGTGAGCCTCCTTGAATAGGTACACCGAGGCTGGTAACTCACACATTTGCAGGATGAGTACGAACCGCAAGGATCGTTCGCGGGATACGCGGCAATGGTGGCAAACCGCGTCTCGAACCATCTCGACTTGCTTGGACCGTCCCTACCTACGGACACTGCATGTAGCTCCACGCTCGTAGCGCTGCATCTAGCTGTACAGGCTGTGCTGAATGGCGATTGTGAGGCTGCCGTTGTAGGTGGCTGCCAGCTCAACCATCGGTCAGTTCCTGCATCATGAGATCATCCGCGCTGCTTACCTGACAGCGCTACCTTGTGCGGTCAGCCTCATGGATTGGATCACCTATAGTCAAGGCTCCCTGCTCGCGAAGGATGGCAAGTGCAAGCCCTTCGACGCGTCCGCGGATGGGTGCGTGAACGGTTGTTTATATCACTGATTGCGTACTGACCCCTTATCAGGTTCGCAAGAGCCGAAGGTTGTGTCGCTGTCGTGCTCAAAACACTCGAAGATGCTCTGCGGGACAATGATTATATTTATGCTACAGTGTGTTTCTCGGCTCCTACAGCTTTCGAGATTGAGGCCGAGCCATTATTATAGATTCTTGGGACAGCGATCAATAATGGCGGCGCTGGAGCACCACCTGGGGCACCAGTTGCGGACGCCCAACGTGATGCTATGTTGCAAGCGTTTCGTCGCGCCGGAAGATGTCCTAAGGACGTCGATTATATCGAGCTACATGCAACCGGTGCGGGGTCTTGTCTACGTTGCAAGGTAACTCCTGACATCAACGTGCTCAGGGACCGCGAAAGGTGATCCCACAGAGGCCAATTGGGTTGGCAAAGAGTTCCAGAGGGAAGACGAGGTGTTGATCGGCAGTGTCAAGGGGAATATAGGGTCAGTCATTCCCATAAATGAAACTTCATCCGCATACTGACTACGTACCACCGCGCAGGCACACGGAGATAACAGCCTTCCTGGCGTCCTTATCCAAGGTGCTCTCAATTTTGCAACGTGGCACCATCCCTCCAAACGTGAACCTCACCGACCCTAATCCCGAGATCAAGTGGGCAGAGTACAGGCTGAAGGTACCGACGAGCCCAATGCTGCTTCCCCGCCATTCGCCCAACACGCACCTCGTCTCGATGGCTGGCTCGGGCATCGGAGGCTCGAACGGCCACGTCGTCCTAGAGGGCCCGCCTCTGCGAGCACCCGTGGGTGCGCAGCAACACCTAAAGGCGCGCCGTCCGGTGCTGCTCCTTGCTGGCGGGCTCACCCCGCGAAGTGCAGCTGCAGTAGCGGAGTCGATCATTGCGTGCATCGAAGGCGGCGAGGTCGACGTGTCTGCGATGTCGACGATCCTCGGGCGCCGTGCCAGACAGATGACGTGGAGGTCGTACGTAGTCTCCGGCGGGGACACATCCAATTCGATCAGCTTTGGCGAGCCCCAGCATTGCCCACGCAATGCAAATCCGCTCGTGTTCGTCTTCTCGGGTCAAGGTCCCCAGCACATCAACAGTGAGTATGATATACTTAGTAGCACTCGACTGGTCTGATCATACGTCAGTGGGGCGCGAACTCTTCAAGACATTTCCTGTGTTCCGGAACAGCGTGCTGAACATGGACAACACCTACAAGACCGCCACTGGAAAGTCTATCATCGACGACTGGGGCTTGTTCGGCGGGAACTGCTCAACAGCACTGCCAGATGTGTGGCCGATCTCCCTCACCCTGCCAGCCATAGCAATCTTCCAGATCGCATTATTCGACCTCCTTGTCCATCTCGGCATCAACCCCGACATTGTCATTGGGCACTCAGCCGGCGAGACCGCCGTGCTCTACGCGTCGGGCGCTGCGCCGAAGGCAATGACGGTCGAATTGGCCGTTCTGCGGGGCGTTATCTTCACCCAATTGGAACACCAGGGAGGTACCATGGCCGCGCTATCCTGCACTGCGCACGAAGCGATGCAGATACTGGACCAGGCCTGTGCGCAGGAGCCGGGGTGCGCGGTTGAGATTGCCTGCTATAATGCGCCGGCGGCGGTCGCCATCGCCGGGCACATGCGCGCGGTTGATCGCGTTGTAGAGCTTGCGCAGGCCCGTGGGATATACATACGCAAGCTTCCTACTCGGGTGCCGATCCATTCGTCACTGATGGATGCGTGCAGGGAAGAGTATTGCGGTGGCTTGTATGAGCTGTTCGCACGTTACCCTGGGGCGCATGTCCCAAAGATTCTGACCTACTCGACGCTTACGGGAGGGCCGTTTGGGGGGCCATTCGATGCCGACTACTTTTGGCAGAACACGCGCGGTGAAGTGCGCTTCACCGAAACAGTGGAAGCGATTGCTTCGTACGGAAGTCATACTTTCGTAGAGATCTCTCCACGACCTGCTTTGGCATCCTACGTCCGGTCCATGGCGCAAGAGCCGAACATTGTCCTCACCACCGTGCGCCGGCAGAGGTCGGGACAGGACCCATCGGAATATCGCGACGTCCTCGAACTCTGCGGGCAACTCACTATTACTGGGCATAATTGCGTTGACTTTACGGTACTCAACGGTCGAGCGTGCTATGAAGTACAGGTCCCTTTACCTTCTTATCCATTCTCGAAGAAGCGATTCCCGTTGTATCCTGACACTGCCGGCTACAGAAAACAGCTTGAGCCTCGTCGAGGACCTTTGAACCATAGACATCTCCGCGTCAACAAGGAGTCACATCCCTCACTGGGTGAACATGTCATTAGAGGCGAGCCGATAATGCCCGCTGCCGGGTTCATTGAGATGGTATGGCACTCATCTGTGCCTACTCATCGGTCGCTGAGTTTTGTTGATTCTAGGCCCTAGAATTTGGAGCACGCACACTCATCAATGTCAACCTGCAATCTATCCTGTCGCTTTCTGCGGAAAGGCCAGTATCGTTACAAGTTCGACTCCAAGGCTCATTTTGGACTGTATCATCCACGGTTCCAACGTCCAAGATCTCCTCAAATATAGACTCAGATCATGTGAGCTCCCCTCCCGCCTGGAATTGTGCCGGTATTGACCGTTCCCCTTGGTGGCGTCAATGTAGATCGAACGACTACATGCCGATGGATTCCTTTCCTTTGAAGCAGTACCAACATATCCCGATCTCGATGTATCTGGACTCCGGAAACATCTTCAGAACAATGTCGGCTCAGGTAGGTTGTTTATGCAGCCAAGTTATGACACTAGTTCATGTCATGTCCTCTAGATTTCTATCCCTCACTTTCCTACTATTCTTCATATGGTCCGAGGATGCGACGCGTGACGAACGTATACTTTGGCCGAAACGAGGCACTGGCATCAATCTGCGGAATGGATGACATACTCTCCGAGTACGTGTCGTAGGCCCTAAGACCGCGAGTCTGCTGAACAGAATGCGAAGGGATGCCGCCTATTTCTTACACCCTGCAATTCTGGATGCTTGCATACAAGTCTCCGCATACAAGCCTTTCCACGGCAATTTCGACCCCAACGTTTACTATCTACCAGCTCATGTTGACGCAGTCTTCGTCCATGAGCCACTTAAGACCAGCTATTTTCCTGCCCATCTATACGCTCATGTTGAATTGAGGGCGTGGCATCCCGGTCAGATTCCCGACTCCACGACTTCTACCTCGTACTAAAATTCACACGTGTAGACCATATGCGATACGACGTCTCCCTCGTGAACGATTTTGGGAAGAGGCTATGTACGGTCAAAGGCTTGAGAATGACAAAACACCACATCAATCCGTTGGCAAGTGTCTCCGGCCCTCTGGAGCTTGTTCTTCAGCCTATTTCCATCCTATCACTTCCGACGACATCTGGAAGGATCTCCACTGCACATCAAAACACCCAGCTCTTCGAGATATCTGACGAAATAGAGCTGCACCATCAATACCGAACCAATGGGGTACACGACTGGTCAGTGCACTTGGCAAGTCATGCATCGCTGCTCATCTCATGCTGTGCAGCTCCGATGTCCAGTATTGGTGCCATAGCCGTGACATTCAAGCTCTTAATCTAGAGAGTCAAAGTGTACGTGACCCACAAGACGTGCTGAATGTGCAACTCAACAATATTATTATTACCAGGGACTCTCCTCACACGAGGACACGACCGGCTCCGTAATTGAAGGGGTGTTGCACACCATTTTGAGCCACATATCCGATCAATCACATATACGTGTGATCCGGGTCTTGATCTCTCGCTTGCGTACGATTACCACGTTTTAACGAGGTCATGGTACTAACACGCACCACTAGATCCCATAATGCTCGAATCTTTCGCTCAGGTCTTGAAGGGGTTCCCGGCTGTCTTCTTCGAGATATACATCAGCTCGGACGACACAAGTGCGACGCTTCTAGTAGAAGACTTCTCAGGGATTGTTCGCACTGCTGCGACTGACATCCAGCGCTCATTTTTCGAAATGATCTTCACATCGCCAAATGACTTCCCAGAGGCAGTGATACAGTCATTTGGTAGCATGTTAGTACCTGGAGGCGTGATTGTATTTGCCGAAGGCCTTCCTAAGCCTCTGGGCCACAGATACCTCAGCCTCGACACCGTCCGACACGTGTCATCAACACCCACACTCCCACTCGAAACGCTGGAGAAGTTGGGTTTTTCTGTGGTACAGCCCCATGGCCCCGACTGTGCTATTGCGCAGAATTGTACCGCCGATGCTCTCCAAGCCACCGAACCCTTATATGATCCACTGGAAGCATTCGTATTCCAATACGAACTCAGAAACGAGGTCGAATTGCAGTGGGAATTTAGCGGGCTCAACATTAGGCAAGAGCTGGATGTCTGGATCCTCGCTTCGGAAGGAAAAGATGGTGGATCTGCGGTGGGAATGGTACGGGCCCTGAGAAGGGAGTATTCATCGTGGACAATCCGCCTTGTCGTCTTCCCACTCTCGTACCCGGAAGAGATGCGGCTCCAATGTCTTCGCCGACTTCCCACCTACATGAAAGAGGAACTAGACATTCTCGTATCCCGTACAGGAGACTTCACAGTCTTTCGATTGGCCCCTGTCGGCAGGCCGCCCCATGATCACAATCCTGCCCGCTGGAACGACACGACCAGTGATATCCCCCACGGACATGTTCTCGTACATGTTCTGTATTCGTCCAGCCACTACGATATTTCAGCATTGGTGGCGTCCGTAGACAATGCCAACAATACCGGTATCCGAGAGGGATCCATACTATTGGCCATGATTACAGGTACCCCCGGAACGTCGCTCGTCTTGGATGTTACTATCACTTGCTCAGTACCGCCATCTCTCCTTGAGCAAGTATCGATGGTTGTGCAAATGATGGCCCCGCTCGTGACGGCTGTCCTTGCTCCCGGTCTAGCCGCCTTCAGGTCGCCAGCTCGTCTTCGAACATTACGAATCTTATTGACTCATGCTGATATCCCATTTGGGCGAATCATAAAGAGTATCTATGCGGAAAAGGCGACACTCACTGAAGTAGTCGAGAATATCACTCTCTTTGATCTAGCGTCACTCGAGAGTCAGCCATTTGACTTGATCATATCCGGATACGACGATCACGCCCACAGTCAAGTCCTCCGTTCCATACTCAGACCCGGCCGCGGAAGACTGTTTTTGTGGGGCAATCGTCAAGGTCTCCGCGAACTCATAGATAGAGAGCTATACACAGTTGTGGATGCCATGAACTGCGTTCTTCAGTCTCTTGACGAGCAACCCCGCATCATATGCGAAAACACATCAATTACCCCTTCATTGGCGCCATCCGATGTCATCGTGACACAAGTCAGCCCACAGGCCATATCCACTGGAGTCACCTTCAGTGCCGACAAAACATATCTGCTTGTAGGAGGCATTGGGAGCATTGGAGCGCGACTGGCACTCTACTTGTACGAGGTATGAGCTCTGTTACTGGAAAGCTAGAATGGTATTGATGGCAAGTCCAGAGAGGGGCTCGACATATTGTTGTCTCATCGCGTACCGGGGCAAGGGGCCTTCGCACAAGTAACAATCTTATGGTGTATCGAATATTCGAATATCTCAAGGGGATCAGCGACCTGGACATCCGCCTCGTTGCCGTAGACGCATCTTCACGACACGAAATGAAGACGTTGCGTGACAACATCAATCCGAAAATCGCCGGATGTATCATCCTCACTGCTGTACTCTCCGACCGTGTGTTCCAATACCTCGAGGAAGAGCAGTTTACTGCCGTTTTCGCTGCTAAGATTGGAGTTCTCGATGCTCTTATTGACACGATAGACGTATCGAGTCTCGAGTTTCTCGTTGCCTTTTCTTCCGTCTCAGGCTTGTTCGGTGTCGGTGGTCAGTCGAATTACGGCGCGTAAGTTCGCGTCCACTGCTTTGTGTGAAGATAAATCCTCACCGTAGTCCAGAGCGAATTCAACTCTAGAGGAGACGATGTCAGTAATCTCTAACGGGTTCTGCTTCGTGTGCCCTGGGATTCTCGACTCGTCCTTGATGCTGGCTAATGGGATGGATACCGAGAAGCATCGCCTTGCTCACTTCATAGAGTGGTCTATCACAACAGATGGTACGTTCTTGCCACCGCAATGCGTCTTATTCACTGTATTCTCATATCCCCAGAAATGGTTCTGTGGTTCGATGACGCGATGACGAGATACCAGGGTGGCCAAAAGTTCAGTCGTTACATCCCCAATCTGAATTGGGAGGTGATGGACCGCACGCACGGAATGAACAAACTGGGAGCACATCTAGTTCCGACGCGCACGGCTAAGGCACCTACTACGGAGGACGACACAGGTCGAGTGGCAGAGATTGTCAGAAGCACCTTGAATATATCCTCAGACGACTTCTCCGCAGAAGTACCTTTCACCGCATACGGTCTAGACTCGCTCTCCGCTTCAAGATTGTCCTTCATGCTGCGTCCTATGATGAGCGTTACCCAGATACAACTCCTAGCGGATATGACCCTCAGAGATCTCCAGACTAGACTGTCCGCCGAACCAGTGTCGGAGGATTTTCGGGCCCTAGAGCCGACCACGGGCAAGAATGAAATACAAGCGATGCGCGACATGCTCAGCAAATATACGCAGGATTTACGGGAACAAAGAGCTACAACCGACATCCGAGCGACGCGCAACGATGTTGTCCTCCTCACAGGAAGCACTGGCGCTCTCGGTGCCAACATTCTTGCTCAGCTCCTCGACAACAGCGATGTCACGAAGGTTTTCGCCCTGAATAGGAAAGGCACTGATCGCCATTGCCTGATTGAGCGACAAGTGGCTGCCCTCGTGACACAGGGCCTGCCGCCTACGTTGGCCGAATCGCAGAAACTGGTGCTGATCGAAGGAGATTTACTGCTGGATGGACTTGGTATTCCACTAGAGGTGTTTAGTGAGGTAAATGGGTTGTCAACTCATCCGTCTCTAGTGTATTCATGTCGAATAGATGCTATCCTCAGTGACACACGTAATCCACAATGGTCAGTTCATGCTCCTGCTAATCTGATGTACATCCGTTCAACTCCCTTGTAGCCTGGACCATCGACTTCTTGTCCTCTCTGGAGGCAATGGAAGATCTTGTAAGGGGCACCCGTCGGCTATTGGACATTGCTGCTCTCTCGACTCGTGCGACTCCTCCATCATTTTCCTTTATCAGTTCTATTGGCATTTACCAGCGTGAGCGCCTTTTGATTGTCATAGCGTGATGGTCCTCACCCCAAGTATAGATTATTCGGGTTCGGCTCCAGCACCAGAGGAGCCCGTGCTCGATGCGAAGATGGCCGTACAGACCGGTTACATGGAGTCCAAATGGGTGGCCGAACGAATTGTTCAGATAGCTGGCGCTAGACTCGGGCTCAAAGCGCACGTGATTCGAGTCGGACTCCTGACAGGAGGCGTCAATGGCTCATGGGATCCTACACACTGGCTCCCAGCGCTCGTGCAGTCTGCAACGTACGTAGGGTGCCTCCCAGAAAGCGATAGCGTGAGTGCAAGTCTACTCAAACCATACCATGAACAACAATTTGAACGGTACATTCAGCTCGTCTCATGGATCCCGGTGGACGTCGCTGCTGCTGCGGTAGTTGATCTACGCCACGCCTCTGATGATACACTCCATGTGATTCACCCTCGCCCGATGCTTTGGTCAGACATCATGGTTCCCATAGCATCGCTGCTCGATGTTCCACTTGTTCCCTACATCGAATGGTTCTGTCGACTCGAGAACATGGCCAACGCAATCTCCCATGCACCTAGTCAGCGAGACAGCCGGCGGCTGAGGCACGCGCTCAGACTTATTGATTTTTATCGGCTGGGAATGCGAGGCAGTAAGGGAGTTTCTGGGTCCACGGAGAGCATGGGTCTATTGCCGCAAGTGAAATGTCAGAAGGCAATGCGAAGTTCTGCGACACTGCAGAATCCCGAACTATGTCAATTGGGGATCAGCGACATCGAACGATGGGTGTCTTATTGGCGACAAGCCGGTCATCTGCCAAATAATGACTCGCCAAACTGATAGATTGATTCATCAATAGGATTACCGCATGCGTCAGGTACCGTCGAAGCTCATCTCGGCATGTATATGGTGTACAGTGAGCGTAGTGCAGTCTAGTCCGTAACAACCTGTACGTTGGCCACCTTGGAACTGCCTTTTTTTCTCATGTATGTACGCCATGCTGGATGAGCAGAAATTGGAATGTAATTTACCCTCTAAATTCGAATATGGTCATGCTCAAGGAAGCCTCTCGCAGAACTGCCGCACCCATGCTATGTTATGTTCAGGAAGCTGAGAGGACAACTCGATGAGATGGCTTCGACAAGTCCTCATATATTGCACAGCACAAACTTGTAAGCTTACTCCTTCGTCAAATGTACGTTTTTTATGATCTGCAAGCCAGCGCCCCGTGTTGATAGTACTTCTTTCCGCGGCCCAAGCGACTAATGGTGACTAGGCGGCTAGTGAAGGCTCATATTTGTCGACTTCTGCGCGTAAATGTTGACATACGTCTTACGCGAAATGAATGTGTTGGTCGAGGACACAGGTGGACGAGACAAACCCACTAGAGAACCCGTAAGTGGCGCTGATAACGAGCCGTGTGTTAGGCTGTATGTTGTGACTTATCCTATATCGACGAAGCCCAAGAGGTAACACTCGATCATCTTCCTCTGACAAGTTGCGATCTATCACAGAGTACAGACTCGTGTATTCCCTTCCTCACCAAAATTATCATCAAAGAGGCCATTATTCTTTGGGGTATGAGTGATATCAATCACTCTGTCCCCGCCTGCTAACGGAGGAATGGTGTGCGCAGCTCTAGATGATGCGAGAAACTGCAGTTCAACCGCGGCCTGATCCGCTAGGTTCTTCTCGAAGCGGATTATAATCAAGTTGAATGCAATCCCAGCAATTTGGACCATCTACGAATTTACGATTGTGAGAGTGAGTAGCGACTGGAAACGAGAATTTACACACCGCATCACTCGTGATGTAGTCGGCGTTGCTAGTGGTGGCTCCCGTGCAAAGAGTGATAACTGCCGATAGCGTATACAAGAGTCCCGATTCGATGATGATGCGAGCGAAGTGAACGAGTTTGTCGTTTCGAGTGACAAATATTCGGACTCCTCGGTCGACTTGTAGGATGCGAAACACGATGAGTGCTGTAGTACCAGACTCTGTTGTGAGCTCTGGTAGCGCGCAGAGACTATTTGAAGACGAACACGTTGTGATGAGATTCACTGTCACAGTCAGCGCCAACGCAGCACCAACGAATGGCACTAAAGCTGGGTTGTTGACTCCAAGTGGCGACTGCAAGACTCCGGAGAGGACGACAAATGTGATGCCGAGTACAATACCAGCAACACTCAGGATAAATGAGGGTGCAATGACCTTCCACCTGCGATCATACACAATCCAGCAGCGATAAATCTTGGTAATGTCAGCTGCGCGGTGAATTGAGAGCCTTGTCAATCATACGTACCAGCATACAGTCCCCAAGTATTGACGGTACCACTGTGTCGACATTCTGCAAAAATAACAGCATTAAGTCCCAGGAGTCCCAAGAAATCGACGCTCTGTACATACCTTCATGAGGCGGATCCAGCCTCCCTTGTTGAACAGGCTCAAGTCCATAGATGTCCACACGCGAATGTTCAAAACGACATCGATAATCGCATCGAATGTGCCAACCGTGCCCATCACGAGGGAGATGCACACAAGTTGCCACTTCGTCCTTCTTCCTTGGGCGGGATTCCTAACGCATTGAGCCCATAGTGCCATACCAAGAGTAACTAAGTGGATGCCCAGAAGAACGTCTGTAAAAAATAGGGCAAGAATGTGCGCTGTTGTTTCCGATAGGGCCATAACTTCGCGGAGTGGGTGCAAAGTCCATTGGGTGCAAAACTACAAGTAGCATCGCCCAACCCCACAGTTGGTCTAAAAATATAGCTTTAGGACCGTAGTGCTCCGCTTATGACAGTTGATGCCCGGTAGACAGCAGGAAGGGACTTTGGAGAAGCTGAGATATGGTAGATATAACTGCATATTGGTCGACAAGATGCTCCGTAGGCGGCTGTGAGTGATGATTATGACACCTTCGCCCCCTGAGCTGGACAGCGCAGCAAGTCCGGGTCATTGCAAAGAAACGAAGCACATATTCTTGGCAGATGCTCCTTGGACGCTGTATATAAGGTTCAGCGAGCTGAGATGACCGATAATCCGATCACCCCGCGGCACAGGAGATCACGGATCCTATCAGGCTCGTTGCGCAGACCTGTAGCAGGTACACAGGAGATGTATTTAGTACGATGCAGCGGCTTCAGTCGCCGGCTCGTAAATCACTGGTGCCTCAGATTCTTCCTCTGCTGTAATGGAGCGTATAAGCGCGCGTCGCCTCGACTACAAATGACCGTCGGGTGTCCAAAGACAGGTAGTTTGCAGCGATGTGGCAAGCCCCGATGATATGAGCCTCATCGACATCCTTGACCCGTTCGGCGTCCATGCCGCCATGTTCGAATATGACGTGCGAGTCGAGGCTATAAAGAAAGCGCGCCGTGAGAGCACCCGGGAGACGTGTTGGATCCAACTCGATTGTATCCAATTTTACTCAATAGGTTGGGCTCGACTCGATTTAATCGATTCACCTCGATTTATCCCACACCGATTTGGCTGGGCTCGAACGTTGCGCATTGCACCTTCTAGATCCTACGATTCATTCTGTTCAAAGGAGTTTGGCATCTTGAGAATTTCTGAGCTCGAGAATGCGCGGCGACCTCTAGCATTGCACGACCTCCCGAGGATTGCGTCCCAGCATGTCTCTCATACATGACTTAGCGAGATCTTAGCACCAACATGTATAGAAGGATATAAAACCTATAGGACTCGTACAAAGTCAGACAGGACTATTCAATCGAAGCTGTGCAAAATGTGCTATGCGGCCGCATGAATGAAAGATTCTGGTTCACTCGTCATGAGCAGCGGAATCGGAATATGTGCATAATGTTTTCTCCGACGCCATGCCGTGGTCTGTGAGAACATGCCGTACAGAACTGGAATTGAACGCACCGCAGCCGCGGACCGAGTTGTCATTACTGTCCGATACTTGGCCGCCTGAGTTTATGCAACAGTTCTAAGTTCAGTGACTATGTTCGGGGTATGTAGCAGTCGGAAGTCTGCATAACAGCGTGTTCGTCGATGAATGTTATGGTAGGCCAGTGCAGTTCACTGACCCGTGAGTGAACAAGGTAAGTTGAAAGTACGTACGTCAAAAGCTTTCTCGGACTCTGACGGAGCTCCTCCGGGCAGCGGCATCTGACTGGTAGAGGCCGGGCCGGGTCCCCGCGGGAGAGCGCCATAAGCTTGAAGCGAAATGCTCATCCTCCTCATCGCCGCCGGCAACAGTCGCACTCATCTACGCTGCGCTACTTGAGCTCCTCCACCGACAGCACTGCAAACATGCGTATCATTGTTACAGGCGAGTGTTGAGCCTGCTGATACCGGTCAGAGCGCGCTCAGCGGGGCTCATCTCCGTCCTCTCCACCTGCTCACATACGACACTCGTCTCGAACAGGTGCATCTGGACTCCTTGGCTCCCAGATATATGCTGCATTCAAGAATACGGAACATACGGTTCTGGGCCTTGCGCACTCACGCGCGACAGGAGAGCTGCAGAAGCTAGATCTCTTGGATAGCAAGGAGGTCGAGAAGGTCTTCGCAGATTTCAACCCGGAATGTGTGTAGTACGGCTAGATTCACACCGATCTCGATCAAGACTCATAACATCTGTGGAATAGGGGTGATACACTGTGCGGCGGAGCGCAGGCCAGATGTAGCGGAGAAGGTGCGTATACCTCTTAAGTAGCTAGTCTCAGCCCAGCTTATGATCGACGTTCAGAACCCCGACGGGACGCGGAAAGTATGTGCTCTATGATCACTGAACCAGCACGACCATCTGACGAGGACTGTCAGCTTAACGTCGAAATCCCCCTTCACCTTGCACAATTGTCCAAGTCCCTCAAGTATACGCTAATCTACATCTCTACCGGTGAGTCCGCTCGCTAACGGACTCTGTATACACCGCCGATATCCCCTGCGCAGACTATGTGTTCGATGGAACCTCACCACCCTACACCCCTGGTGCACTCACGAACCCTGTCAACCTCTACGGCCAGACGAAGCGCGACGGTGAGCTCGCTGTCCTCGGCGTATCTGACGCGCGTGCGGTCGTCCTGCGTGTGCCTGTGCTCTACGGGCCTACGCCCAACAATACTGACTCGGCGGTGAACATCCTTCTGGACATCGTCGCGGACCAGTCGGGCAAGACATACAAGATGGACCACTACGCAACGCGCTTCCCGACGGGCGTCGTCGACATCGCGGATTTCCTCGTGAGGCTGGCTAGTGCGTCTTTTGATTCGACTCGAAGTTGTGAGAGAGGAGCTGACAGTGTGTCTGTGACGTGATAGCACTCCCGCCGTCCCGACAGATCCCACCGATCCTGCACTACTCTGCGAGTGAGCCGTTCACCAAGTACGAGATGTGCCTCATCTTCGCGCGTATCCTTGGTGTGCCGCATTCGCACATCATTCCCGACGCAGAGGCTCCCAAGGTATGTCTGCTCTCCAACTCCAGTCCGTGCTCTATGAATGACGTCAACTCGGCAAATCCGCAGGGTGATGCAGCAACGTCGCGCCCTCGCGATTGTCAGCTGTATACCCGCGAAACGGAAGACCTGATGGAGGGATACGGCGGTCTCGGCTGGACGCCATTCGAGGAGTGGTGGGTCGACTATCTAAACAAGAGGCAGTGAAGGGTGCTACGAGAGGGATACTTGAAGCCGAAGTCTAAGATGGTGTACGATTGTCGCGGTTTTACCCGGAAAGAGTATCTGGTGCGCGTGGCTCCGATATTGCTATGGACTGCTTCACGACGGCTACATTGAACGCCAGCCACCAATCTTCCAGGAGAGTGAAGCCCAGTCTCCGGATGTGATGATATCAATGTCTGAGGGTTCCTTTGCTTGTGGATCTCTCGTCATGATAAGTGGTAGGGATGGTATAATGAGGTCAACAGCATCGTGACTCCCTCCAGCTAACTTGTATTGCACATGCAATATGCCTCGTTTCCTCAACAAGAGGAACGACAACGGATCGCGGCAGAACGACTCTGAGGCGCTCCGGGGTAGATGGAGAAAGACCACATTGACAGCACGAAGGCAAGAAGCCGCCGATGAAGTAAAGAAAGTATCAAGTATGGCGCATCCTCTCAGTAGATAGTCTTGATCAAATGGGTTGTTGTCGACGAAGTAGTCAAAGGTTACTTCCGCCACTCGTTGAGCAGTTACTAAAAGGGATGCTGACGGGTTGAGGTCACCGTGCGGCAAGGATTGAGTTTCGTCTCCGTACGCGCGCAGCAAGGTTCGCATCTGATAGTAACCGCCATCGACAACGGAGACAAGGAGGAGATCCTCCAAGGTTTGCATAAGAGTCGACGCGCCAAGCAGGTTCCGGAACATAGTCAGATCTTCAGTCGAGGTAACCTGAAACGATGTGTCAACAGGTTCCGCACAGCACATGGAGACGGAAGTTCCGGGCACACCTCGATCCTTCGCAGGCGCAATGTCCTCGTGAAAGGTTCACTGGCCAAGCTTCGACCTGGGCCTCCTTTCCACGAGGTATTCATCAAAGTCAGATGTACGAGATTCGGGAAAGTGCAGATTAGATGTGTTAGATCTGTGAAGCGCCAGAAGACAACCTCCCGCAGCTCCAGCAGGAGAATAGACGAGAATCTGGCTATGGCCTTGAAGAACGATGCGCTCAGCATCCACAACGGCTTCAAGTTTCCAACAACTGTAAGCTTCCGCAACGAGTGCAACTTGCCTGCAAACTCGAAAGCAAATCTGGACAGCTTGTGTACGTCGACGACGATCTCACTGAGGAGCTCGCCGACGAGCTGATCTCGGCCAACACCAAGACGGAGCTGTACCATATCCTTCTGGATATTGCTGTGACCGCGTATGCGGTCGTTCTGCATCTTCTTCGCCCACGAGGCGAGGACCTTGCATGTCAGGCCACAGGCGAAGAGGGTGTGGGAGTCGTCGATGGCTTCGAGAATGAGGCACCAGATCTCGTGAGGCAGGCCACCGGGGTGCGCGGTAATCTTCGACGTGTCAACATCGCTAGGCGTTGCCAAGATATTCAATGGGTGTCTGAGCAGACGATGTTCACTGTAGACCCACCGAGGTAGGTATGCGAGGACTACTTCGCTGCGGTAAGCATGACCGCGTCTTCTGGTACGCCTGGGATATGTCAATACCGGCAGCTCATCATCCGAAGAATCGTCCCAATGGGTCGAAGTCTTCGCGAGCGCAAGGGGCATAACTGGCCCTACACCGTAGTGATGAACGCCGTCAGCAGTAGATAGCTCGACCATGTTGCATTCCTCTTGATCAAAACCTTGCTTAAGGTGAGCTGAAGTATCACGCTCCTCGAGTGAACGATATGCGTCGCCGAGGCTCGCTTCTACACTGGTCCCAACTGTCGGTGACGACTCTGAGTTTTGCACCCGTGAGGAAGTGAGAGCGAAGTAATTAGCTTATGGTAAGCTCTGGACGACGCGAATAGCCCGCGGTATCTACACCTGTGCACCGTGGTCCGTAGAGCACCACACGTTGCGGTTTCACAACGGGCTAGTGAGAGCGGAGGGCTGACGGGAGTTGGCGCTTTTCTGCGGATCAATTGGTCCATAAAGCGGTGCAGGCAAACCGTTACGTACAAGTCCATCTACCCATTCATTGTACTCGTGTAGGCCTGCAGCTTCAGGACAGCTTCGGGGAACCTTAGAGGAGCACTGCTACACACAGTTCAACTACTTCTTTCGTCTTCTGTCACGGTGGAGAGTCTGCGACTGAATACTCAACGGATAGGGTCCAATAGATGAAGTGCAATCGTCGAATGCACGTGAAGTAAGCTTCACCTTCGACCGCCTCAGATAGCCAACTTGCAGCTGAAGACCGCATCTGCGGAGTGATTCTGCGTTGCAAGACATCCCGCCCAAGGACAGGACGAGGCCGGGGCTCTCAAAGCAAGTCCTGCAGAAACGATCGTAGAGTGTGACCACCGATTGTACGGCAAAAAAAGACATTCCTCGTTTATTGACGATGCCGATGCTAATATGAAGAGGGTGAGACTAGGAAAAGATCAGAACAAAACAAGACTACGCGACTTGCGCTGGAGTCTGGACGCACTCGACTACGATCCGTCTCTTCCCTTCCTGGTACTCAAGTCATCTAGCTCTCACCTGACGACGCTCGGCGACACAGCTTACTCATCTCTACTTCGGCGAACTCGTGTGGGCTTATGATACAACACCGCAGGGACCGTCGTGTCGTACATGGTTGGATCAGAGGGATTGCCACATACCAGCAAGAAGCATCGCCACCGAGGCCTGCCGATGCCGAATGGCTGGACTGAAACGCTCCCCACTCCTACGAAATGATCTGCAATGATCTACCCAGCAGCATCAAGCGTAAATAAAGTGCTACACGACGGCGTTAAGCATTACCATCCGAAGTTCAAGAATGCATATGATGCGAATCTTCGGTAACGCAGACTGATCAGATGCGATGTCAGGGGTACATCCTGGCCAAGAGAGAAGCGCGGCCAACGACGGCGAAGGGCTCCCTGCAGCTAGTGCATCGGACCTCCTGGACAACTTAGGTAATGGCTTGATGCTAGGCGCAAAGCAGAGAAGAGTCTTCTGGCTTGGGACAGCAAACGTCAACTGGTGAATGGTGCATACATTGTTCAACTTGCGTCTATGTATGGTTCAGTGCTCTCGGACTCGGTGCACGCTTAGCTACACAACTCGGCTGGGTTCCCGAAGATGTCCGTCGAAGCCACCCCTTTGCGAGCCAGATGATCAGGGGTCCCGCATGGCGGACGCTTCGCCTGTTTCACCTCGGGATGCTATGCATGCCCTATGCAGCCGACTCGTCTTAGTCTTCCAAGCTATGGCACAAGCGGTATATAAGGGTGCTGCATGCCGGTTCTGATTTCAGCTCCTCAGTCGCCTTTTTCGAGCCCAACCACCAAGTCTAGATACTGGATAGTGAGTTGCGAAACCTGTCGCCGACGACCACTACTAAAATTTGCGTTCAACCCACAGTCTAGCTTGTTTCTTTCGTTCAAGTCGCATTTTTCTGCTTCGTCTTTACGTCAAACTCTACGCCCTCACGACCCTAGCTCAATCAACTCAACCTCATTATCCTAGTCAAGATGCGTTCCTCCACTGTTACCGCTCTCGCCCTCGCTGCTATCGTCGCGCCCGTTCTCTCTGCTCCCGCCCTCCCTGTTCGCGACAGCATTACGGTTTCGGCGCAGGATGTCGAGCAGTGGACAGAGGAGACACTCGACGCCGCGAACATCCCGGTGCCTTCCACCGCTGTCCACGAGGCCCGCAAGTTGTCTCCTCCTCGCAAGACCCTTGCTCCTCCTAAGCCGAAGCCGTCCACCGCAACACGCAATGCCAGCGGATTCTCTCTTCATCACAAGTCCCCCCTTGCTCCTCCGAAGCCTAAGCCGAGGCCCACGGCCACGTCGCCTGCTCCTAAGTTTCACCCGACAACGGTGCCCCTGGCTCGCGACAGCGACAGCCACAGTGACGCTCCCGCTCCTTCGGACGGTAGTGAGGCCATTCCGATGCAGCAGCTCGAGCAGAAGGCCTCCTCCGCAACACACATTGCTCGCGGATTTTCTCTTGGTCACAAGACTCCCCTTGCACCGCCTAAGCCGAAGCCCACGGTCACGTCACCTGCTCCTAAGTTTCGCCCGTCGGCCGTGGCCCTGCCTCGCGACAGCGGCAGTGACGCTCCCGCTCCTTCGGACGGCAGCGAGGCCATCTCGACGCAGCAACTCGAGCAGTGGGGTGAGGACGCCCTGGACATTGCGGGCGCAGTCGCGCCCATCGCTGAGTTGTTCCTCCGGGACGTAAGTCACATTAGCCCACAATCTTTCTGCTCCTTACTGACTAGCTTCGCAGGGACGAGCAGCTGGCGGCGCTCGTGATGGCGCACCAGAAGGCTCAGAGCCTGAACGACCTTGATTAATCATTACATCATGACTGGATCATGTTGTGCTAGACTGTACTTTGACGTTTTTGACGAATGCGATGGTTTTGACTGAGGGCTCACCTAATAATCTCTGATAACGATCTCTGGAGACAAAGACATACATTCCAAAGGTATACGCTAACGCACGATAAATTAAGTCCGGGATATCACTTGTACTACAGAATACTCAACAACGAGCGAATCAATGCAAAAGGCCTCCAAACATCCGTTCACCCACTCCGATGACTGCTCCCCCGATAAATCCGCTCAACCGTCTCCACTCCTTTTCAAGCTGGTGGCGGCGGTGGCCTTCGCCCGCGACACCAAAGATGTTCGCCGCTCCGCCGGACTGTATCCCATACACGGCCATCGCGACGCCGAGGACGAGCACCGCACCCGCGACCATGGTCTTGCGCTGCAGGACAACATCGCCCATGCGGCGGGGCTTCCGCAACTTGCGTCTGTGCCTACGCTCGCGGTCCTTCCCTCCTCTCCTTCTGGACCGAGTGGACTTCTCGTCCTCCTCGTCTGATGGCACTTCTTCGTCCTGATCGATGTGGGGCAGGACGATGAGCTCGGGTCGGAGCACCATGCGCTCGGCCTCTTCGTCGTCTGGGAGCTCGGATGGGTCCTCGGACCATGTAAGCATGACGCTCTGCGGCCCCATGATGGAGGAGACAGCCACTTCAGGGTGAGTAGGAGGGAAACGGGTGTAGAGGTCGTCTGCTTGGCGCAGGAGGCTGCTGAGAGGTATGCGAGGTCGCGAGGTGAGATGGATAGAAAGCGTTGGCGAAGGAGGTGCTGTTTCTTCGTGTTTCTCGGAGAATGGGGGGGTGTCGCCCGTCTCGATGGCTGGTGCCGACTGGAACAATGCTTCTGATGGAGCTTCGGTCTTGACGTCGCTTTCTCCAATAGTCTGAGATTCAAGAGATGCATCTGCAGCTCCCTCATCCTCCACCTTGATGTTTGGAATACTCGACGGCATAGTGTCGTCATGAGGCCGCTCGACAGGGTCCTGCGGGACATTGCCGTCCGATGTAGGAACGTTGTTAGCTCCCTCTGGTGCCGATTGCTGGGCTGACGATTCGTCCTGAGATATCGATCCATCACCTTTTGGGGGAGCCCCAGTGTCTTCATCCTTCGACTCTTCGTCCGTTTCCTCGTACAAGTCCGGAAGACTGGTGAGGAGGGAGTGAATCATGCCTTCCTCGCCTTCCCGCTCGAGCATTATCGCCTCCTCTCGGCGTGTCAAAATGACCTGCAACACTGTCCATTAGCAACTTGATGACGCAACTAGAGGCACGGGGACACACGGCTGCGGCGAGGTACACCAGCGCAATTGGAGGCCTACTCAGCAGATAATCGAAGACATGTTGTATGAGAGGAAGAGTAGGGACGTCGTGAGATAGTAATGTGAGCAGACTAGACAGGGCATAATATGGAAGGGGAGCGTTCCTGCACAAGTGAGTGCTCAGTTATGAAACGGTCGATAGTCTTAAGCCAAGACGTACCGTTCGAGAATTGTCGCAAATTCGGCATCTGCAAGATGCATTATCCGTTTCAGAATACTATCATTTGCATTAAGCTGACCCGTCATGAAGCCGAGGAGTTGAGCATACCGGAGCAAACCGACTACCGGTTCAAGGCTCGCGCCCATAGAGTCGCGTAGCCTATGCAAGCTGATCTTTTCTGCAACGGGTAATTGCAACTCTCGTGGGAGCGTGAGGTAGACCACAGAGATGACATCGTGGTACCCCTTCAATCAGACCAGTTTAGTAAGAGGTCGTGACACTGTATATCTGCGATGTACCTGGAAGTAACTGAGATGTTGTCTCTTGCGGAAGAGGCAGACGATGAGTTCGTTCAGCTGCGACTGTAGATGATCTTTTTCCTCCGTGTCGTCTGACGACCATGTGGAGAATGTCGGTCAGCCAGCTGGACACCTAAGTTGTGAAGAATTGTTCACCTACGGGATACAGCACGAAGCTCCGGTCAGTGTCCAGCTGTATCTGACGTTCATCCTTGTGCGGAGCTATCGTGGAGGTGTCTCTGATGCTTTCGTTATCAACCTCGTCTGATTCATGAGATGCTTCGTCTGGTGCAGATGCAGACGGTTCAGAAACTCGCAGCTCGGACGTCTTTGGTGCCGGGTGTTCCACGTTCAGCAATTGAGGCCTACGGAAGGTCAGTGCATTCTACTTTGATCCGAACGGGGTCATCACCATAGTTCTACTCGTTTAGCACCGAATCCTCCTGGGCGGAGACTCAGCTCTCGTGCGGCCGCCCAGTCAGGTTGCTTCAGTTCGTGAACCGTGCCAGTCGTGTCAGTCGATGTTGCCTCAACATTGCTCATGGAAGTGTTCGCAACCAGTACCAGTTTGTGTTGACAGTAATTATGGGCAGTTCAGAACGTTAAGACACTTGAGACCAGAAAGCACGAAACGAACGGTATGGTAGTACTGCGTAAGAGCAGCCACCGAGCCGCGAGCTTTGCGCGCCTTCGGGCCGGATGATCAGAGCAGCGACACTGTCAATCAGTCGTATTTGTAGACTGACTTCGACGACCACTAGCAATATTCAAAAAGATCTGTCGGATTTTGAACGTGTTGCAGTCACCGGAGATGCTGGTATTTATGGCTCTAGGAAATTAGGAGCTATCGTACGCACGCCTCGCGTTTCGTATCAGAATGTGACAAGCAGATGTGGCTAAATCGAGTCATACGACTCCTACAATCTTCCGTTTAGCCCACCATGATCGCCACCATGTCTGCGACTGCAGGCATCTCACAGGTCGCTCTGGGAGGCTCAGTGCCCCCACTCACTGCTCATGCTATCTCTGTATCTCTGCCGACATGGAATGACAACGTTGGGTATGAGAAGGGCGAGAAGAGGGTCGTGGATGCGATGGTCACTGGCTACCCGCGTTTCTTCATCCATCGCAGTATTCAAAAGGTGCGTCGCAAGTATCATGACTGCACGCCGCATGCGCTTACAGAGAGTAGCTAGCTCGTATCTGCGAGCAGAAGTTTGGCGCGAACGGTGAACGATGCCTGCTGTGTCCGACTCGCAAAGTTGCAGAGGCGTGCCGCTCCTACATGATCGATAGATCTGCGAAGGCTGGCTCACAGGTCACTGTGCGCCTCGTTCAATTCTTCATAAGCCCCGAGGGCGAGAAAGATTGCACCAACCGTAGCATCGAACTCCATATTGCCCTGTTCCCGGGCGAGTCCTTCCCGTTTGCCAAAGAATTTTGGCAGCACACAGGTTTGTGCATCTCGAGCCGTCGTGCTGAGCGCTGCTTGTCTATGTTGCCGGAGGAGAGTCCCGTCTCGGGATCTCCGACGTCCCCATCTCTCGCTCGCCCGCCCACCAAGCCTGGAAATAGACACTACTCTAACAAGAGTCTCAGCTGGACTCCCTCGACATCACCTCCATTGTCACAGCCGCCAGGCTCCACTTCCAGATCCCCCGCAGCGCCTGGAGAGAACCTCAGTTTCGATCAGACCACTTACGTCGAGGAACGCTACGGTCGCAACTTACCCCTCGAGTCCGCTGCGTTCACAAAACGTGCACTCCGCCGCCGCATAGCAGGTGTGCTCGTCCGAGACACCCCTAGTGAGTGGTCTACTGCAGGAGCGCAAGAGGCAGAAGTTGGTCCAAGCACGAGAGGCGTGGAAAGTGTCACAGAAGACGATGTCTTCCTCTACCCGACCGGTATGTCGGCGATCTGGAGTGCTCATCAGCTGGCCCTTGGTACACGTCCAACTGCAAAGAGTATCTGCTTTGGGTAAGGCTGAATGCCACTCAGCTCGGAGACTACACTGAGCATCCTCCTTGATAGATTCCCATATACTGATACTCTCAAGATTCTAGAGAAGTGGGGACCTGGCTGTCACTTCTTGGGCTATGGCCTCGATTCGGACATAGACGAACTGGAGGAGATCCTCAGGCGAGAATCTGCAGATACGACTCATCCGCCTGCATTGGCGCTCTTCACTGAGTTCCCTTCCAACCCGTTGCTGCGCTCGGCGGATCTGCCACGTCTCCGCGCCCTGGCAGACAAATATGACTTCCTCATCGTCGTTGACGAGACGATTGGCAACTTTGTCAACGTCGAAGTGCTGCCGTACGCAGACGTTGTTGTCAGCAGCCTGAGCAAAATCTTCAGCGGCGACGCCAATGCTATGGGTGGCAGGTAAACAATACCCCTCTCTTACTGAACGCTCTCGCTGACAGGCCTCCATAGCCTGGTGCTCAACCCACAAGGCCGCCACTACGCAGCGCTCAAAGCTCACATGGCGCAGACGTACGAAGACGTGTACTTTGACGAGGACGCGATCTACATGGAACGCAACTCGCGCGATTTCCAGCAGCGCATCGAGGTCGTCGACGGCAATACGCTAGCCGTCTGCACCCTCCTGCGCGAGCGCTCCATCGTCGGGGGCTCCACCGACGCGCACACCGTCGTCAAGGACGTGTTCTACCCACGGTGGCAGACCGCCGAGCATTACGAGAAGTGCCGCCGGCCGGACGGGGGCTATGGCGGACTATTCTCGATCACGTTCACGACCACCGCAGCGTCTCGCGCGTTCTTCGACGCACTCCGCTGCCACAAGGGCCCGAGCCTCGGGACGAACTTTACGCTGGCGTGCCCGTACACGATTCTGGCGCACTTCCTGGAGCTGGACTGGGCGGCGCAGTATGGCGTCGAGGAGGGCCTTGTACGTGTCAGCGTCGGCATGGAGGAGAGACAAGAACTGTTGAAGATCTTCGAGGATGCGCTGCTCGCGGCAGAGGCGACAGTGGAAAGCCAGTGAGATGGTGCTTGATACAATCACGTGGGACGTTAGATTTACAATGTTGTATGGAATGGTTTGGATTTAGCGCGATGCAGAGCTGAGGAAGGATGCTGGATTTTCCCAGTGTGCGTATCGTACGGATGCTGCGCCGACCTGACTGTGGCAATAAACAGGGAGTACCGGCTTTGGCGGATGCTGGCAGAGCTTTTGACCATACGTCGCCATCTTACAGAATGCTTCTGCCCGTGGGTGGCTACTGGTGCGGGTCGTGATGATGGTAAGATCGCTGGTTTTGATTGAATGGAGGGTGCCTCCAATTGCATTTGAAACAGCCCGCTCTGGTGCAGTAATGTAGTCGTTATATTGCTGGCTGGGCCTGTAGACTTTCGCGGTCAGAATGAGGTGGGGCCTTGAAGTGCCGACCAGGCTTACTGAAATGCCCTATATTTCCATTTTGTCATCATCAACATCATCCTCCGCATCTTGCTTGGTATCGTCCTTCTTCGGCAATGCTTTTGAATGGCGAGATACAAACACCTGCGACGGCCCTTCCATGTGACCAACGCTCTCCTTTAGAGCAGACCAGACCTCTCTTGCTCCCTGCTCCGCCAATGCTTGCGCTTGCCGAAGTTCAGACTCGTCGTACACAGAAGAGGATGTGTAGTTTGTCCACAGCAAGGAGCAAGGGGGCACATCGTTCGATGCCGCAGCAGCCGAAGCCAGCGCAGAAGAAAACAAGAATGCAAAGCAGCCGCCACCGACAAGATGAGGAAGTTCCTGCTCCGAAGGGTCAACGATGAGCGTCGTAGTAGATTCCGTAGGTAGTCGGCCGACAGCGACCGCGCATACAGCGCCCTTCATGGGCACCGAGCTCGCGTTGATGAACGCCGCGCTGGTGGCATTGACAAGACTGGCAATGAGGCTGACGTTCCAGCCCTTCCCAACGCTTCCAAGTCCATTTCCACTCTCAGTTCCACAGAGAGCCTGTCCAACAACCTGGATTAAGGTCCGTGGGTGATGCGAGAGAAAGAGAGCCGGAGAGAAGATAGACTTGAGGTTTGCGGAGAGTGCTTTTGAGTCAGTTCCCGCTATCCCTGCTAATGGGCGCACAGATATATCTAGTGTCGCCTGCGATGGTTGTTCTAGGTTCGGGCGGATCTCTATGGGTCCCGAGATGGATGTCAGTGACTGTGTCTGGCCTAGTGTATTCTCCTCGTTAGTGTACGTTCAGCAGCGGGACTCGCGAACTGGCGTACCAAAGCCAAATCTTGCAGATCCGTCCACGGCATCTAGACCTTCGTATACAAGTGCAATGGGCCTCAGCTGATTTTCGGCCCGTCCATCTGACCGACTCGAGGTCGGCATCGTAATGGTTCAGTGCACTGCGCGCGGACCGGCGCGCGTCGATGCGACCTGAATCGTGGGAATGTATATGTATCTTCGAATGGACCGCTCAGCCAGGCCGGCTCGTGCAAGACGGCGCAGGGGTAGCGGGCGGGTTAATTCGCGGAGCCCCGCGCACCCCTGCACCGTCTTGCATCTCCCTATCTTGCACATTCTCTACAGCCCAGGGTACTGGAGTGATGCTCGTAGAATGGTCGAGGGAAGATGTTGACGACCCCATAGGTAATAAATACAACTTCTTAAATATAGCAACATGGCGCAGGGGTAGCGCGCGGGGCTCATAACCCCGAGGTCACTGGATCGAAACCAGTTGTTGCTATTAATTTTTCATCTTTACCCACCCCAACGGCACCCCAGTTGTCTGACTGTAGCGGAGAGTTCGTTTTGCGGAGCGGTGATGAGGCGAAGCTGACATGTTTCGGGCACTATGGGTAGCAACAAGAGGCTACTGGACTTGAGCTTGTACGGCACAACGGTTGGTTACATATGTGTTGCCAAAGTCTTGACTAGAGAAGCGCCGCAAGACGGCAATAACCTTGCTCGCTCTCAAAGTGATCAATCCATGCATCGGATGGGACAGATGCTCTCGTAGGATGTGTCTTCCACGAAGCCTTTGACATTAATTATCCTAGAAGAGCAAATATACATTACGGATATGGTCTGACGGAGATTTTGGAACCAATTTCATCATGGAGAAATGGAGGAGAACAACATTACAATGCTGCAATCACTTGTGCTCGGTCACAAAGATGTGAACGTCAACTTCATGGAATGAAGCGTGTCTGACAACATCATGGTGTTTGGTTTGTGAACCCTGAAATGCGGCATCAATCCGGAGATGGTATCGGACTTCTTGAGAGGGGTAATTTATGTGCGAGCGAAGGGTAGGATCAATGAACGTTCTCTCACGCTGTGCCCGTGTATTTGTTGGTACACGCAGGCGCGCCTGAAAGCGCTACAGAGTAAAGCGGCGAGAGCAAATGTATTTCATAATGATGTCCTGTATAAATAGTAATTCCAGCGAGAATCGCGCAAATGGGCGTAGAGGATCGCTTGGACCGTGACTACGATAATCGAATGACGGGATTCACGGGAAGTGGGCGATTACCAAACTTGGACATGCACGTGATGCCGTGGGAATCGGTGACCGGAAAACCGGTGACAATTGTCAGTCTGAGAGACCTTGCAAGCAAGGTGACCCAACAGACAGCCAGATCAAGTACAAATTAGGAGTCGAAATCGTAGTCGAAAAGGGAACGAGTGAGTTGGACTTTTGGAAAGCGTTGGAAACACGATCGAAATGCCTGTGCTCCGTTACTCGTGTACTTGGATGTCTCGCAGGGCACAGCACTAACCCGTCGGTCATATTGCATTTCCTCGTGTTTCGGAATTGGCATAAACTGGATGATTTGCACCTCAATGACAACGTACTGGAGGAGCCTAGTTTGTTCCCATTCGACCGAAGGTATCTAGTACGGGGACTACGATGTGTGTGGCTTGTCTGAGGAACGACTGCACTGTGCACTGTGGTAATCTTCAGTCGATCATGCTTTTTGACGGGTCTAGCCATATAGCCGAGAGGATTGTGATCTGCTGTTTCGCGGAAAAGGCTCACAGAAGGGCCCACTCAAGCATGTATCTGTCGAGCTAATTCTTATGTTTTCATGAGAATGACACGAAAAGGGAATCGTCGGCCCGATGTTCGGGTACAACGGTCTATTGTTCTCATTGGCCCAGACTGCTCAAAAGCGCACTCAAAAGGACGTCCGCCATTACTCCCTCCTCCGTACATATCCTTGTGCATCACTGAAAAGCGTTGCAGCTACGACCTTATAGTGCGGCTAAACGTCCAGCAGAAGCACCATATTGGCTGCGCCCGTGAATGCGTGCTGATTGGCGTCTACCAATGTGTATCGCGGATACCCTCCTGACATTCTTGGATGCCTCATGTATGATTGCTACATTCAACAGATGTCTACTATCGACGTATCCAAATTGGTGCATCTTGTCTGTTAGGGCCGTCTAGCTGCGATTTCAGGTTGCATCCGTCACACGATATTCCAATTTCGAATCGTGAGTGGGCCGATCGCTCGAGAGAACATATCTTACAACGACTTCGTTTGCGGTTGAAGTTCCACGACATCTCCGTTCTTCTGAGCACGCTCATCGCAAGAAATACTCGACAACCCAAAATTCTCTGGCGGGATCTCCGGCGGGCGTGGCACCCATATTCGCCCACATACGAATTCCGCAGCAACCGGGCACGCTGGCCTCGTTTCAGCCTCGCGGCAAGTGTTCTGTCAGCTGCCGCGTGGTATCAGCATGATGGCCGCCTGGCCCTTATATCTCTCCGACGATAAATTCAGTGGCTCGTGTGTCTAACTCTCTTCAACCACCCGACCCCGACCCCGCTCCCTATCCCGATGTCTCGATACGCGCGATGCTTTATGTTTTTTCGAAGATGCTTCATGCAACATGACTATGACCTGGTAAGATGAAGTTACTTGCAGTCAAGAACTTGGGCTTATATCATCGTCAGGACGACTACGTCCGATTACGGTACATGTCCTTCCGGCAACGTGATCGAGCATTCTTCATTCACATCCGTCAGCTGTTTCGTGAACCTATTCTAGCTGACACTCCTCAGTTGAGGTACGGGTGCAACCTGCTGTGATTCCCCTCACGAGCTCAAGAGACTGATGAGGCCCGCGGGAACTTCCGTCTAGCCCCTATACGTCAAGGTGGCCTTGACTACGCCTCTTAAGCACCCCTTGCCCTCGACAATCAAGCCATCCCTCGAGGCCTCTCATTAAATCTGCCGACCTCTGAACGCTTACCATGGATACTCAACTGGTAGGCGAAATAGGCTTTCCATCACCTTCTAGCACATGCTCTGATGGCTCACAGATTTAGCACCCACAATCACCCACATCGCCTTCAGCTTTCTCGCTTCCCCGGTGACTCTTTGCTCACTCAGCAAAGCGCGTTCCTGGATCGTAGGACATTCGGACATGCAGCGGGCGCCGACGGTCGTCTATACTATGGCACTCGAAGACTTCATTCAGGTACACTTTCTATGTAGGACGCGAGACGTTGGGGGCGCTCTCAGGTCGGTCGTCTTCCTCAACCGAACGGCCATCACTTGTAATCAGTCTTCCATCTTCTGGTTTCCAGGGATACTGAGGTTTTCTTCTGGTACGCGCTCAAGAACATATCGGGCCGCGAAGTACAATCGAAGCCCTTCCCCCATCTCAGCGGAGGCACACCGAGTATAGCAATCTGACACTCTAGCAACGCAGGATGCTTCGTATGTCCGGATGTACGCCTTCGATATGCCTTGCACCCCTTCCTTCGCAGGCACAGCGATGAGACCATCGAAGCCGAGACAAAGTCAAAAGTTTCGCTTACTACCCTGCTGACATCCAGGACCATCCGACGTTATTCGCTGCACTCTGGCGTATCCACCTCTCACGAGGGCTGATGCGCGGAGCGCATCTATTCCTGTGATGAGCGCGGATATTCGTACGTACATACATCCGCCCGGTAGGACGCTGGTACAAAGGCTTGACTTCGTCATGATGTGCATGCGACGTCTAGGATATATCTCACGAGTTTCGCCGACCAAGCCGTCTTCTGTCCGCTGAGAAGTACACCGTGAGGTGCGTTCTCGTTATATCCCACTTCTCGTGACAGAAGCCCTGACCTTGTATTTCGACTGTTCTGTGCCTGCCAGGACTGATTTAATCAATTCATAGGCGCACTCTCACCGGTGTCAGCGTGCCTTCCCCTGCGCCTGTGAGGAGTAAATTCAATCGATTAGACGCCGAACGCCCAAAGTCATGTGGAGAACCTTCGGGGCCCAAACCTTAACGCGGGCGACAGGTATCAGAAAGTCTAGATGATCGATAATTCAAGGTACGCTGAAGTATTTACAAAATAAACATCCGCGACGCAAAATAACCTATAGGTACCTGCTGCACAACAATCCTGCCAGAATACAACAGATGTCAGCCTTTGCGCACAGAACATTCGGCGATATGGATACAGTGAGTGCGCCGTCGGAACGATGATACAAGTGTACAGAGGGTCCACGCCTGTCGCGAAGACTGCGCTGCACTCGCCGCAACAAGCGACGTATGCAATAGATATTAGCGATGGTAAATCCCAGCGCTCTACATGCCGTAGGTGGGAACGAATCCCATCATGCTTGAAAATTCGCCATCGGCATGATTCATCGCCGGTGCCCCGTAGAAGGATTCTTGTTGACCCTTGGACGTCGGAAAATCGACTTCGTACGGTGCCATGCTCGGATACGAGAACTGATACGAGGCCGACGATTCCTCCGAGTAAGAGCCTGCCATCGAGTAACCCATCGGCATCATTGACGCAACATCGGACATATCGAGCAACGGCGGAATGCTACTGAAATCCATCTGTGCAAAAGACTCGTCAGGGACACTGAGATCAGGGTAAGAGTGGGGGCTGCTAGGAGCGCTGGACAGCGGTGGCGTTGGTACCGCCCACTCATCCAGGAAGGTTGTATCGATCGTGAGTGATGAGGAGGTGTATGTCTCGTGGACGGGCTTCTGGATGGTCGACGAGAAGATATTGTCGGTCTGCTGACTAGCAGCGAAGGGATCGCAGGACTCCATTGGCATGGCTGCCGATGGTGAGAAAGTGAATGTGTCGAAGTCCTGCGACGCTCGGTCAGTACGCATCATGAGTTACAACTCGACAACTCACAAATGAAGGATCGGATTCAGTGAGCGAATACGTGGATGACTGTGATTGTGACTCGTACGAGGGTGACGAGGGGGAGTAGTCGACATCGAAGTGCAGTGGTGATGGCGATGGGTAGCCACTGCTAGGGGTCGAAGGCATTTGCAGAGTCTCCGGACGAGAGCTCGATGCGCGAGCTTTCAGAGGCTCAGCGGCGGGGGTCTCGGCATCGGCGACCGGGGCGGACGACGAACGGCGGAAGGAGCGAGCGGTGATCGGCGTCTCGAACCGTGTGACAATTTCCGGAACATGGTGGCGGTCAAATTCCTGGATCGCAGCGTCGAGCGCAGCACCCTTCTTGCCTTTGACTAGGAGCTCTGCAATTTTCGCGCATCGCTTCATGTCTTTCGGGCTGACCTCCCTGACCTTGCGTTTCTCTCCAATAACCTTCGCCTTCGGATGTAAAGGCCGGAAGGAATACTCCGGGAACTTGCGCTTGTGCTCGTCGAGCGCAGCCTTAGCCTTTGCGTGCCAGATCTCGCGTTCTTCATGAGGAAGATTCTGCCAAGTCAGTCCGATGATCTTCGACAGCGTGCTGTGGTTCGTCTCGACCTCAGACGAGACGTGCTGATTCTTGATGAACGATGATCGGAAGAGTATGAACGCGTTCGGCGGACGCGGGATGTGATTCTCCGGCTTCTTCTTCGAGTGCGCCTGCCGCCGACTCGGAGAGGCGGTCGGGGGAATGGACGGGAAGAGGGAAGACTCGACGGTGGGGGTGACTGGGGAAGGGGGATCGTTGAAGGTCCCGGGCGTCACGTTCGGCGCAAACGCGATGCTCTGTGGCTTTGACAAGTCTATCGGAGTGGACGGACGGAGGCCTTGAAGCTGATGTGAGCTCATGCTGTGTTCATATACAGACGCTGACATACCCTCCCCCGTGGTACGCTTCGAGCCACGAGTGCGTGCTGCAGGCATGTCGACGGGAACCTAATGTAGTCGATGTGGTTGCGCAGCGGACGCGGAGGGAGGATGACTCGGACCCAGAATTGATAGGGGGATGGAAGGAAGGTGTCGCAAATGGTACCTCTGGGAGATTACATACATCTTATAGAGGGATCGCGGTATGATTCCGGACGCTGGTGTGAATTCGCGCAACGCCGATGCCCTGCAAGGACGTACGAGACTTACCGAAAGGGTCGAATTCCCAGAACTCTCGCTAATGGCCTCCGTCCCGGCTGATAGGAAGACGGCAACGGAAATAGTAACTGCGAGCCGAATCTGAGGATGAGTCCATCTGGCTTGTAGCGCCCGCGCGATCCGGATTTGTGGCTTATCGCTGGAATTACGTGTTCATCAGGGTCTCCTCCCGCGCGCTGCTGGGGTGCCCCGATCCCCCGATTTTCTGGTGCCGACCCCTTGAGCGACGTACGACGTCGTCGTGCTGCATAAACTCAGTGTCGATGAGGAGCAGTGCGATTTTTCGGGATGGGATAGAGGTTATGTCTGGATGTCTCGGCCGTACAGAAGTGCGCAGCCATGTGCACTTGTGTTCTAGGCGTCAAGCTGATATAGCATTTCTTGTACTTCCGGGTCCACTGATATTGCGACAGTCTCCCTCACGTACGCGTTCGGTTACTGACTGCCTACGGTAACTTCAAGCACCGTCGATCTGTGGGCTTGCTCTTGATCTGGTTTAATACGATCGACTGTAGGTGGAACATGGCACTCGGGCCTGCGGGTATGCGTTTAAGTCAGCTTGATGAGACGATGTTCGAGAAGTGGCTGAGCAGCTCAGACCAAATCAGACGTTCATAACGCCTGCCCTACAAGGTAGATAGCTAGCGTTCTCGTCGTCATGGCTATTAGCTTTCAGGTGTACTAATTTGTTTCGTAGAGTTTTGACGCCACTGTCCGATGCAAACCTTACTGTACGGAGTATTTCCCAGGGGATCAGCCAACCAGAAATATCCAGGACCGAACAAACACTCACCTCACCCAGTATCGCGTACGATCAGGTTGCGGCATTATTTTAAGGAAATCTATGCTGGCAGTAAATTGCGGCAGGGGCCGGATTCCGGTATCCTGATTTGAGGGTTGAGCCGTTGTGGCGTTTGTAATGACTCTCGGCAAGAGTTCCGGAGACGTATTTGTACTACATATCGTCCAGAGTGGTCGGCGATTGATTGGTTTTTAGGGCGATAACCTAATGGGAATGGAGCAAGGGCATACGAAAAAATAGCGGGACTACCCTCACGCGCAAGCTGACGCGTGAAGCGGAGGGACTCCGAAGAAATTCGGCGAGAATCTAGGAGCCAGGGTCTCTTTTCTTAGCGCTCTTGTTCGAGGCTGAGTTAGTGTGACTCGCGAGGATGCCTACTTACGTCCGACGAGCACGATGGGCAACGACCACGGGACCACTCGAATTACTGGAAACTCCCATTTGCTGAGCGGTCGCCGAGCTGATGCGCTTCGCGGCCCGACCCTTGCCCATAGCGGGTATATGATGAGAGATAAGATCGCGGAAGCCGCTCAGCAGCCACGGCGCAGTAATCGGCTCTCTGGATTTTCCCTGGGCACCTGTTCGCCAGCTTTCTGCTGGGGAAAATTGGTGGATATGTGAAGCGCGTATTGAACACGAGGCAGCAACTTCCGCGAAAACGTGGTTTGTGCACGTGCTATGGTGAAATTTCCGATAAGCATGCCGGAGGTAGACGCCCACTTGAGAAGAAAATCCAGGCGAACCAGCCGTCGATGATCGTGGAAGGCATTGTACGATGCGAGCTTCGAGGTGCCCAGGGTTGTAATTTCCTGCAGAACGACACATGGATGGTTGGTGATGAAGGCTCATGTGGCGCAAGTCGCTCCGAACTTCGAGATTGGCGCAACAGCATGCACAGCGTGTTTTTGGACGAAGCCATCAGCGACAGGCGGGGACCGCTGTTGGCATGCGACACTCGCTCAATCCATGCCAGGTGATTAGACGTGACAAGTGTTCGCAGGGCTTCCGCTGAGGAGCTACCACGTGGGATTATTCGAATGACCCGGCCGAATGTGACACGCATTCCGATGGCTCGCATACGACGGAAAGTATAGTGAGCCAGACGGATACATTTGCTGAGATGTCTTCGCTGAACGTCGTAGAAAGGATAAACAATGGGTGGAATTGACGGCAGGCGTTTGTGAACGGAATAACCTAGATGCGTGACCCGCGTGTCTGAACGCGCCTCTACGGGTTCCGGGCGGCACAGGGAGTCGGAGCCCGGGGCTTGACAACGGATGCCTTGTGATTGGATTGGGTTTAGTTTTTCTCTGATGTAAGAACAGTGCATCAGCGGAGGGGGAGGCCATGTAATTCGTCATGAATCTCGACTATTACCACCGGACGGTCTCCTCGTCGTCCTAATGGATCAATTCCGCGATATGGTGTAGTCTCAAAGTTGTTCCTCGATAGTTATAAGGGACGGGGATAGTTCCTTGTATCTCACGTGAAGTGTTGAGATTCTAGAGTTGGCGCTTGCATCATGACAATCTGATATCGAGTTCTCTATGTACTTGCTCCACTAGCCGTATGTCTGGAGTGTCCGCGTCACGGAAATGGGTCCAGCTGATAACACCGCTGAGTCTGCAGCGACGCCTTGAGAGAATTTCCAGATAGACCGAGTTTCAGAGCGATGACAGTGCATGACTCCTTCCAACTCCCATCAACACACTTTGCCTGTGCACCTACAAAAGTCTCATCGTACTAGCGGGTAAATTCTGTACGCCGGCATACCATAGAAGTAAATGAACCCATAGATACGCTGCTCGATCTAGTTTTGAGCCTCCTGCACAAGGGGGAAGCCAGCAGAGATAACGGATGTTGCCTGGTTTTCTCCGGAAGTAGCAACAGGTCGTCATTTTGCCTGAGAAGGCTGTCACGGTATACTGCGACCCACTCAGCAGCCCTCCCCCATAGCGCTTCCGGAGCACGGCAGCTGCTCAGCAATCTGATCCCGTCAGAACAAAGGGAACGAGTTGTGAGCAGAACGGGCACGGGAAATACCTGTGTGGAGCTGTATGAGGTCGCAGCGTTGTTCTACGAGTCATGCGAACCAAATTTCTGGCTTCTGGACATCTTGGAAGCGAGACACATGCAGGGAGAGTATTCTGTGTGAGAGAACATCGTCTTAGTCGGAAGCATGCCACGGAGGAGTCATAAGTCCTAATCCCCGCGAAAGCAAGAAGTCGACCAGGTCGCCGAAACGTGCGAGTAGCCAGCCGGTATAGATCCGTGGATTGAGTTGAACGCAGTGCGTATGAGACGACAGAATTCAGATATTCTCGGTTGCAAGAATGAACGTCGAAGAAAAACTGCACTGAAGGCAAGACACGCGGCGGCACACGAAGGATCGGCGACCGACCACTACGCCAATACACTAGACGCCCAAAGCATATTGGGGTGGCACTTCACTTCCATGCAACTCGCACGGCATCTCTTGTCAGATGGTGCACCAGCACATTCTACTCGTACCATCTAGTCAAAGTAATCAATCAAGTACACGAGGTCATTCATTGGGGGAGGGTCAGTACATAACTCGGGACATGAAGGCACTAGTGGATGGTAGGAGGCCATTAAGAAGTACTGGTGCTTCGTGAGATCATCTCCGTCGAATTGGTGTGTTCCACTGCCGGCTAAACTTATACCATGCTTTTGCTCATGAAGTGCTCATCAGTCAAGTATATTGGCGCACTACCAATCTAGACTCATGCGCATTGCAAGTGGCGTGTCGCCATTGCTGTCAGACCAGCAGAGCATCACATTCGTAGATGAAACGTGAAAATCCTGACCTGTGTACACCCATGGTCATAGTAGGGTCAATATGGCAAGGTCAGGATAGAAAATAATGACATGAGAACGGGCGGGACAAGGAAGCACGCCGAACACACTGTTATCTCCGGGTGCCGGACGCCCGAATGTCTGCGAGTTTCCTATTCCTGCTTCAGTCGTTCTTGTCCTCCGCGGGCGCACTGGCCTACGAAGATCGCACCACGATTAGCACCTGGAAAACGAATAAACCGGTGAATGTGCCTTGCAACCCTCTTCAGTCGAGAAGTCCTGTCTTGACGTTGTGGTATTGTTCGTGTCCGTGCAATCTCTTGGGCAGATACAACAGGATCCGACAGGAGCAAATCGTAGATTGAACTCTCATTCTACAAATTAGAGATCTAGTCCCCTCCCTCTTCTATCACTGTCTGAATGACTGAACATCAGCGGCGTATCAGAGCAAGGGTCAGGTATCACACACCGCCCGCAAGTCGTCAAGACATGCCAACGTCCGACACCCGGGCGTCCCACCCGCACAACAAGACCGCGTCGCGCATGCCTGGCGTTGCCGTCCGCAAACATCACGCAGCCCCTCCGTCATGCATGGCCCGCTTGCGTAGCGGAGGGTACCCGCCGCACTCCCGGGATGCTTCGAGGCTTCGCGCTCCAAAGGCCCTTCTCGGCGTCCTTGACACGCCGCCACATGCCCAAACCCACTGCAGTCCATGTGACCCCCCACGGGGAAGCACACATTGCCCTCCGCCGCACCCGCGTCTGCATCCGCACCCGCACTATCGCCGAACACCGGCCCTTATAGTGCGCACCCGCGCCTCCCTGGCTCGCTTGCATGCACGCCTGGATCGACGCGCGGCGTCGCAAGCTATAGCAGTGGGCGCATGTGAGCGGGTCGCACAACATAACAAGGGCAGGGAGCGAAACGCACGTCCGGAGAGATGCGCCGTGCGCTTTCCGGCTGCCTGTCACGGCCGGCGGCTACCACCCCGCGTCAGGGCAAACCCATCCCTTCGCATCGCAGAACCTCCACGCTGTCGGGCTGCCCGTTCTGGGGGAATGGTAAGTTTGCCGGAAACTCACTTGTGACCAGACGTCCACGCGAGACGTGCGATATATCCGCGGTAATGACTGGAGACAAAGTGACAGACAGCTCGGCCTGGCCGCCCAAAGTACGCGATTCTCAGTCAAACCCAAGAGTCGAAGTTTGTGAATTTGTCTTTCGGACTGCGCTGGGTCAAGGATGCGAATTTTTAGAGGCGCCAACGGACCCGACGACCTCGGGGAGCTGTGTCAAGATGCTGCGAGGCGAGAAGATACGTCCATGTCAAGTCGCTGTCTCCGGCCCTGTGCCGCCGGCGCATCGAGCGTGTTCTGTAGAGCAAATGTTACTTACGTGGCTCACCAATGGTATTGAATCGAGCTCGCGGCAAGACGAATGCTGGTTGCCTACCGCCCGTTGCCTTAGCTCCTGGAAGACATCGACCTCAAATGTGACAATGTGGTAATGCTGTCGGTCCCGAGCTGGGGTTGACGATCGTCCTCGAACGAGCTTGGAATCGATGCTAGTCTCCGTATTATTACCACCTACCAGGAATACGCATGTGTACAGTATGTGCAACAACAACACAACGGGAAGACAACACAAGGCCCAGTCAGAGGCTCACTCATCCTGCTATGTATCGGATCAGCACGAGGGTCTACTAAGACTGTAGTCACGACGCGCCTTATGGTCCTCATCCGCCTTCTGCCCATGCTCCTGGTGCTCTGGCGGAACGTTTTCCGGGGCATGATCAGGCTGCATCGGCTCTGGTACCGGAATTCGCATTCCATCGGGTGATACCGACTTCGACGCTGCGCGAGCGTTGCGTATAGCCCGGATGGAAGGGTTGAAGTGTCCACACTTTGGGCAGACGTACTCTATGAAGAAGAGAGGTCGACAAGCACAGGCATGACGATGAACAAAGCGCTCGGGAATTGGATCAAGAATGATAGGGACTCACGAGCATCCTCAAACATGCTCTCTTTCACCAGCCCGTTATGCGCGAAGCACTTCTGGCAGATCAACGCATACCGCGATGCAGCAGCACTCGTTGAGGCTACGTCATCGTCGCCCAGGATCGCGTCCGCAAGCTTGTCGTACCACTGCTTGCGCGGTGGCGGCATCGGAGCCTGTGGAATCGCTGTAGAACATGCATCACGTTAGCTTAGACGCAACTGGACACGGGTTCTGCATAGCGTACGAGATAGATGCTGTTGCAAGTTGGGAGGAAGCTGAGGGGAGCCTTGTTGTGGCGACGGCATCTGCGAGTTCGGCGAAAGTGGGTGCCGAGGGGTCGCGGGAGCGGAGCCAGAAGGCGGCCCTTGAGGAGGTAAGCGACGTCTCAGTTGTCCAGGTTGAGGCGTGTTCGGAATGGTGTTAGCAGGCCCATCGTCATAACGCTCGATGAGGTTACGCGTCGAGTAGTAGTTCGTCTTTTTCTTGATCTCCTCAATTTTCTCGCGTTGCTCCTTGCGAAGCTTGACGAGTGACTTCTCTGCGTGAGGAGGATGGGTGTTAGTAAGACCGTCGTGGTACAACAGAGAGCGTAGGGGTGTGCCGCCTCACAGAACCGTTGTTCACAGAAGGTGCTGACGGCAACCGCAAGTGTATCCCCATTCAGGCATGGCCCGGCCAGACGCAAGGTGCAGAAGTATCCCTCACCTTCTGTATCCCCTTTCCTAGTGTACCATATCTGGACGATTCGGCGGATGAAGAGGATCCTATGCTCATGTTAGTTGCATGTGATATTCTGGAAGAGCCAGACGCACACTATGGGACCCAGGAATACTGGTACTGCCTTCACTGTCCTCTCAAACTTCCCATTGGACCTGTGCCCACTGATGTTTGGTAGGACTTCCATGTACCACAGACCGCCATACGCGAGCCATAGCAGCAGCGCGTAGGTCGAAACGAGGAGTGTGGCTCGTCGTTCACGTAGGCGAAGTTCGGATAGACGAGTCTGTCGCTTTTGTATATCAAGAGCGAGAGCTTCGAGCACTTGCGCGTAGTCCTCCGAGTCGCTCTGGCTTCATATGTCAGGTTTGGCAGGCGATTCGTGCAATGATGCGACGTACGTACCTTTCGGAACCAGCGCGTCAGGAACGACATCGCATCCAACGACGAGATTAATCAAGAATAGTATGAAAGACAGAACGAGAGTACAAGGTTGATGGAAGAAAGGAGGGTAAGGGTGGCCACGACTGTTCAGCGCAACATCTCCTCGCGCAGGGCGGCACGTACGTCACACGTGAGCCACGTGTGCTTGTTCCCCAGTCTGCCCCGCCTATCATGCCTATGGGTTTGTCTCTTCTTGAAACCGGACGAAAACATAGCGCGCTTACTCTGGGGCCACTGATCATTTTTATTCCGTCTCACTGAAGTATAGCTAATCCAATTTCCTGAGCTTCGGATTGGTGCGCACATCTGCGCAGAGATTGTCACGTGCCCGAACATAAGAAACTTTCCTAATTCGGAACTACTCATCCTATGGTACCCGCGATCCAAAGTTCCACACTGCATAAAACACTGTCGATACTTGATATGGGCTCATGATTGCACAGAATCCTCCTAGCTGCCATACTCGCTGATAAGGACTGGTTTACCTTGACACCTATGGGACATTTCGGTTCTTCCACAGTGACTGATACATTATAACTAGGTTCTATGCTTCGCTATCTTGCTGGTATCTGGTAAGCTGTGGGCAGAAGCTATCTGATAGACACAGCTGCAAGTCAACCGGCCTCCTTGTTTCCTGTGCACCATGGTCTCGCGACCATGTCTTCAGCCCATTGACGCCCCCCGGTAGCAATAACAGCACCTCTTTGGGGAAGCTGACCCGTTTTGTTCAGCGCTAGTCAGGGCTGTTCTCGCTCTCAAATGGTCCGCCTTTGCCTCGTGTCCGTCTCATCTAGCCGTTATCCTCTCATCTACCCGTCCTCACTTTCCTGCATCCCCCTCGACTATGGCGGACGACTGGCCAGACATGCCCCCGCTCGTCGAGCAGCCCTCCATCGTCGACGGTTATCCCGACACATCCCGCGACCACACATCGCAATATGTCCCTGCGACTCTCTCCCAACCAGCCTTTGCTCCGGGCTGGGGGGCGCCAGCCCTCGCCTCCTCGGCAACCTGGGGCGGTTACGGTCAGCCTCCAGAGTGGGCTATGCCTGTGCCAGCCCCGGGGACGCCCTTCCACCCAGCCGTGGCGGCCCCGGCAATGGCTTTCCCTCACCCAGCTTTTCTTACCCCCGCAGGCGGGGGATGGGCGCCGCCGCCCAAGTCTCCAGAACCAGATAGCTACTCCTTCCCCAGTTCGGCCTCGTTGCGTCCACTCAGCCCGTTCTCGAATTCGGGCCCTTCGACGCCATCGAGCGGGAACAGCAATATCTCGCGATCGTACTCGATGCGAAGCATGCACACGGGCAACCACATGAGACCACCGCGCGAGTGGAGGGCGGACTTCAACATGCCTGGCGCTCTCGGGCGCGGGATTGGCACGCTCCTTGGTCGCCGGCGGGGCTCTGTCTCTGACATCGGTGAGTTTTTGAGTTACATACAAACCCGTGTTTCATCAGCCGAGCTGATCGCACGAACACGATCTAGCAGACTCACCGCAGGCATCCCGCGCGAAGTTGCACACATACATCCGGTATTCCATTGTGAATACGCCGATGTACTATGACTTGCGCTCCATGTGGACCTCGGTGCGCTTCCGCGCGCTCACGCACCACGCCAACTCCTGGGACTTTACTCGTTTCGCCTGCGAGCCTCCCGTACCCGTGATGCGACTGTACAGCAACCATTACCCATGGTTCATCGACGTTATGAGCGGGAACCCGTCCGGTGTGAACCTTCAGGAGCTTTTCTCAGCGGTGTACTCGAATATGATGACGCAGATCTCTCATGCGGACCTGTACAACAAGGAAATGGATGAGAGCACGCGGCAGCACATCGAGCAGGCCTACTTTCGGCGGTGTCGGACCGAAGAAGAGAGGCTACGAGGCATCCTTCGCGTAGACTTCCTGCAGGGCAGGATCATCTGGGAGGGCCTCGTGCGGGGGAAGGACGGTATGTGGGAAATGAAGCTCCGCAAGCTGTAACTGTGCGGATATGTATCAGCGCTTCTTGTATTTCCTCTCGCTGTGAGCATGCTCTTTCTCTTTTTATCGCTATCTGTACAGGTTAATTCCGAATGCGGGCTTTTCACGACCACTTTGTAACGAGGGTATCAACGCACATTTATGAACGCCGTGGATCAGGCGATTTCTCTAGCAATAAAGATATGTCTTCATCATTGCCTCAATACAAGCCTCACATCTCCGGGAATAAGCAATACTGCATTAAACAAGGCTACGAATACAAGACGGGTATAGCAGGTAGTACGATTATCAGCACAAATACGGCATCACTAGAGAAATAGGTATACGGATCTCCTCAGCTCAACACTCAAAACCCCCTTCCACAGGCGAATTCCAGTTAAGATCCCACAGATCCTTACGCCCGCTTGTCTGCGCCCATGCTCGCAGCCATGCCCGCGGCCATGATGCCACCCATCTGCGCGCCAACGCCCTCCGTGGGGACAAACACCGTCTTGTTCCCAAACGCGCGCACGCGACTCACGTCGACGCGGCGGAGCTCCATCTCGCGCGCGAATGCGTCCGTGACCTCCGCATCGGCGGCGGCCTTGATGCGGACGGCCTCTGCCTCTGCCTGCGCCGCGAGCCGTGTCGCCTGCGCCTGCGCCTCGGCTTCGATCTGCAGGCGCTGTGCCTCGGCCTTGGCGGCCGCGACGACGCTGTAGGCTTCCGCATCTGCTTTGGTCTGTATTGAATTGGGTATACGAGTATGAGTATGGGGTGAATGAGAAAAGAGGGAGGAAAAGAGTGGCGAGACTGACATTCTGAGACTGCGCCTTGACGCGCGCGACGGCGAGGGCGCCCTCCTCCTGCTTGATCTTGTTGCTGTTCTCCCTGTCCACGTTGGCTGCCTCTACCTGCGCTTGTAGCGCACGTGTAGTCAGCTTGTCCATCGTGGTGGCGATCTCGCCCTTGAATTGGCGGTCAATAACGGCTGTTGCGGCACAGCATCGTGAGTGGGCAGACACAAGGCCAGGAGAATGCACACATACCGAGATCTTTCAGAACGATGCCGTACTCGAGCGCGGCACTGTGCAGGTCGTCCATGGCGCGTGTACGGAGGGCGTCGAGGAAGGGTGAGAACGCGTCCGTGCCATCGTCCACATTGTCGGGTCCTAGCGAGCGTTGCTTGACCATCGAGCTGTAGTCCACTGTTATGCGTCAGACGGGTACGGCGAGGACATAGTTAGAATGGACAAACAGTGTGCGACGATCTGGGTTAGAATCGACTGTGTCTTGTCTCTGAGCGCATCGTATGGCGTGTTGTAGCCGTGAGTCGCGAGCTTAAGGCCAAGTCAGTTCAACTCGGTGCAGATATGTCGCATATAGCACCTTTAGTGGCTCCGTGAGCTGCCTGTTCAAGATCAATCAGAGTGTTCGGGTTGGAGAAAGCCTTTAGACTCACCACTTCAAGTAAATAGTCAGAGCTACAGGGACCTGGTCTCGCGTGAAACTGCGTGGGGGTAAGTGATCTCTTCGTTCACAAGGAATGTCAACAGTCACTTACATATCCTTCGTTGGCATCTCCAACTGGTTCTCTCCTAGTGTGTAAAGACCACGCAGCGTAACATTCGGATTGGTGATGTAGTGCTGTCCTGCTGGAAGGAGCTCTAGATCATCGCCCTTCTGCAAGATTGCGCAGTTGTTTGCAGGGATGTTGAGGCTAAGAAGCGTGGTGTCACCGTGTCAGCGCGGGTGGCTCTAGCCAGTACAATATGCTGGATGACATACAAGAGGGCGACGACATATTCCCGCTTATGCCCATCACCCAATGCACTCTTCATGGTGACTTCATGAGTCCTGTGTGCGTGACGGAATGAGCGAAAGGTGCTAGATCCTGGGGCCATCCTTACCATCCCAATGTGACCCCGGTGATCTGGTCCCGAACTAGGTTCGGGAGATGGGTCTGATCAACAATGGAGAGGACGTTGAATGTGCCTTCAATAGCGTAGGAGACGAAGCCGGTATTCTTGATCACGAAAATGTGGTTCTGTTGTGCGTGGTACCGAAATCTGTTGGTTCATAGGAAATATTGAATGAACTACTGCGCGCACCTGAGGATCGGACACCACCGCGGCTTGGTTCTGAGAGACTTGGACTACGGTGAGACCGTTAAATTGGATAACGGTGTCAGAAACTGGCAGACTGTGAGCAGGTCGATTTTGGGGGCTGGCGAGCAGACATACGGCCTTTCGTTCCGACCCACTTGCGTGCCCACCAGTTACGCATGGGCGTGCCAGGGTATCGTCCAGGGCGCGTGAGGACCTTGGGCAAGCCACCGTGGTTGATGAGACCAATCTCCCCGGGGGTGACCTCCCTGCCAATCCAGTCGGTTGGACGCTAAGCACCGCCGTTAGCTCTAGTCGCGGCTGCAATAAAGCATACATTCATACCTTGCTAGATAGAATGTGCGTCATGCCAGCCTGTTATCACATGTTAGCTCTAGCTCCATGTCGAGAGGCGGTGCGAGAAGGACGCCACTCACGTTCTTGAGTTGTGTATCCAGCTTCTGCAGTGCGGCGATCAAACCATCCTTCCCAATATTAACGAAGAACGGCCGATTTCCGAGAGTGTAGTCCTCTGTCCTGAGGAACGTGCCCTCCGCCACAGGTTGCAGTCCGTGGCTGGGCTTGCCGTTCGCAGAGGGCTTCCGCAAGTAGTCATCGTGTTGGTCAAGCGAAAGGTCTTTGGGAGCGACGGAACCTCCGCCCACGACGGTGGTGTTGTCTCCAACGCTAGAAGAGTCCATGATCATGTCGAAGTGTGCCTACGCTCAACAATCAAGGCTTTATAGATTCGTGGGGGATACCAAAGCGAGCGGTACGCGTCGCGCTATTGTGCACAGCAATTATCCGGTAGACTTTTCCTGATTTCTTTGTGCTCCTGGGGACGCATCCGATGCGAATAGGGGACCGCGACGCCGCTCGAGGTACTCGTCTGTCAATTATAAGCGATTAATACGTGCACAGCCCTGACGTCTCTCCCTGTGACCTCAATAAGCACATGCTCGACTGCGCAAACTGACACGCGCAGCTTTTGGCTCCCTACTCCAGCCGATGCGTAGTCAACAGGCTTCATTCAAGAATAGAGTTTGGTATTCCTTAGAAGACTGAGACCCACAGACACAGATGAGTTCATTTTGCTACAGCCGTTGCCACCGGAGCCACAAGGGGCGCCCACACAGGGGGCGTTGAGGACCCGGTTCCGGAGCGCTCCTGAGTCCTGTCTCTCCGAGGCAGAGTCGGAGGATACCCGGAAAAGGCCAGGGAAAACAGGGGAAAACCGACCGCGTATGTTGAGCGCACAGGTTCAAAATAAATAAATCGGGTCATCGGCCAAGATACACACTAGTTGCCTTGAGGCGATGACAGTCAATTAAGAGGATGCGGTGAACAAACTGGTTATGAATCAGAATTTACGATGTTGTTCGTCTTGGCCTGCGCGGAGCTTCCGGCCCGGGTGTTGCGCCGCCGCTCGCATTTGGACACGTGACCCTGCTCGCCAACATGACACTCGAGTTTCGACTCTTCGAGTGACTCGAGAGTCTCAGTCAAGCGGCGATAACTCTGCGCAGATCTCGCACAAAAACTTCAAGGCTGATGATTCTAGTGCGACCTCAAAAGAGGACATCTGCTGCGGTCAGACTATTGAATGGTTCCTCGTGCTCATGACTTTGGAACTACCTCAACTGTAGAATGTGGCACGGCCGGGTGCATCATCTGCTGTCAACTGATGCGAGGCGGCATATAGCTGTGGCGGGCTGTGACCCTATGACATGACATGACCTGTGGTCATCCTCGTGTGGGCCTAACTGAGCTGCGGGTGGGCTCCGTTTCGCGGCTGAGCCTCCGGCCAGTACGCAACATGTCTAACTCACGATAAAGCACAGCTCACCCACCGATTGAGGCATAACTTTCATTCACTGTGAGAATGATCAGCAGGCTCCGTGAGATGCATTGCTATTACTCAGTCTTTGATGTCGGTGACATGCGAACATTATATGTACTAATGTATCGCCGCGTCATGGCGTGCGTAGGTGAAGCTGGCGCATTTACTAACCAAACTTCCACAGTGAATACATCGGATGAAGGGCCTTCGGCACTCACGGCGCGTTGCATGAGAGCATGCCGTCAGCTTGTCGAAATGATGGAGCTGCGAGCAACCGTCTGTGATTGACCGCCACACTCTATCCCGTCCCTCTAACAAGGCTCAGCGGGACTAGTCAGCAGCCGATGCGGTACTCGTCGATCAAACATCCAAATTGGTAAGACTATCTGCCGAATCAAGTTCGATCCAGAAAGTATTGTCTAGGCGTACCCCTCGTGAATGTCTTTTCACTTCAAATTCGAACAAGTGATTCAGTGAGGTACAGGCAGATAGAATTGTCAGTATCCATGGCAGCAGCAAGTATGACTACAAGGCTCCCAAGTCGCACACCCTTCCAGTCTCAGATCCTTGTGGTGCTATGACCCTTGCCACCTGGGACGACGAAATTTGTTTCTTCTGGAATACAACATTCGCTGTCACATCTGAAATGTTTTATGCAGTACGCTACGGCGCGCTGTTCAACGCCGCCTTCGTTGTCGTGGATTTATATTCTTATGGGACACGTACAGGCTTCGTGAGTGACTGCGCTCGAAAGCTTCTATACATACATACATGTATTTGTCAAACAATAGTGCCTGAGATTTTTGTCCAACTCAGCATTAGCGTACTGATTCGAATCCGTATATTATCAGATGCGCAATTCTCGTCAGAATAGGAATCGTCATGACCATTGCTGTCTTAACTGCTGCCGCTCGTAAGAAGTCTTCTTCATCCCTCTTCCCGGTCGCTAACCACTGCTTAGTTGGAGGTCTCTACGATTATTCGAAAGTGATAAAAGTTCACTTCACTCGACATTGTTTTTGTCTAGGGGTGATGAACGCAAGAATTTCTTCGATTCTGTCGGGCGAGCTTGTCTTGCTGTTGACATAGATCGAAGTGTAACCAATCGACGGGGCTCCCCTGATAGGAACACCAGCTTGATGACTTCAATTCTGGCGGTCTCAATATGGTACGGTGCGTTATTCTACACTCAGAAAAGCGATCGAAAGTCACTTCGTTCCCTAGGTGGCATATGCTTCAGGTATGCGACAAAGTTTAGAGCTTGCAAACCGAAGTTCAGCAACATTTTGGGATTTAACCAGCCATTAACACAGTCGGACTTGTGATTGGTCGCGATTTGAAAGTGCACCACTTTATTGCTGTATTTCGTACAATCTCAAACGAATCCTTACAGTGCGAAGATTTAGGTGCAAGAAACCCATCGCTGATGACAATGGTCAAATGGACCTGTAAATCAAAGTCTCATCTCCGTACCGATGGGACGGTTCATGCTTGATCTCCGGCGCGCGACCCATGACAGGGAGCTCGATTGATCAATGGTTTCCGCACAATCCAGTCAGCTGTTTTCGCAAACCATGCACATTTGCACAGGATAGACGGAGTTTCTGGCAATGACGTGTGTAGACAGATGGATCCCCCTGCACCAACTCACGGACATTCTGTCGCATTCACGCAGCCACAGCGCACACTACTTCATACATTGAATACGGCATGCGTTCTCTATCATAGGGATACTCCCTCCAGGACAACAAGCGAGCAGAACAACAAAATCTCGGACAAGTACTAAAGATCATGCCGGTGCAGACGGCACTCGGCGAACTCCATGGTATAGTGAAACAGACAGGTATCCGGAACTCCTCTCCTGAGTTCTTTCGCGCACACTGAAGCGAATGGACCATAATTTAAGTTCACAACACCTTACGCCCGCTTCTCCGCGCCCATACTCGCCGCCATGCCCGCCGCCATGACGCTGCCTAGCTGCGCGCCTACGCCTTCCGTGGGGACAAATACCGTCTTGTTTCCAAACGCACGGACGCGGTTCACATCGATGCGACGAAGCTCCATCTCCCGCGCGAACGCGTCTGTGACCGATGCGTCTGCGGCGGCCTTGATGCGGACTGCTTCTGCCTCTGCCCCAGCCGCAAACCGTGTCGCCTGAGCTTGCGCCTCAGCCTCAATCTGCAGACGCTGTGCTTCGGCCTTCGCCGCGGCAACGATGCTGTAGGCCTCGGCATCTGCTTTTGTCTGCATCCAGCCCAATGTTAGGTGAGCATGGGTATGAGGTGACAAGTACTGACGTTCTGCTCCTGCGCCTTGATGCGTGCGACGGCGAGAGCACCCTCCTCCTGCTTGATCTTGTTACTGTTCTCCCTGTCCACGTTGGCTGCCTCAACCTGCGCCTGCAGCGCACGTGTGGTCAGCTTGTCCATCGTGGTCGCAATATCGCCCTTGAACTGGCGGTCGATGACGGCTGTTGCAGCAAAGTATCGTGAGTGGCTACTCCATCGACGATACAAGTGCATGCATACCCAGATCCTTCAAAAGAATACCATACTCAACAGCGGCGGTCTGAAGATCGTCCATTGCACGCGTGCGGAGGGCATCGAGGAAGGGCGATGACGCGTCGGTACCATCGTCCATGTTCTCAGGGCCCAATGAGCGCTGCTTGACCATCGAGCTATAGTCCACTGTTATACATTAGGATGGGCATGAGATATTGTGACATTATGGGAATGGACACACAGTGCGCGACAATCTGGGTAAGGATCGACTGCGTTTTGTCCCTGAGCGCATCATATGGCGTGTTGTAGCCGTGGGTGGCGAGCTAAGGGCCAAATCAGCGAAATTCAACGTTATATCACCTCGAGCTACCTTCAGAGGCTCCAAAAGCTGCCTACTGGGTGTCAGCCAACTTCATATAAGAGGAAGCCATTCAACTCGCCACTTCAAGTAGAGGGTCAGAGCCACAGGGACCTGGTCTCGTGTGAAACTATGGGGGCGTATGTAATCATTTGTACAAGGATTAGTAACAGTTACTCACATGTCTTTGGTAGGCATCTCCAACTGGTTTTCTCCTAGTGTATAAAGGCCTCGTAGAGTGACGTTGGGGTTGGTAATATAGTGCTGTCCAGCCGGCAGGAGCTCCAAGTTATCACCCTTCTGCAAGATTGCGCAGTTATTCGCGGGGATGTTGAGACTGAGAGCGACCAATGAGAATGGTCCGGAGTGACGCATGACAAGTAAGAATAATGTACAAGAGAGCGACGACATAGTCCCTCTCTCGACCGTCGCCAACAACGCTTGTCATAGTCACTTCATGTGTCCTGTGTAACGATCTGAGTCGAAATGAAATACATAATGCAAGGGAACTTCACCATCCCAACGTGATACCAGTGATCTTGTCCTGGACTTTGTGCGGAAGATGGGTCTGATCAACAATAGAGAGCACTCTGAATGCGCCTTCAATGGCGTAACAAACAAATCCGGTGTTCTTGATCACAAAGATATGGTTCTGTTGTACGCAACACATATTGTTAGTTCAGCAACTATCTCAGGAGAATATAATATGTACTTGAGGATCGGATACCACTGCAGCTTGGTTCTGAGAGACCTGAATAACAGTGAGACCATTGAACTGGATCACAGTGTCGGAAACTGTGACATATTAGCCGCGTATCAGTTTTGATGATACGCAGACATACGGCCTTTGGTCCCGCACCACTTGCGCGCCCACCAGTTGCGAAAGGGCATACCCGGATATCTTCCGGGGCGCGTGAGGATCTTGGGCAAGCCACCATGGTTTATGAGGCCAATTTGCCCAGGAGTCACCTCCTTGCCGATCCAGTCTGTGGGAAGCTATACATTACAATTAGCTCGAGTCGCTCGATGATACTGCAGGTCATGTGGCACCTTATTGGATAGAATATGCGTCCTGCCCGCCTGATATCGTGTTCAGCTTGATGCTACGCCTACGAGGCTATGTGAGAAAGACGTCGCTCACATTCTTGAGCTGTGTATTCAGCTTCTGCAATGCGACGATCAAACCGTCCTTCCCGATATTGACGAAGAACGGTCGATCCCCTAGAGTGTAGTCTTGTGCCTGGAGGAATGTGCCCTCTGCTACAGTGTTCAGTCCGCGGCTCGACTTGCGGTTTGCAGAAGACTTCCACAAGTGGTCATCGTGATCAAGCGCGAGGTCCTTGGGTGCAATGGAGCCGCCTCCCACCACGGTCATGTTGTCTCCAACTTGGCTAGTAGAGTCCATGATCGCGTCGTGCTAAGATATGTAGCTATAAGTTGTTCCAGTGGTCCTTGATGTGCTAGAGACACACCGATGCTGATAGGAGTATGGGAATTTGGAAGTCGCTTGCATCAGTCGTCTGTAACTTATACCCTATATGCTCGACATCTTGCGCAGTCTCGTGTGTTCACGCGATCTCGACATATGTCAATGCTTACTGCGCAGCCTACTCCCACCGAGGTCTAGATGGTTCCGTTAGTGCTGAGAGTTTGCTGTGGAAACAGGTGACATAGCGTGGCATCCTGCAGAAGCGCTGGCAAGGGTGCCTACGTCAGATCAACTCGGAACGGCTTCTCACGAAAATAGAATAGGGAACCCAGGTTTGTCCGGCGCTTCCGGCCCGGAATATGCAGTCGTGGCACGCACATTGAGTTTGCCCTCTGTGTTGTATGCTGAGCATCATGTTGAACATCAGCCTGAGTGAATTTCTCTGGGACTCGATACGGTGTCTTGCACTAATTGCAAGCGGGCAGATACGTATCGTGTCACTCGCAGCTACATATAACCATGATATGGCTATGCGATGGTCGCATAGAAGATGTCAGCTATCTTTACTCGGGGAGTGCCGTCTGCGCCGGCATGACCCTTGCTTGTCGGAAATAGATTGTTGTAGTCTGGCTCATATCGATACATACATTACTGAAATCTGTTTGTGTTTAATTATATCACGACCTGTTGTGTACTTGAATAAATGTGCATTGATGTTTGCACGGGTAGATCAGCCGCACATAGAGAACGCTCAGGATATTCAGTGATAGTTTGATAAGTTCGTGCATCTCGTCTTGGCGGCTTCACTCATGTGTAATTCTGGTCCACAGGCTACTCAACCAATTGCGCTAGAACTTTCCATTACCGCAGCCTTGTGTATCCAAAGGGAAGGACTTTGAGACAATTTCCTAGCTGATTTCCTGCCTACCATATTTCTTATACCGTAGACAGAATTACTCCTGGACGTTCTTTCCATGCAGCTCACCCACGTATCAGACATCACTTTATTGGCGACATTATCTTACATAGTAAACCGGATTACTTGAGAGCATCAATATGCACGATCACAAAATAAAGTACCTCTGAGGGTCGTAAATTGTAACGCACTTTGTGTAATAATCAAATTGGGAGCGAGTGTACTATCGGAGCTATGCGTGGCATGCGTGAAGAGTACATCTACATCGTCTCTGCCCGGAAGTTCTGTCCTTTGCGCACTTATCTCGGAGCACGGGTCGCTGGCGCTGTGCTTAGTTGGGCGTCTGTGAATATTGTTTGCGTTTATTTGCTAAAAACGACGAGCGCTCGTCAATTATGGGGGTGCAAATTATATATACCTTGATGACAAGCAAGGGAATGCCGATGTCTTGTTCGACTCGCAATAGATATCAAGATTTCCTCAATACGGCACCTCAGTCCAGCCATCTATCGCTTACGTAAGGTGCTTCTTAAGCCCTTCGATGTCATGTGTCCGAAGGGCCTAACTGGCCCTATCCCTCAAGCCATCTTAGGTCATATCTGCGAGGTTCTCCTGCGGTCAGCATCCTCAGGAGCAGCGATTGTTCTCGTCGCGGACTCGGATATCCAGAGGCGCCCGTTCTGCACCTTTTCGTATCGTTTCGAGCACTAGGCCACAGTTGTACGCCGCACGATGTGCAGTGTGTACGGCCTGCGACTGTGGCCGGGCCTTCTATTCTCATGTGTGTGCCATCTGCAATGTACAACATTAAAACAGATGATATAGTAGGGTAGATACAATGTATGATACATGCAGGAATCGGGATACTAGCAAGGGGCGGCGCAGACGATCTCAAGATGGGTGAGGACAGTGATACCGAAGTAGATATAGATCAGATGGCGGCGGATACATCGACATCTCCGTCGCGTTGAGGCGGCGGATGTGGAGACCGCACGTCCGCGTTGAAGCGGGTGTGCGTTCAAGAATGTGAGACAGATATGGCAATATGATGCGGAGCGGGAGACGACGGCAAGACAGTCGGGGACGTGAGAGGGAGCAGACACGAGAGAGATCAAGACGGGCGGACACAAGAGAGACCAAGAAAGGGGACGTCCATTGAGGGAATGGGCCATCCGCGCGTGTTGAGGCAACGGACTCGGGGATACGCATGGTAATCGTGTTCAAGATCGCAGGGCGGCGCCGGAGATGCGATATAGACTCAGGAACTTCAGGTACTCGGCCCAGACCCAGGAGGATGCATCGGTGCACCACCATGTGTACCGGGGGCGCCCGTTCCTGGATGGTGCGCATTGTGCATCGACGCTGGATTGGGCTGCATTGACGGATCCAACGGGCCCATCCCATGCATCGGATACCCAGCACCACCGTGCATCCTGTTCAGCATGTGCAGATGCAGCAGTGTTGCATATTGGTCTGGCGTGGATTGCATGGGTGCAGCGCCGGCCGCGCCCATCCCGGGACCCATGGCGCCAGCCATACTCGCACTCATGTTTGGGTAGGTCATGCCAGGGATGCCCATGCCCGCGTATGGCATACCCTGCATTGCCAGTGGATTGAACATCATGCTCGGGAACATCCCTGGCAGGTTCATCCCATGCATCATAGACGACATCTGGGCCATGGTATGATTTGCGGGGTCCAGATGGGATGCCATCGCGCCGGACACCTGAGGGGCGGGTGGGGCGGTGGTCGCAACGTTTGGAGCAGGGATGGGGCTGACAAAGGGAGCGGGGATGTGGGGAGCAAAGGGAGAGGGTACGGGGCCAAGAGCAGATGCGCCAGGTGCGGCAAGAGAGTCAGGCCCAGGAGGAAGGATGCTGGCATCTGGCCCGGGCATCCTCGGTGCAGACGTCGTTTCAGCCACGGGATTGGAGGTGGGCACGGGGATGGAGACAGGTGCAGCAATGGAGACGGGTGCAGGAGGACGAGGGGATACTGGAGATGATGGGCTCACAGGGCGTGGCATCGTAGGCCGTGACAGTGGTGAACCATCTCCTGCGACGTGTCGGCCCATCGAGTGCTCGCCAATGATGTGGCTCGAGCTCTGGAGCGGACGGGGCCTCGGCCGACGGCCTTCCAAACGTACCATCTCCGTGTCTCCTCGATCGACTGCCTTGCCTTTCTTCGACCTGCTGATGGGCGATCCGTCCAATGGCTCTCCCGGAGTACCTAGCCGGCGAAGAGGTCGAGATCCCATCTCGTCCTGGCTGTTGGAGGATGGCTCTGCAGCTGCGGGCTGAGTCTTCTGCTTCTTCAGGATGGGAATCTCCACTACAGGCACAGGTAATGTGCGTTTTGCGGGCGAGGACGCCTTCGTGACCCCGGAAGGACTATCCCTGGCTCTGCTGCGGAGAAGGCGCTTGGTTGGCGTCTCTGCAGCCTGAGTGGCGGCTGCAGTGGCGGCCCGGGTTCGTGGAGGTTGTTGGCAAGATGGGGTATTGTCGGTGGGACCCGCAGATGGCTTGTGGTTCGCTGGACCGGTGGATGTCTCCTTGGGAGCCAAGGACCTTAATGTACGCGTATTCCCGGTCTCGATGACCTTGAAGTCTGGGCTCTTCTGCCGCTTGCCACCTGGTGCGGGAAACGGCCCGCCCACGAACTCGATCGAGCTACCGTCTGAAAGTGGCGCGGTCGTGGATGGTGCAGGCTTCCTGGGACCGAAGATAGGGGATGGCGCGCGCGAAAGGATACGTCCCCTGCGTGAGGATGGCTTGGGTGCCTTCGGCTTGGGTGCCTTCGGCTTGGATGCCTTCGCTGGTAGATGACCAAGCCCGCCGCCTGTTTGCTGTTGAGCGGATGATGACGCTGCCCGAGTAGATGATGACGCAGCAGGCCCAGTGGGAGCCTTCTCGAGTCGGGCACGCTTGGCGCTCGGAGAGTTACCCTGCGGCCCATTGTCATTCTCCTCAGTGGCCGGCGCGGGCTGCTCATCCTCGCTCTCGACGACGACGATACGCCACTTGCCCTTGAGAGGTGGCTGTGGCTCGTTGGACTCGGACGCACTATTGTCATCATCCTCGCGGGCTGGATATCCTCCATAGTCGCACCATACTTCTGAGCAACTCTTGTTCACCCAGACGCGCAGACCGCGTGACTTGCCCGATGCCTTGGTGGGTGGAGCGCCAAGAATGGCGATGTAGTTTGCTGCATTGGCTGGGGAGGATGTAACTTGTGAGCGACATCCTCAAATGCTAGACGGGAATCTCATGACACTTACGAGCATTAATGTGGTTCCCTGGAATGCACCGCAATGGGTACCGCGACGTCGTGAACGCATGCAGCAAGAGTAGCGCTTCTGGGCCGGTGAGCTGGGCAATGCCCTTCTTGTCACCGGGTTTGGGATAAGGGACGCCGGGCGGATAGTTATCGAGGATAAGTCCGCATCCTTGTAACATGGAGAACATGCTCATCCATAGGCTTAGAGAGTTGAAGTATGCGACAAGTCCCCTGGCTGTGACTGGAACAACTCGTCAGGGGCATTCTAAGCTTCACAAATGACTAACGCTGACTTACAGATCATATACGTCAAGCGTGTTCTGCAATACTTGATGACCTCATCCTTGGGCGCTGTTGCCTTTGGGATCCGGAGGTTCTCGAGGATTATGGGCGCACTTTTTCCTCGGCCCTTCGCGTCATCTGCCGTTGCACCAGAGGCAGAGGAATTGGGTCGAGTGGGCACCTCCGTAGGCGCCTGGGATCCGCTCCGCTGAGCGACTGTCAGCCCAGATGGTCCGGCTACTGGTTCTGATGGGTGATCTTTGTTGCGAGCATTGGCGTTTGCCTGCTCGGAATTATACATCCTGTACATATTCTGTATGTTAACAAAGCTAATTGTATCCCAGTATGAGATGTGAACTTACATTGCTTGGGCACGGAGATGCCCCAAGATGATACTACTATCAGAGGTACCAAATATCCGTTCTAGAACCTGCGGAATTGTGGATCAGCAATGTGAGATGGCAAGTGAGGCGATGGTTATACCCCAGCTGCTCCAGGGCTCTTCCACACAACTCCGAGGCTGTCATCTTGGGATGTGCTACCGCCGCCCGAGATGAATATTGATTCGAAGCCATTCTGCTTGTGCCCGAGAGTGAGCTGCATAACGGCATTGTCCTTGAAATCGAGGAAAGCGCGCTTGTGTGCGCCGACAGTACGCGACTTCGGATTGGCAAGCAGGGAAATGTCGTAGGACATTGCCAAGATGTCCCACATAAGGGCCTCGTTGTCCTTGTGGTGCTTCTTGAACTCCTCGAAGCAATGGCTGACAACCTCGCGCTTCTGTGAGACGATGACCTGACCTACAGCAAGATATGAGTATCAACCCGGAGAGACTAAGTGATGTATCTGCTTGCCGTTAACGTCGGGCTTAATCCAGCGCCGACATTCCTGCTCCGCGAACATACTATAGTATACCTGATACATCGTCCAGGCATTCGCTTTGTGACGCTGGCGACGATCAAGGTTGTGCCAGATGTTGCGCACTTGCTCCGGCAGAACATCGTGCTTCTTGGCGACAGAGACGAAGAGATCGTTTACTGCGACTAAGTCATTCAGAATTTTCTTGCGACGTTCGCCAGCGACCCGACGTGTCTTCTGCTTTGCTTCGTCAACAGCCGGTTCCGATGCGAGATTCACGTGATAGTCGTCTGGGATCTCGGAGCCTGCAATGATATCTGTCGGCTCAGCATCCTCCAAGGCCGAGAAGTTCGACAAATTGTCATCGTCGTCTGATCCGGGGATGACATCGTCTGACGGCGGCAGCTCCGCAATCATGCGAAGCTTCTCATCACGTGTAAGAGACACGTTTGGCTCTGGGAAGGTATACCGAAGAGCTCCACGATGGGCATCCGCTGTAGCCGGTTCGACACTAACTGATGGATTGTGCGCAGGAGTCTTCAGGATCGCCAGTGGTTCTCCTGCGCTTGTGGAAGGCAGTAAACCCGCAAATGGCGATACAATGGAGTTCTGTCTGATGCCGATGCCCAGCGTGAGCGGTGTGGCACCGTGACTTCTTCCTGGTAGGGACGCAAGATGCTTGATGTCGGCAGACAGATTGGGTACAGGATCCGCGGATAATCCTCGCAGGGGGATGTTGGCTGGAGAGAGGCGGTTGGCAGAAGAGATGCGGTCTGGACCAGCAGAATGCCCTCGGGAAGGTATGGCGACTGGCAAGAGGCGGGGATCTACATGTCTACGAATGTCTGATGTGTGTACGATACGTTCGGACGCGTGTAAAACGCGTCCGTATATAACGCGGTCTGACGCGTCTTCAACGCGTTCGTGTATAACGCGGTCAGATGCGTCTTCAATGCGTCCTGGCGCGTGTATGACACACTCCGCGTTCTGAGGACGTGGATCAGCTGAAGCGCGGATGCCAGGAGTGAAGGCGGAGCCATGCACGATGTGTTCTGCAGGGACGGAGGTATCCCGAGGTGAGCGGACGTGAGATTCAGGGCTGCCAATAATCCTCACCTTTAGCCTCCACAGGGACATGTCTGTCACGCTCCAGTGCATCGGGAAGAATTCCCATGGAAGACGTCTCGAGGGCGGCTCTTGCACGGGGATCAGCAGATGTTCCCGCGTGCTCTGAGACATAGGATGTGTCCCCAATGAAAGAGAAATCCAGGTTGGATGTGTCCGCCATCTGCAGGCGCGCATTAGGTGGTGAACCAATATACAGTGATAATGACTCACATATCCCTGCGTGATAGGATGCTGGGGCGACGAGATGGACGCGTCAGAGCCCGATGCACCAAGCACGGTCGTCCCTTGACTGAGGACCAGTTGGTCAATGCGGTCGAACACTACCAGCTCCTCCTGAGTGGGCATATGAGCTGCGTACGGGTCATCTCCCTCGTCCTCATCAATTGTCGCAATAGGAGGAGCTTCTTGGATAGCTCTGGCACCGTGTCTATCCTCCAAGGGCTGGCGACGCTGGGGCTGATCATACGTGTTGACGAGCGTGTCCCCACCTGAAGGGACGCGTCGCGACGCGTCGTCCTCACGAGGCGGCATACTGGGAACTGATAGTGAGTAGTATAGTGGCGACGACGAGGCTGAACATACAATCTATCCCCTGGGACAACTGGTACAAGCCGTTGGGGGCGGAGGGAAGGATAGTGGAGAGGATGGTGGAAGAGGGCGGAAAGGGCTCGGGGGGAATATTTTGGGAGTGCCAGGATATATATTGCGCCTCCCTGGGATTCACGATGAGCCACCATCCACCAAAGTGGGTATAGGATGACCATGTTCAGTGAGTGAGCAGCATCCTGGCATGCCTCCGAAGCGCAACCATGTGGATCCCAAAGTACTTGATCAGCCAATAGAAACGCGTTAAAAACCTGTGATTGTAGGGATGTTGTTAGTGTGAAGGACCTACCAGCCGGAGAACATCCTGGAATGGTGTATAAGACTCTCAGGGAGCGCCCCAACCTATAGAGTACAACCAGGATGGTGCTAGATTCATCTGCAATGTAACGCTATTTGCGTACACGTTGAGAGCGGCGCAAGCAGTACAAACCATATAGAACCCACCTGGCTGTGCGTTCTTCGTTTCTCCTTCCCCCAGGTACACAACTACCATAGGCAGAAGAGCGAAATATCTGACCCTGGAAACCCGGAAGGTTGCACAGAGAGCTGGAGAAAAGGCTAGAGAGTCTACAGAAGAGTATGTGAGTCCTGCTCAAAGGAAGACCGTCTATCTAACCTCATCTCTCGTAGGAGTCGCGGGCGGCGCAAGCTCTATAACGCTGCGGCATATGCCCGTCATAATCGTCGGCGGATAGGCAAATCTGCCACAGCCCAGAAGGGCACACATGGAAACACTGAGGGGGACGTGTCTGCCGAAGAGGATCTCTTTGGGCAGACATCAGATACAGAATACTGGTTGGATCATGTAGACCCGTGGGGGGACGTTCCGGAAGAACAGGAACAGGACGGCCAGGACCTGCCATGCGACCTTCCAATCGAGCTCATCAAACTTGCTCTCCAGCCAATGATGAATGCATCTGGTGTGGGCGTATCCGACGTATCTGACGTATCTGACTCCGAGGTTTGTCTGGTCCCCTTCTCGTGGGCCCTGGAGACTTACTACTTGTCCCTAAACAGAGCACACACCACTCACTCGAAGAGGAACTATGCTATATGCTCCGTAGTGAGGGTCTTGCGCGAGTAGAGCATTGCTGTCAAGGTGCTGGGACAGTCGCCTATCGCATAAGCAAGGTGCTGTTTTTTGGCTTGATGGCGCAATGGAATGATCAATCCTCAAGTTCACAAACATCCGCAAAGTCCGAAATACGTCGCGAGTGGCTTGCCCGGCGCATCTTTTGTGTGTGGGAAGATATCACCATTATAAACAATTCGCCCTCCCATCTCCTCGAGCTTCACGAGAAAGGGCATAACCGCTGGCAAATATTGGCTGACATGTATCTACTACAAAGGGCTATGAGGACAAAGAGGGGCACTCAGGGATCTGGGTGATGAGATGGCATAGGTATTTACGAAAGTCCGGGATGTCATGTTCTTGCAATCCAGTCTTGTCGAACCCGCAGAGTCTGGCCGCAATGGTCGCTAACACCCAAACTCCACAGTCATGTCCGTTGGTTTGTACAGCGGATGTCTGTAAATACAATGTCACACATCTCATCGACAAAGAGTAAGACAACTTACAGTCATCGGAATTGCACACCACGGGCCCGATGGCACAGGGACAGATCCGATCGTAGAGACAGCAGCGAGTAACCTAGCAGCATGCTGAACAGAGCGTTGGTTAACAAATCCCGAAAGAGGAGGGAGGAGGATCGTACCCGGATGTCACATTTCCATTCGGTGGCATCTGCGAAACTATCAAAGTGAAAGAATGTCCGGCGGCATAGATCGATAGTGACCAGTGTCCAGTGCCCCACTACACCAGGACGGTGAACAGGAACGATCCAGATATCCCGCTCCCTGTATGCAGAATGTCGAAGAGATCGTGCGAGAGCACCACCATCATCCTTTGTGTTAGCGTGAATGATATCCCATGTAGAGAAGATAGCGCATGGGCGCGCAGCCCGTGACGCTAGATGCCGCTGCAGTAAAACAGCACAACCATTGATACAGTCTGAGTTGAGGAGGCCAGCGGGATTGATCAGACTTTTGTAGTCGCTTGGCTCGATGACAACAGAGGTTGATGACGATATCCGTGGTAGATAACGTGTTACAGGGATGTACGTGCTGGGAATGGGGAATGTTGCGGTATGTAATTCGGCTGGGATGTGTGACGAGAATAGATCCTACACCAATTGTGAGCATTGACAACGCAGGTTTCCACCGTAAAGCACATACCGGAGCTCTCCAGATGAACCTCACCGGTAAGGAAGCGCCACCAGACGCTTCGGCAGGATTCGATTGGCTCTCAGGACCTTCCAAGTCGCTCTCGGAGTCGCTCTCGAAATTGTCCGAGGCCACAGATATTGCGGCCAGGTGATCCTGAGTCTCCTCGGGGAGATCTACTGCATCATCTGTCATCACAATCAATACATCGTAGAGCCAAAACTAAGGGAAATGCACCAATCTCCTCGCCTTCGGACTGACTGTCTTCAGATGCGCTCTCGTCCTCGTGCTCCAGGACCTCGAGGAAGTCAATCACTTCCAACAGATCAAGGCCGCGATTGGCGAAATCATCTTGAACGTTGTCGTCGTCATCCTCATCATCGCCTAACTGAGTGAATGTGGCCACGACAGGGGCAGCATCCTGAATAGGTTGGTACAATAAGCCATCGGATGTTTGCAGGATGTCTTCGACAATGCTTTGCGCCCATGTCACCTGTGACAGCAGGCGAGACGTCTTGTCAAGGGGATTTGCCCACATGCGCTGCAGGAGCGTCAGGTTATCGAGCCGATGTTGAATTATGGGGCGATAAAGAGAATCTGGACAGTATTCAGCATGTATAATGAGAATGATGCGATGCTAACGTACTATCGACCATCTGCAGTGCTAACTGTGTGATGGCTATCTCCCGACCTAACCACCAACACATGTGATCTAGTTCGCGGTGAAGACGTGATTCCTCCTCCACACAGCGTTCCATCTTGAGCAAGGCACGTATTGCCAAGCGCGTGCCTTGCTCATGTAACCATCGAGGCTTGTCATTACCGCTCGCCGGATAGACCCACACATCTTCGTAGAAGTCCGGGTCATTTCGCAGTTCGTTGACGTCAGTTGAGAGAGGACGAGGAATAGGAATAGTGTCGGCAATGCTATGTGTGACCGCCAGATCTTGAAGCTTCTGAACATAGCGATTGAACTTTTGAATCGTGGAGCGGATCGCCGGCTGTCGTCGTGCAATTGATCGCCTAGTGTATTGGTGTAACTTGGTACCTTACACGGAGATTCATCAGGCATCAAACCTATGGGAGAGGAGACACACTTACCTAAAGGATTATCTTTACCGCCAGCTGCTTGATCAATGCGATCAAACTCTAACAGTTGCGCGGTAACGCGCTTGCGAACGTTGAGTTTGATATCGCGGGCCAGGACCAACGTACGAACAAAGTCGGCATGGACATCCTTCAACTCCGGGAAGACATCGGAGACGTTGAGGGAACCATACAAGGATTCAGCACGTTGGCTAAGATCGGCAGATAAGAATTGCAAAGCCTGGAGGATGGTGACAGAGTCAGGCATGGCAAGGTTCTCCTTGAACTTCTTCATCACATCTGCAATCGCCTCGTCGACGTGCTCGATCTCCGCTTGCAGCGCAAGCACTGCCTCGACGCCCTTCTTCAGACGGGAAGGTGCATCTACAATGATAGGCTTCAGTAATCAACACAAGAACTATCCAGACTATACGTACGAGCACGGATGGAGAGCTGGGCTTCTTGTTGCATCGCCCATTGGTGCCGAAGCTCGGCTACAGAGATCTGAGAGTCCACGACAATCTTCTTGGCTTCCGTATATTGCGCCCACACACCATCCTTGAGCTTCCGTGTGATCCATGCGCCGAGATGATCGCGCATCTCATCGCCGATAGCACGTACTTGCCGATCCAGGATCCAGATCCGGCGAGATCTCTGCACAGCATATCAGCACGTACCAGGATTATTGAGGAGTCACATACCGCCGACGTCCTGGTCACCGGGATCAAAACACGTAGGCAAGACCATAGTCTCTCCACACCTTCACCATCGCGCAAGCCAAGCCCCGGTGCTAACCGTGGGTTGTAGACGAGCTGGCATACCCATTCATGTCCATACGCATGCATGACTGAGACCGCCCACACTAGGCGGGACACAATGTGTGCAGGAAGAAGATCATACTGAAACAACATGTCATCAGTAGCGGAAGGACAGGATGAAGGGGATCCTCACGAGATTAATACTTCGGTCTGTCGTGCAGCCGATATCATATAGCCCCGCAACAGTGGCATTATCCGGTAGTAACAAAAACAGCCAGAGAATCAGAGAGATTGCATACTTCTGCTGCTCGCCAGGCGTGTCGATGTTAGCCATGAGGATGGGGATGTCATGACTACAGACGAGCGCCATGACACCGGTGTCATCAAAGCGCTCCGGATCAGTCTTTGCCTTCTCCTCGTTGGCAGCTTCGTGACCATGCTGGCAGCTGTCGACGGCAGCATCAGGGACCTTGGGTACGTAATCTGGTTTGGGTGGCTTCTGCCGTTGCTGGCCAATCCAAGTGCCAACCGCGTCAACGAACACCTTCGGGAGAAAGTATTCAGGATCGTAAAAGGCCGGTTTATCACCAGCCTTTCGCATGTGACGATGGCTGAAGTTGCCGTCTACCGCAACAGCAATATCTGCACCGCTGGAGAATGCCGTGATATCAGACATCACATCCGTGCAGATGAGATTCGGACATACTCTGCGAAGCTCTGCCCAAATGTTTCACCGCCAAAACACGCTGGGCAGCGGCGTTGAAGGACCGGGTCGCAGGTTGTTCGCGGCTCAGGCGGCTGCTCCGGCACGAACGGCGATATCAACTCGGATAGACTGACTTCGAGCGTGGCAGCGTTAGCAACTTTGCGGGACCTACGGCGGTGTTTCTTGGTAAATGGAATCTCGCTCGAGGATGCGACAGGTGGCGCACATGTTGCGACAGGTGATATGATGGAAGTATCATCGGAAGTTGGGTCGGATGAGGATGCGCGATGTACAGGAGGTTTGAGATGGTCGGTTACTATGCGGCGTGCTTTGTCGATAGCACGGTCGATGTCACGCTCAACGAGAACCCGGAGACTGTCATACCACTGAACGGCATGTCCTAGTGGCTTCCGAAATGGATCAGTCAGAGGTTCACCCTGAAGATACATGAGCACGGTCGAGATCACCCGGATAATGAACGCACCTTATGATCTAGTATCCTCCACCCACGCTTTGTGTAAAATTGTCGTATTGCCCGCGCTAGGGCCGTAACAGCATCCCCCGAGCGTTCGAACAGGGAAAGATATAGATCCAGAAGATCTATAGAGACTGCCGTCCGAGGTAGTGTGGGGGACGTGGGGAACATGCCAGACGCGACCAATACATTTGGGAGAGGATTGCATTCGCAGAACGGGACGCTGATGGTATCATAATCTGGGAAAGGGGAAATCAGCAGGATGAGATGCATGAGGTAGGGATGATCACGTACGATCCCAAAACAACAAGTTCATGTCTTGATGTACCACCATGCACATCCCAGTCAAACACATATGCATGGGCGTGAAAGTAGAGGCCACGGGACGGCCCGCGCTGCGCTGCAGGTATTCTAGCAGCGGAGTGGCAAGCAACGGCAGTAAACCCGTCCAACGGCCGTATAAGCGTTGCGCTGTGAGAGGTGCAGGCTGTCGGTAGCGCTTCTTCTTGGGCGTGGTCGCTGCTGAGGTGGAGGGAGCATCGGAGGCATCCACACCGGATGGTGGATCCGAGGACGGAGGGCAAGAGGTATCCTGGAATGCATCCGACGATGGTTCCGCGAATGGATCCAGTGCCGGAGAGCTGGACCCTGCGCCAGGACTATCAATGAGTCCCTGGAGCCGCCGTCGTAGAGCCTGGAGTTGTAGGTCGCGTCCCAGAAACTGAACCGGCATCTGATTAGCAATGTGCCCACGGGCTCTCTTTGTTGGTGACACAAAGTGCCTTCCAAGACCGCGTAGAAAAGGTTGCAGGTCGCGCGACGAGCGTGTCATTGTGAGGTCCGAGCTACAGATACAGCAAGAGGACCCTTGCAGGGCACACAGAACAGCGACGGCATTGCGGGGAGGCGGGCTGCGAGCGACGCGACGGCGGCGGCGCTGAAAAACGCGACTCATATCGAGAGCATACCCCCGGGAGCATACAGAGCGTATCCGGGATGGCGGTCGACTATCGCGAGTCAAAACAGGCAAGCCGAGGTCAAATCGCACGCGCGGACGGATGGCGCCCGCCGGGGATATTCTCGGGGATAGGGCCAGTTAGGCCCTTCGGACACATGACATCGAAGGGCTTAAGAAGCACCTTACGTAAGCGATAGATGGCTGGACTGAGGTGCAATACGGGTTGGTGATTTCTGTCTTTACACATAGCGCCCAAAATAGAACAGTCATCCATCTCATTCAGATGTTTTGTTCAAATTACAATAGATATCGAGACTTCCTCAACACCGGGCGGTGATTTCATCGTCGCACAGAGCGTCCAATATAGAACAAGTCATCTACCAACAAGTAAACCATCTTCATTCGGACGTCTCGTTCAAATCATGATAGACATCGTGACCTCAACACCAGTTCATGATGTCATCATCGTAGAGCGTCCAAAAAACGATCAGATTCTGACGACATCATGGTTACCGACTCCTACAAACTCGTTGCCAAGTCGCTGGAATGTGTACGATGACCCCCTAAAATAAGTCTCGATTTAGCAATCGTAGTCCAGTTGCGCTCCTCGTGAGTCTCTTCCATGATTAAGTGGAATCCAGGCAGATACAGTCGGCAGTCTTCGCAGCAACAGCAGGTACAATTATTTACTCCCTGGGTCCGAGAACCCCCATCAACAATTTGAAGCCCTGTATTCCTATGATTACTGTCTCAATTTGGACGATGAAATCCGCTTCTTCTGGAACACCCAATTGTCTATCTCATCTGCGATCTTCTACGTGGTGCGATACACAGTGCTACTCAATGCCGCCTTCGTCGTTGCGGATCTATATCCTTACTGGACGCGTACAAGTCTTGTGAGTGATCCCTCTCACAATGCTTCCATTCAATGATCTATATGCTTTGTTAGGCGTCGGTATCCGGCATATCCAGCTAGCCTGGTATCAGCGTATTGATTCGGATTACATGCTTTTAGATGTGCGATCCTCATCCGAACGGAAATGGCCATGGACATTGCCGCATTGGTCGCTGTCGTTAGTAAGAAATACTTTGGTACCCATCCCTCGAGCATTGATAAGCAGGACTAGTCTTCTCCGCGACACGCGTGTGGGCCGTTCACGCAAAAAATCTCAAATTCTTCCTGATAGTTCTGCTGTGCGGTCTTATAAATCCTGTCATTCAAATCGTCAGTAATCAGTACTTAACTAGTCGTCGCTCTCAAAAACATACTTCATGCGCAGTATACATTTGCCAAATCGCAGACCGAGTTTGTGGACGACATTCCAGAATATGCCGCTTGTTCATTCCACACATCCATCGATGAGAGTGTTTACGAAAAGTGAGTCATCAACGACTGATATGTGCACCAATATTGAACGTCACTTAGATGTAGGTTTCATCACACTTTGAGAACAATATGAGCTCACTGCACTCGTTCAGGGATGATGGGTGCAAGGGCATCCTCGATAGTGTCGGACGGGCTCGTCTTGCTGCTGACCTGGATGCCGGTGCAACCGATCAAGAAGGTGTCTCTGAAGGAGATCATCAGCCTTAGGGCTACGATTCCCGCAGTCTTGATACGAGACGGTGCGTTGTTCCACGGTCAGCGCGGAAACTCGATAGTAACTTGGTTCCTCAGGTGGCATATACTTTGGGTATGTGACTAATTTGCAGCTCAGAAAGTGAGTTTAACCACCTTAGAGAATTTTGCTAGTCATCAATGCCGTCGGTCTTGCAATTGGTGGCGTCGACGTGCGTCATCTTTCTCTCTGCTTTCGTGTCACCTTACTCATAATTTCTCCCAGTACATCCAAGTGGTGTCGATGCTCCTGTGTATGTACGTGAAAGAAGATGGTGGTTATTTTTATGATTGACTGGCCCATCCAACAAAAGTCTCACCTCCATACTGATGGGAAGGTTCATGCTTGATCTTCGGCGCGCATCCCATGGCGTGATTCCCAATTTGACAACATTCACCGTCGGGTCAGTCGCCTTCGCCAGTCGTCCAGATCAGGGCGGAATCACCACAGGAGTCTCGGGGAATAGCATATACGAATAGATAGAAGTCGAGCGAATGTCGATATACCAACTAATTAAATTCGAAAATGAGGTGAATTTACATTCCGCACAGTGGAAAATGTTCCAGACGATACTGGTTTATCTGACGTTGTACGGGTACGCGTTGACCTATCGTACCAATGGGAATTTGCGGCAACAATTGGCAGGTTGCGTTGATAAATGGACGTCAATGTTTCTAGAGGTTGTTGACATAGACTCAAACCAGGTCCCGTGGGACGCCGTAGGAGGACGAACGGTTCATATGTGTTGTGGAGATACAATTCTGGTTCCAGAAGATCTGGCCGAATGAGTTCTTAGGCTAGTCATGTCTGTGGCGCTCAACACAGCCTTTCGGACATGCTGTACTGCGATCCCAATTGATCTCGAACAGCGGTACCGTGTGACTGAGTCCCTTGGTTGCTACTGACCTGTGTATGACGTGGCGTAGCATGTCTGTCTCATGTTCGTGCCATCGTCCACGATTCTACACTGATATACCTGTGTGAGGACTACGTATTCTGAGGCGTTCGTCTGGCCTGTTTGACGTTGAATATAGCTCGCAGTGCGCAGGTTGCACGTTGTTCTGCTATAACAATAGACAATGCAATGAACCGAAGTCTCAGCGCGGTCGCGGGACTCCTCGACAGATATCAAGAGGATACCAGTGGTGCGTCGCCGGCTTAGGTCCGGTTGTCATCATGCACGGTTGAGTTCTGTCGAGGACAATGCGCAAATGCAGACAATCTCCAGTTGTGCTAGGTCCCGAAAATGTGCAGAGTGCATGATCATCGTCGCTCCAATCGTAGGATTCGAAGTATGACGTAGAGATTGAACGTTGCACCGTCCTGGACAGTAGCAAAAGACAATAGAAGGCCGGGTATTCACTCGTGCATGGAAGGCAACGCAGTCAGCGGTAGCCCGGTACAATACACGGAAATTACTAGGCTTTACCGACACGGCATATCCGGAGGCCATCCTGATCAAATCCAGCGTGTTGGCCAAATAAGGATAGTGATCGACATCGCGAGCACAGAATTCGTCCTTGATAAGCTTGATCGACGGCGAAGCTACGTACAAGAAAGTCATCGAGCCCCTAACCCGGATTCTGGAAGAACACGACGGAGGATTGCTATCGATGGGCAGCCGGCATGCCGTCAGGACATACAAGAGCCCGCGCCGGCCTACAAATTGTGGAGGGAGTGCACGGAGCACGTTCGCGTTAAGACACCGAGCGAGTGCGCGGGGAGGAACGTGGGCTGGCTGTGCGCGCACGAGAGGGCCACGCAAGGGGGAGATCGGCGTGCGGTGTGCAGCATTAATCCCGCAGGGCGGCGGGGTTCCTCTGGGTTCCTGCGCCGAGGATCTGCCGGACAGCGAGCACTTGGGGCGGTGGTGCCTCTCTGAGGGACGCGGCGGGTGCGATGCGGATGATGGACGAATGCGGAAGGAAAACATATGGAAGGCCAGAGCGGGCGCGGCGGGCCCGGACCACGCACCACGGCTAGCGGCGGCTACCAACGGCTCGCAGCGGCTCTGTCCGTTTGGGTGCGACGCGAGATCCGTTCGCGGGGCCTCCCCTGACACCCTGACAACCCGCTGCCGAGCGCGCTGAGACACTTTGCTCGCTGTCGCTCGCGGCGAGCGGCAACAGGGTCGGGCAGCGATGAGCAGACGGAGCGGCTGGGTGCAGAGAGGCGGCCGGAGCCGGCGGTAAAGGGGAGCGGAAGGGCGGACAAGGACCCCTGAAAGCGTTCCAATGTAAGGATGGCAAACCATCTCCACGATGACGGTCATTTTTGGCCTATCTCCTCGTTGAAAATCCGGAAAAAAGAGTCGAAGAACTGGAACAGCTACCTGTTAGTTCGGCCGCAAATGCGCCAAATGGTGCAGGCTGAATCTGCACTGTGTGTATGTTGGTTGTTTCCGACCATTCCGCGATTAGTTTTAGCACATTGTCGGGACGAATTCGCTCGAGGCGTGAAGCCGTGGGCTGGAATGACAGCTAGTCAGGAGGCTGGCGTCATCTCGACACTATGGATAACTCACCGTCATTGATTATGCTTGGCTTGGAGCGGCCTTCGACCACTCTGAATGGATTGAATAAGGTAGCATCATTTTTGTGTACCCTCGTTCATGTCCCGCGGTTTCACGGCACGATGGCCACATAAACACCACTGCGTCGCGGTGATCTACATGAAGAGAAAGACGGTAAGTACTCGTGGATGCAGCGAGTCCGTTACGAAAAAACAACTCGTTACAGCTGGGAGAGAAATGATAGACCCCTCAGCATTGTCCCATTATTTATCTACAGCGAACGATGCCTACCGACTGCTGTGAACCCGCGGTCACATTTTGGCCCGCCCCGCCGACCAAACGCTCCTCAAATTGAAGCCAGATTTCTCTTCGCGAGAGACAAGCTGGCAAAGCGTTCTGTTGGTTTTTGTCATGTGTAATTGGGTGGAACTCGGCAGTCTCAGGGGTCCCGGCGGAGGACGCGGGGATGACGTACTCACACGTGATTGGTCCGGATATGGGCAGGGACGCTCGCGATGCGGGGTCGATATCTCGACTCGCTACCTCTCGCTGCTCATATATCTTCCCCTTACAACTACTTGTAACTAACAGGTCTCACTTTTCCCTCGAACTTTCATTCCCCTCCCGAACTTACGAGTCGCCCTCGTCGTCCGACTCAACGCCCGACGCCAGACAATCGACGCCCGACTCGACTCCCGACTCTCGACATCGTAATGGACAGCTTCGCCGAGCCGCGCCCTGCGCCTGACACGCCCTCTGACCTCGCCGCCGTCCGCGCCCAGGTCGCTTCGCTCGAGGACTCCCACCGCGCGCAGGGCATTCCCCTCTCGGGGCGTATCATTCACCTTTGTCATTACCTCCCCTTCCAAGCCGCCCTCGCCCGGCCGCCGTCGACCTCCAAGCCCCCTAGCCCCCCAGCGACACCGCCGGCGAAGCCCGCAGACATAGATGCTCCGCTCGCCGACGACGACGAGGAGCACGAGCTCAAGAAATGGCGGCTGACCGTGCGCTACGGCCACTCTGCAATGGTCAGCGGCATCACCTCGCTCGCGGCGACGCACGACCAGATCGTCATCGGCTGGACGGGCGACATCGACGCCGCCCCGCTCGCATCAGGGCTCTCTGCCACGAGCGCGCCCACGTCGTCCCCGCCCGAGCGCGAGCAGGTCGAGCGCGTGCCGTTTGCGAACGTGTCCGCCGAGGAGCGCACCGCGCTGGAGAAGATCCTCACGGAGCACCGCATGCGCGACGAGCCAGAGGACGGCAAGCCGATCACATACGTTCCCGTCTGGCTCGAGGACACCGTCGCCCACGGGCACTACGACGGATATTGCAAGCAGAGTGAGTCTCCTACTCCCCTGTGTCTCGTTCCATGCATCTGTGCTTGTGACCCGGGCGCGCTGGTGCTGTCCGTTCGCTCCCCACCGCATTTTCCCTCGTATCTAGCGTTTGTCCTCCCGAGATTTCACCTCTCATGCTCGATCCGTCTGCACGCCTGCATCAATGCGTGCAGAGCTCCCGATTCGTCTGCAGAGTCCCAAATCTTCGCGTTCTCGTCCCAATTTATACACCACGACAACCCGCTTCGCGGATTTGCCTTGCCCTTCACCGAAGCGGACTGAATGGGCTCGTTGAGCGTATCTTATCTCGCACTATTCTCGGGTGCGCCCGTACCTGTATCCGTGTTGGGCTTCTATACACGGGGTCCGCGCTGCTGCCGTGCGCGGCATTCCGCACGTCTCCGTCCGTTCGGTGCGACCGAGATGGAAGGTCGCTCCCGGGCATCTGGGTGGGCGTCCATGCATCTGCACAAGGACATATCTGATCGTATGCGTCATGCGTGGAGTGGTGGACGCCGGGACCTGTTGTTGCCGCAGTATGGCGCAGGTCGGGCATCGGGGTGCGTGTATGACGCTGTGTGCGCGGTATATCGGGGCCGATGGGAAGGGGGATCGTGGTGTGCACGCATGTATTGACCGCTCGCTGACGATGGATGCGCACTGACAGCGCTCTGGCCGCTCTTCCACTACCTTCTCTGGCAAGATGTTGCGACCGAGTATGCGTCGGCCGACACGCACTGGCCCGCGTATGCCAAGGCTAACCGCACGTTCGCGGACCGCGTCGCGGAGGTCTACCGTCCCGGTACGTCGCCCGACGTATCTTCCTCCAGCCCTCACTGACGTCCCTCTGTGGCCACTAGGCGACCTGATTTGGATCCACGACTACCACCTGCTGCTCACGCCGCAGCTGCTCCGGTCGGCGCTGCCCGAGGCGGCGATCGGTTTGTTCGTGCACACGCCGTTCCCGAGCTCGGAGGTGTTCCGCTGCCTGCCGCGCAGGAAGGAGATCCTGGACGGGATGCTCGGCGCGAACTTGATATGCTTCCAGACCTACTCGTACTCGCGGCACTTCACGTCGTCGTGTGTGCGCGTATGTGGATACGAGATCACCAGCGCGGGGGGCATTGATGTGCAGGGCCATGTGGCGGCGATCGCGTATTGCCCGGTTGGTGTGGATGCGGAGAGGGTCGCAAAGGATACGTGAGTGGTATCAAGTGGGGTTTGTTTCGAGAGGAAGTGCTGATACAGGTTGCCGGTGTGCAGGTTCCGCCCTGGGATTCAGGCCAAGCTCGAGGCGCTTCGTGCGTTGTACGAGGGCAAGAAGATTATTGTGGGCCGCGACAAACTCGATGTCGTCAAGGGTGTCGTCCAGAAGGTGTGTAGTCTCTTCAACGATGTTACGCTTCGCGCATGAGCGCTTACTTGTGTCATGTCGGCAGCTGCGTGCGTTTGAGAAGCTGCTCCAGGACTATCCGCAGTGGATTGGGAATGTGGTTCTCATCCAGGTCACTTCGCCTGCGCTATCCGACTCGCCAAAGCTCGAGCGCCAGGTATCCGAGATTGTCGCGCACATCAATGGAGAGTATGGTTCGCTCGACTTCATTCCGGTTCACCACTAGTAAGCGACGGTTTCCTTAACTGAGATCGAATATGAATTGACCGCCGTTGTACACGCCCCTTCAGCCACCAGACAATCAACAAGGACGAGTTCTACGCGCTCCTGAGCGTTGCGGACCTGGGCGTGATCACGCCGCTACGAGACGGGATGAACACGACGTCGATGGAGTTCGTGATCGCGCAGGAGCCGACGAAGCGCTCGCCGCTGGTTCTATCGGAGTTCATGGGTATCTCGAGCAACATGGGCGATGCGCTGCAGTGCAACCCGTGGAACATCGGCGAGGTTGCGGCCGCGATGCACCGTGGGCTGACGATGTCTGACGAAGAGAAGGCGAGCAGGCACCGGAACTTGTACAAGGTCGTCACGACGCACACGAGCGCGACGTGGGCCGCGATGCTCGCGAAGATGCTGCTCGCGCAGTTGGGCCGCTTGAACATGGCTCGCCAGACGCCGCCGCTCCCGCGCGAGACGCTGACTGAGCACTACACGAAGGCGAAAAAGCGGTTGTTCCTCTTTGACTACGATGTGCGTGCTTCGTTTGAGACGCAGGTGGGAGAGGGTGCTGATTGAGATACAGGGTACGCTCGCGCCGATCGTGAAGGTGCCGAGCATGGCGGTCCCGTCGGAGCCGACGCTCGCGGCGCTCGAGGCGCTGACGGCGGACCCGCGGAACGTGGTGTACATCATCTCGGGGCGCGACGGCGAATTCCTCGAGCAGCATCTCGGGCACATCCGCGGGCTCGGTATGAGCGCGGAGCACGGCGGGTTCATCCGCGAGCCCGGCAGCACCGTGTGGCGCAACTTCACGGAAAACCTCGACATGGACTGGATGGGCGAGGTGCTCGAGATCTTCAAGTACTACACCGAGGTGAGTCGGCGTGGCCGGGATGTGGATGTGGGAAGAGGAAGTGAGATGGGAAACTGATGCGATGTGCTTGTAGCGCACGACGGGCAGCCATATTGAGGTCAAGAAGAGCTCGATTACGTGGCACTACCGCTCTAGTGATCCCGAGTGGGGGTGAGTAGCGATTACTGGACTTCGTGGGGAGCGGGATGCTGAATGTCTTCGTCGACAGCTTGTTCCAGTGCCGCCAGTGCCAGGACCTGCTCGAGAACAACCTCGCGCGCAAGCGGCCCATTGAGGGTGAGTGTAGCAGGCAGCAGTAGCGATCGCGGGGATCGTGCTCACATCGCGATATAGTGCTGGTCGGAAAGAAGAACCTGGAGGTCCGCCCGATGGCCGTGAACAAGGTGTGTCTGCCGAGCGGCAAGGCTCATGTGATATTGGCAGCTGAGCGACGTCATGCTAGGGCGAGATCGTTAAGCGCATCCTCTACTTCAACCCTGACGCCGAATTTGTCTTCTGCGCGGGCGACGACAAGGTACGCGGTGTGGAGCGGGGAGTTGCTATAGTTGCTTATGGCTGATGTGTACACGCAGACCGATGAGGATATGTTCCGCGCGCTCCTGCTCTTCAACGGCGGCGGCGAGTCCGAGAAGGCCTTCCTTGAGCCGCCGCTTTCCGTGACGCTGCTCGCGAAGGAGTCGACGACCAAGTTCGAGCCTGTCGAGCTCGCGATCTCGAGAGACGCCGTGTTCACGACCGCCGTCGGGCACAGCAGCAAACGCACACTTGCCGCTTGGCACGTCACGACGCCCGAGGAGATCGTCGAGCACATGCACCAGCTCTTCAACCCGCAGCCGAACGGCCACGACGAAGAAGCCAAGAGCAACCTATAGACTGTACTCCGATACCGATACCCGTCGCCTACTGATGACGGTGACGACGACTTCTTCCGCTTGCGACATATATACATACATGATGGGCGTTGCAGGCTATGCGGTTTTGACACTCTGAAGATATACAGTGTACGAGTTATTGGCAGCAGCTTAAGAATTTTGTATTTCGCCCCATCGGGACCAACTATAGCACAAAGATATAGAGAACATAACTTTCAGCGTAACGTAGAGCACTTCATCTTACAGCGCCTGACGGAGAAGAAATCAAAATCAAGATGTTATTTAGACAGCATCCGCCTGCATGGGGATAGCCTGACCGCCCTTCGCCGCACCCGGCGAGAACGTGTGCCAGCGGTCGTTGAAACGGACGTCTGTGTGATGATGAGTGCTGAAACCATTGCTTTGATGGCAGGAGATACCCACCGAGCGGTCGGCCACCATACATGTAGTTCTGGAACTTGGCGATGGCAGTTTCTGCCTCCTGGACCTGTGCGAACTGGACGACGCCACACCCCTTGGAGCGCGTACCCTCGAAGAGAATCTCCGCGAGCTCGACCTGACCGGTGGTCTCGAAGAGCTCGACAAGATCCTCATTCGCGGTGGACCACGGCAGCTACGCGTTCATTAGTATGCGCGCAAGTAGCTCAATTGACATTCACTCACGTTTCGGACCATGATCTGCTGGCTCGGCTCAGCATCGTAGCCGGCGTATGCAGCACCAGCACCAGCGCCAGAGCCATAGCCTCCGCCGTACGCGTCCATGCGCATGCTGCCACCCTGCTGATCGGGTCCGGAGTAGTCTGCGTACAGGTCCTGGCTGGAGAAATCGCGACTGGAGGCACCGGCATAGCCGCCACGGAAGCCGCCACGGAAACCACCCCGTGGGGCTCCGCGAAGACCACCACGCATGCCACCACGTAGTCCACCACGGAATGCACCTGGGCCAGAGAGGCCAGCGTAGCGGTCCTGGGTGAAATGTTCAGCGGGTGAGACCCCATGGCGGGGCATGGAGCGACAGTACTTACCTCGCGGACTTCCAAGGTACGGCCATACCAGTCAAAACCGTTGTACATGCCTGAACTACGGTCAATACCCAACCTTGCATCGAATGCTCACTCGAGACACTCACTAATTGCTTGCTGGGCATCCTTCGCAGTCTCAAAGATGACCGTGCCGGAACCCTTGGGCCGGCCATCTGCGCCAATGTTGATATCGGCACGGATGATGTTACCGGCGGACCGGAATAGATCCTTCAAATCTTGCCAGCCGGCCTGGTACGGTAGCTTTTACAGAAGCATATTAGCATCCCTCGGGACCCTCGGGAGTCCTGTAATCGCACTTACGTTGCCAACGTAGAGCTGGTTGCCCGGGTTTTGCGCGGCGCCAAAGAAGTTGTGGGACGGAGGGCGAGGCGGTGGAGCAGCGTGAAGCCCTTGACCAGCCATAGCCATACCAATCTTGCCAGGCACAGGCGTGGCACCAAAGCGTGACTCGTTCTCGCGATCCTGAGCAAAAGTGAGCTCACGTCTGAACAAGGCGGGTAAGTACTCACCTCACGAATAAACACAGGACGGCCCAGAAGGGGCTGCTCGGACAGCTCTCGGACGGAGCGCTGAGCATCTTCTTGAGAGGCGAACTCGACGATACTGAATGAGATATTCAATGAGTACAAGTGGACGCCTAGATAAGCAAATATTACTTACCCGCATCCCTTGGAAATGCCGGTGGGCGTAACGAGGACTTCGGCGAAGAGAACCTCACCAGCTAATACCCCAAAAGAAAGCTCCCATCAATAACCGTCCTCTCAACTCGCCACTCCATCAATAAACCAAGAAATTCCGGCATTGACTCCGCGGCCAACGACTCTGCGATTCCACTCTGCAGTCGCGAAGAACGCCTCTCCGAAGAATGCCTCTCCTCTCCTCAAGCAGACTCTCAGAAAATCGCCCGCCACTTCGTCCATCTGAATAAAAACTAATCTGGGATTCCCCAACCCACCTCCCCTCATAAATTCCATCAGGTCACGGAATTTGACGTCGTAGCTGAGGTTGCCGACGTAGACCCGGTTTTCTCTCTTGCTCTGTTTGGCGAATTCGACGGCTTCTTCGTGTGGGGCGTTCATCGGGCCGCCCAGAGAGCGCGCAAAGGGGTCAGCGGGCTTGCGGTCGCGGCTGCGCGAACGCGAGCGAGAACGGCTCCGCGAGCGTGTGGGGGAGAGAGAGCGACGCGCACGACGGCGCGGGGACGTAGATCTCTTAGAACGAGAGCGAGATCTCGAACGTGACCTCCTCCGCTGCTTCAGAGAGATGAGCCAATCCGAAAGGTACTGTCGACCTGCAAGGTACTCACATCTCCGTTGCGCCTGTGGTCGGGCTCCCAGTGGTCACCACCACTTCTGCGGCTGCGACCTGCGCGATTCATGAGAGTCAGCTACAACCTAACTTAGGAGCAACAGGTGCCCCGAAAGTGTGGCGGAGGACGACACGTACCGGGATCGCGTCTGTCGCGGTCCCTCTCGCGCTCACGCTCTTTGTCGCGGTCGCGCCTCTCCCTCTCCCTCTCCCGTTCTCTATCCCTTTCTCTCTCGCGCTGGCTCTCGCGTTCCCTGTCCCTATCACGGTCGACATCCCGGTCCCTCTCGCGGTCCCGCTTTTCTTCCAAATCATCCTTAACCTTCATGTCGACGTCCATGTTGATGGTAGTGTTCTCTGGACGGGCAATCGAACGAGCCGGTGATGCCGCAGTGGTGGTCGAAGACAGGGACCGACGAGGTAAATTTCGTCGTTCTCCGCGCACTGCCGCCGAGCGCTCTTCCAAACGGACTTTGTCTATCCGCACCCATACGCCCTATAACGCGCAGTTTCAATCTCCGCACCCTTTCGGAGTTTGAGCGTGTCGCTCCCCCATTTCTCGAATGCAACAATTCCGTGTTGTGGTCTCGAAGCTGCAGATATTTAATTTTACTCATGACCGTCTAAATGCCACTCAACATGCATCTTCAACGTATCGTTGAATATCAACATTCGAGCAAAACAGTGTGTTCTTCCACTCTTCGACGTGGCCAGACTCCCGGTAACAGGACCTTGTGTGGACATGAGGTGGCAAGTGTAAGCCATACTGACTCATACCATCAATATTAGTCCCTACGCAATCTACGCTGATTGCTCTCACAAGCCCAGTCGGTGACACCAATCAATGCTTGAGTGCATTCAGGGTACGTCACCTGAGCAACTCGGGACACCGCTTCGTGGACGAATGAGCGATATCAGCTGCATTCGCTGTATTCATTCCTGTATGCAAGCGAGCCAAATTCACGAGGTAAGCTTCGACTCTCATGCATACTGATCGTTCGGCTGTCCACATGAGTGGTAAGATAACATACGGTGTATCTCTGGGCCATGGACAATCTGGTGCATGCTCTCTCATGCAATGGTCGTCACAGGTATACCTACGGATGGCTATGCGCTCTCGCATCTGAGAGGACGCGCGAAGCAGGACGATCTTTCTTGCGGGCTACCTTAAGTCACTCGGGAGGTGTTCCCACAGATGCCTCTAATGATAGACGTACGTGTTCCACCAGTGCCACTTGCTTGACGTATAACGCTTGTATCCGAATATCGTCTGTGTCAGCCACCAGATGACCCTTCTCGCCACTGCATCGGCCGCTTCGCGAAACTCTGCAGTGGGACAAATCTGACTGATGTGTGAGCAGACTAACAATTAGGCCGCAATGCCGAGAAGACGTCTGCGAAGTCGTGGAGAAACTCGTACCTTTCTCGTAATATGAGATTGACGTGCGCATTCCTAGCCTCTGCCGATGCACGTATAAGAGAGGGGATATATTCGCGGGCTCTCCCGCTTGGAGACGTTTCCAACAGCTGCCTGAGGCTATGGGTACCGGAGCATCTTCCTCGAATGTTTCCAATGGGACTAGCGATGCGTCCACTCTATCCGAGTTCAAACTCGGCGAATTTTCCATTGACGAACCCAGACCCATGCGCATCGTCGTAGTCGGTGCTGGATTCAGCGGCATACTTGCGGGCATCCGGTACGCAATGGTCTATGTACGTGGCTCAGAGGCTGATTCCAGTTCCGCGGTTGTAGATTCCGTCAGAAGATGAAGAACATCAGCCTCACAGTGTACGAGCAAAATGCTGGAGTTGGAGGCACCTGGTATAGCAACAAGTATCCAGGTCTTGCTTGCGATGTCCCTGGTCATTCTGTAAGCTTCCGTAACGAAATTTGAGGACGTGTGTCTTACACGCGATATAGTATCAGTATTCATTCACGACGAAGGTAAGTGTGACGCAGCCTTAACGGGATCTCAACACATAGCCGGTTCCTAATTTTCGAATTCCTACACAATTACAGAGGGACTGGACGTCGTTTTATCCATCCGGCCCGGAGATTCGCCAGTACCTCGAGAGCGTGGTAGAAGAACACAAGCTCGGTCCATACATCAAGCTACGACATCAGCTTGCGCACGCACAGTACGAAGAATCCTCCGGCAAGTGGCACCTACGCATTCGCAAGAAGATTCTCGGCCCCAATGGCGATCAATTCGAAGAGTTCGAAGACACAGCTGATTTCTTGTTGACTTGTGTCGGCCTGATCTCGCGCTGGAAATGGCCAGATATCGATGGTCTCGAGAATTTCCGGGGGAAGATGTTCCATAGTGCGAACTTCGACGTCGGCGAACAGACTTGGCAGGAAGCCGCTGCAACCTGGGGTGACAAGAAGGTAGCTGTTATCGGAGTGGTGAGAACAATCCCATCCTGCGATGTGGTGATTTACTTAGACGATGTGGCCATAGGGCTCGAGTGCACTGCAGATCGTGCCTGCGCTTCAGGACAAGGTCGCAAAACTCACGAACTATGTCCGTGGAAAAACTTGGCTGGTTCCACCATTCTTCAGCACGAGGATGGCGGAGTTCTTCAACAGGGACCCCAAGTCTGAAGATTGTATGTCGTGCGGTCTCTGTTTGTACATGTGGCATAACCATGACATGCCTTTCCCTTAGTCGTCTTTACTGAGGAAGAGAAGGCCAAGTTCAAGGATCCAGAAGTGTTCAAACGTTTCAGGCGTGAAATGGAATCCGAGTTCCAAGTTAGCATAACATAGTTCATGATCCCGAGTTTGAGCTAACGGCCATTTAGAGCATGCACTCGCTTATCTTGAAAGGTAGCAAAGAGCAAGAGCAGGCAAAGAATGACTTTGACAAGGGAATGAGGGAGAGACTAGCTAAGAAGGCATGGATTGCGGACCATCGTGAGTCGATTGCGTCGACCTGGACATGATCTAATCAGCTTCCTCACAAGTGGTCCCCGACTTCGGGGTTACGTGTCGTCGCATCACACCTGGCCCTGGGTATCTAGAAGCGCTTTGCAAAGATCATGTACGTAGTGACCCTGTGATCTCTGCAGGTCATGCCGGTGAAGGGTATATCCGTTTCCTAGGTTGACTTCGTACCAACACATATCAAACGCATCACACCCACCGGAATTGAGACTATCGATGGCAAACATGAAGATTTCGATATCATCATATGTGCTACAGGTACAGATACTTCATGAGTATGATTCCCGGATGCTGATCGTGAGCGACACTGGGCTAGGATACGACACGTCTTCCCAGTATGAGTTCGATATGATTGGCCGAGGTGGTATAACACTTCAAGATCGATGGAACCCGCATCCAGAGACGTACCTCTCTCTGACTGTTGACGGCTTCCCTAACTGGTTCTTCGTCTTCGGCCCGAATGGGGTCCTTGGAGCGGGCTTGTTGCTACCCCTGCTTGAACGTCAAGTGGCTTACTCTGTGCAAGTTGCGCAGAAGCTCCAACGTGAGCGGCTCAAGAGCATTGAGGTGACGCCCGCCGCTGTGAGAGATTTCGATGAATATCTAGAGGTGAGCTCAGGGAATGGTCCCAGTGCCCACAACGCACTCATGCACTAAACCTGTCTGTAGCATTTCTTTCCGAAGGTGCGTTTCAGAAATCGTGAGATCGATAGTAGAGTACAATGAGTCATGACTTCGTGGTGCAGACCGTGTACAGTGAGAAGTGCCGCTCATGGTACAAAAATGGAAAGGACGAAGGTCGCATCACTGGATTATGGCCTGGTATGCCACCTTTCATGTCGCGCGTTGGCTCTATTAATTGATCCCACCGCAGGCTCTGATTTGCATGGAATACGCGCAATTGAGCATCCGAGGTGGGAAGACTATACGTACGAATACCTTGATCCGGCACGCAACCGCTTCTACTGGCTGGGCGACGGCCAAACGTATGGCGAGAAAGCAAAGACTGGGGATCGTAAGGGCATCTCTTCTTTACACACGCCTCAAAGTGCTCACCTGCTGACTCAGTTGCGTGGTACCTGGATGACGATGAGGTCGACTGCCCACCAAGTGCGTGTTTGACGCTGTCACCTTCACCATATATTTGACCATTAGATTCACCAGTCCCGGAGAGCTAGTCCAGGCACAATATTCCAATAACCAGATATCTATGCACTATGCAAGTAGTTGTAACGAGTGTATCGCGCGACTTCGCAGTCGCAATTCAGCCGTGCCCTAAATATTCATGCGGGTCATAACCGATGCTCTCTCCGCCTGCCTTGCCGTTGAAACGGAGTGTCACCGAAAGAGCCAGATCCAACTGTTGGGCAACTACGATGGCAGTTCTGTTGTGAGTCTCATTGAGTACTGGTGGACCAGTGCTCAAATTCCTCCGCCGCACGGAGCCCAGCACGCAGACTCGACACTTCTGTGAGGGAGAGACGATGGCGGCGGTACTCGGGGCACGTGGGTAGGTGGTACACGCCGTTTCCTCGGGGAGCGTTGCATCATGTGTAGCAGGGAGTCGGAGATGCTCCAATGCATTCACTCAAGAGGCATGGCCCGTGCCCAATTAAGTGGGGAGAGGAGGCTTGCCTGGAATCAGGGCAGCTGATAACGTATCAGCTTCTCAAAACCTGCACTGTGGAGTATCGGTTTCAGGTTACCCGCTTTCATTTTGAGAAGATGCTTGGATCCGAGACAGCGTTCTATCGCCAGGTTCTTCACCTGTTCCGCGTCGATATGCTTGGGCTTCACACTGCTGAGAGGGAGGCGGCCGCAGAGTTTTGGGAGCATCGATATCGAGCTGGATTGCTTGGCAGGCACTGTCTGTGTGTCGCGACTCGCCGTCCGCGGCCTCGTTCCCTCGTACGTCACAATGTACCAGGACTCAGTACTCAGCGCAAGGTCAACTCTATCTTGTAGTGGGTTGTCGATAAGTTACATAACGCCGACAAGCGGCACGACCCGCTGCCGACACTTCCCTCTGAACACACACACAGTTGCACCATAGCGAAGTTGCGTTACTCCCAGCCGCCAACCATACATTTGTAATGAGTCAAGCGAGATAGCTACATCTAGATACTGGACTTAGACACATCTGCCTTCTTCGGCGGAGAAGGTGTCACAGAAGCCTCGGGACGATACAACCAGTAGATAGCGCGCAGCTCGAACTTTGCGTATTGGTAGTTGACAAGATCGAGAGGTAAAAGTACCCAGAACAGAGAGACACACGATGCGACAAAGCGGGCCACCCAAACAAGTCTGCATGCGAGGTGCAATGACGGTGAAGCACAGACGTTGAGGCAAAACGAGCACGACTCAATGGGAAAATGGTCACCGAGAGCAAACTGTTCGGCGGAGGAAGTGGCGGGAAGCTAAAAGAGGCAGGAAGAGCAAACAAGCGCAAAGGAAGCGTGGGTAAAGCGGATCTGTCGAATTACAGTGAGGGATCTGTACGCCGATCACCAGCGGGAGTGTGCGACTGGCTCGAGTGTAGAAGGCTTCAGCCACATAGTGGTCTCAAGCTGGTCCGAGCGGAGCCTGGTGGCCTGAAGCAACGCCTTGTTAACTTCTGCTATAGACATGTGACTTGCCCGAATTTTCCTCCGCAGGAGGTCCGCAGCGAACCCATGTTGTACCAGGGCCGAACGTTCGCGCACACCTTCCATTAGTGGTTGGTTGCCCGTCAGAGCATCATATTCTGCTGTGGCGACAAACACTCTGCACTGCCATGATAGGAAGCTGGAATAGTCTGGCCTCGGGGATCCGAAAAAGCGAAATTCCCTCCCCCCATGAAACCCTACGCCACCTGAGGTGTCAGACAGGATTGAGGCGAGCTGCGATTGCGAACTAAACAAAAGCAGCTTCCGTGCTGAGTGAATTATGGAAGCTATACGGTGCTCGGTTTGACATCGGAGTGTTCCGTGCTGGTACCTGAGGAGTAATAGCTTACTGTATAAGTACTGTCGCCTTGTTTGCCCAGTAATTGTCACTACTCACATCTCCGAATATCCCTTTTGGCACAACTCCTGGACCTTATGTGGCTGGGAATGTCTGACATTTCGATCATCGATCGCCAGCCATTTGATCAGCTTCTCGTAAGATCCCGTATTCGAAGAGTTTATGCGAGAATGCTGCAGTCCTGATACGGTAAACAAATCACTTGAAATGGTTGGCAATGGACGTTGTATTTCTCAGCGGTGGCACCGATATCGCGTGACGAGGCCTCAATTGGCTCGGATATCTCCAGATTGCGTGCAACTCCGAGTCGTGCTTCATGTGCGCGGAATTGCGGCGCTTACCGCATCTACCCTGAGCGCATGAGCTCCGTTTTACCTTGATCCCTCTTCTTCGATGTCACTGCTAACATCTTTTGACAGGTTCATTCCATTGCACGTTCAGCATCATTAGTAAATGACAAGCAGGTGCAGCAGCATTCACGATCATGACCCACGTGTAGTTCGCAAACTGTTCTTCGGGGGATACCACGGTTGCTCGAGGCGATTCACGACTGCGAGCCGAACAAGGGCAGCCTGGTGGTGAGTGAATTACGGTGAGCCGCGCCTTCCTCAGTCTAGTGGGAGGATTTCCTGGACTGGTAAATGCGGCGGAATGATTCGCTGCATTATGTTCCTTTGTCTGTACCAATGACACTTCTCGCATCTCCGGGTACGTTCGAGGCAAAATTCCTCGATCTTGTACGGCTGGGATACTTGGTGACACAGTAGACCTACTGGTGTCTTGATCAGCTCTTTGCATGGGTTCCATTATAGGAAGTGAATTGGGCTTTCATGCCTAGCAGACAGGTCAGGCGACAATGATACAATCTCAATATGATAGGCAGATGACTGGACACAGTGGGCAGTGGGCATTAAGCGTCTCTAAAAGGGTACTGCTATCCGTCATAGGGCGTCAACCATCTCGGATTTCTCCGGAAGGTGCGCAACTCATGCTTTCACTCCCTTCGTGTTCGTGGAATTACGGCGTTCACCGCATCTAGTCTATATGCATGATATCCGTGCCACCTTGTTGCTACCGTTTTGGCGTGCATGTCAGCTTCTGTTTGGGACTTTTATTGATTTGCGCGGTAGTCTTGGTTGAGCTTGGATTGCAGCTTCATCACAGCTCGGTCCAGAAGCCCATGATCTTAACCCATTCTCATGACACATCTGATTCGCAACCTGTTCTTCGGGCTAACCGTGGTAGTGTCGATCACAGGATGCACGAAACCATTGAATGGGTCTCCATATGCGGCCCCACGGAGCGCCGATGCTGTCTGCAGACTCCACCTCGACCGTCTAAGTCATGGCTAGAACATTCACAGTGCCCTCGTAGAAGTCAACTGTCCATCGGGACCAGTACGTGATGTCTGGTGAACGAACAGTCCAACCCCTTCTTCCCGATCGGCTTCCACTCTTCAAGGGCCTAGTCATTCTAAGGTATGTTCTCCCACAATCGCGCACCTCCACCCCCTTTTCAATGTGACCTTGATCCGCTCGCACCTTTGATGTGAACTAATGGAGATAGTTTGGCTATCCGTTTCTGATTCCACTTATGCTCGCTAACATCCCGATATATGACGCCCGCAAGCGTGCTTAAGAGTTCGGGATCCCCTCCTGTGAACCACTTTCTCTGCACTCTCAAAAATGGCTCCCGTCGCCTATGACACGGAATCTCCCAATGGCACTACTAATGGAGCCTCCCAACTCAAGCTTGGCGACTTTTCAATTGACGAAGATAGACCTATGCGTGTGGTGGTGATCGGGGCCGGGTACAGCGGTATCATGGCTGGTATTCGGTACGAGCTCAAGAATAGGATGCGCACTTGTAGGCGTACTGAGCTTCTCCAATTTGTAGATTCCGGCAAAAGATGAACAATATCAACCTCACAATATACGAGAAGAATGCAGGCATAGGCGGCACCTGGTACAGCAACAAGTACCCAGGAGTTGCATGTGATGTGCCCTCTCACTGCGTGAGTCAGGCCAGGTGTGTTGACATATGCAGTGGTTAAAACGTTATCTAGTATCAAATGTCGTTCACCAAGAAGGTAGCATAGTAGTCATCCTTTCACAGCCTTTTGCTAATGCTTCAGCTGTCGGATTAGACCGACTGGTCGTCGTTTTACGCCCCTGGGCCCGAAATTCGCCAATACATTGAGGACACTGCCAAGGAATACAAATTGACACCATACATCAAGTTACGTCACGAGCTTACACATGCACGCTGGGACGACACCTCTGGGAAGTGGATCCTGCGAATTCGCAAGACAACCTCGGGAACCGACGGGGAGCAAACGGAAGAATTCGAGGATACTGCAGACTTCATGTTTACCGCCGCTGGCATCCTATCCCGCTGGAAGTGGCCCGAGATTGAGGGCCTGAAGAGCTTCCAGGGACAGCTCATTCACAGCGCCAACTTCGACGTCGGAGAGCAGACCTGGCAAGAGGCTGCGAAGGGATGGGGAGAAAAGCGGGTAGCCGTCATCGGAATCGTGAGTATTCACCTGGAGAATCTCGATGAAACTCATGGACTCGACTTGTAGGGATCTAGTGCCCTACAAATCATCCCGGCTCTGGAGGATAAGGTCGCAAAGATCACCAACTATGGTCGTGGTCAAACGTGGCTTGCACCGCCATTCCTGGGCTCGAGAATTGCGGAATGCATCGGGAGAGACCCAGCCTCGGAAAACTGTGAGCATTCTGAAGCATCTATGGGAAACCGCTGACCACGTGCATACTGGACCTTCATGGAATTGCTACGAGAAGTAATCTTCACCGAGGAAGAGAAGGAACGGTTCAGCGAACCGGAGTTTTTCAAGCGCTACAGGCATGACTTGGAGGCAGAATTTCAGGTTTGTACGGTATTGGGCTACATCAAGCTTGCATAAAGCGCCTAACACCTGTCTAGGCACTGAACCCACTCCAACTAAGAAACAGCGAGTTGCAGAAGCAATATCGAGCATTGTTTGAGAAGAATATGAAAGAAAAGCTGGCGAACAGACCCGAAATTGCGGAGAAACGTGCGTATGTTTGCGATGCTACAACACAGCACTAACATATTCACGATAGTGGTGCCGGAGTTCGGAGTGAGCTGTCGTCGACTGACCCCAGGCCCTGGGTACCTTGAGGCGCTCTGCAAGGATCACGTACGTACTATACTCTTCTGATTCGCCCTCTCAGTTCCGACTGACCCTCATCGTAGGTCAGCTTTGTCTCCACCCAGATCAAGCGCATTACGTCTAGTGGAATCGAGACAGTCGACGGCAAACACGAGGAGTTTGATATTATCATCTGCGCCACAGGTATGTTTCGATGCGCTCTCTAAGAAGCACATATTGAGGCTACGTCTCGACTCAGGCTATGACACGTCGTGCAAGTTCGAATATCCGATGATAGGCCGAGGTGGCGTTAAGTTACAAGACAGATGGAGCCCACACCCAGAGACATACCTCGCACTCGCCGTCGACGGGTTCCCGAACTGGACCTTCTCCCTCGGTCCCAACGGTGCCATTGCAGTGGGACTGCTGCTGCACATTATGGAGCACCAAGTACTGTATGCTGTCAAGATTGCACAGAAGCTGCAGCGCGAGCGGTACAAGAGCATTGAACCGAAGCCCGAGGTTGTGAAAGCATTTGACCAGTATCTCGAGGCGTATTTCCCGAAGGTGAATTGGGAACCTCGCTAATCGTCCATACGGCTGTTGACGCGGCATAAACTAGACCGTCTTTGCAGACAAGTGTCGCTCCTGGTACAAGAACGGCAACGCGGAAGGCCGAAACACCGGCCTTTGGCCTGGTTCGCTCTCTCAAAACCAGACCCATAGACATGGCTGATATACGCATTTGCACTCTAGGCTCCTCTGTACACGCGTTGCGTGCCATCGCACACCCTCGCTGGGAAGATTTCAAGTATGAGCTGCTCGATCCTGTTGATAACTGTTTCTACTGGCTGGGCGACGGACATACCCATGGAGAGAAGAATATGACTGGAGACCGTCAGTCTCTACACATATGCCCGTGCTCGCTCACTGACCTTGTTGTGTACAGTGGCCTGGTACTTGAGCGACAAGGAGCTCGATGTTCCCCCAAGTAAGAGACCCTCCGTAGACTTGAGATTGCGTTGACACTCATTCTCCCAGTTCCTGAGGATGAAGCAAGCTTCGACGCATTATAGATCGTCATCCATTCGACTGCGCTGCAAATGCAATCGGACAGGCCTTTGAATTCTAGAAAATTATGTGCAGATGGTAGTGGTGACAGGCGACTTCATTCGCTGGCATCCGGAGGGAGCCGTTTATAAGATCTGGTTGCTCAAGCCATGGGACTTTGCGTATAATGTCCATAGTGCATATGTAGTGCCGAGCCTCATCAATTCTGTCACTTGTGAGCCTCTGACATTCGAAGCGACACGAAGTGGAAGTATGTGGGAAAGCATGAAGTAGTGAATATCAGGCCTGCATTGCCGGCAGTTCAATGTCAACTATGGCGTCGTAATGATTTCGACCCCCGGAGTGTCATCTTCGCTGTCGTCGTGCATGAATGGGACGAAGGTAATATCCAGTGTCTGCAATTATGTCGTTGCATCGGGGCCTGCAACGCATCGCAAGTGAAACATCATGCGCGGTATGAGCAAGGATGACAAGCTGTGGACAACGATGATGTTCGGTTTCCAATGCACATATGGCTTTACAAATGTGAGATATGGCAATGAGACATCACATGCTACCCGGCGTTTTGCAGAAGTGAGGTTGAATAGGGCTGAGCTGTCGGCAGTTAAAACTATCAGAGCCTTTGTCACACATGCACCAGCTGCCGAAATACGCAGTTAGGGTATACGGATCTATCAACGATGCGACCCATACATATGAATGCTGAAATTACGATGCAGACGTTGTCGGAGAATAAGAGAAGGCATGGGGCAGCGCATCAGCACAATGGCACGTCCACAGACACAACTTAAACATTCACCTGCCGTATCTGTGGCTAAATTGGTTGCTGCGGCAAACTTGCAAAGCGCATCTTGATCAGCCCCGTGCGTCACGGACTGTGATGCGTCGATCGTAGGGTTGAGTCGTACTGATGGGCTATTTTAATTTTTCGCTTGGTAATAACTTGAATTAACGACAGATATGAGCAGCGCGGAGGATTGTGGCAGAGAAAAGTGTGTGGGTGGACGAGGAAACTGGTACCAGAACTCGTAACCATCAAGACGACTTCTGCTAATGGGAAGTCGTACACCGCACCTCGTCAAGCATCAGCGCATAGTGCTCTCCAGCGTGCAATATGCGTGTTGGGCAGCAATCTCCCGCGCAGCAGTTTTAATAGGGGCTGTCCCGCGGCCATACTCAACTCCATCGACTCCCGACCGCGCATATCGTTAGGGCTAAGCATCCGGGAGGTTGAGTGCCACTTACTGGAGACCACTAGTTCCCATACTTGTTGACCGTCCGATCCAATGATCTGGTCATGCCAGTCAATCAGTGCCCCGATTTGCTTCTCTTGGCAGAATGTGTTCAGCTTTCTGATCCAATCTAATGAAGCCCTGAGCACCGGGGTCCCGCGTGGCAAGGGAGACGCGGAGTTGCATACAATTACCAGACATGGTGAATGTGAAAGGGCTGAATTTGCTGTAAAAGTGCGTTCGATGAGGCGTGTAGAAGCGTTGCCAACTTGCAACAGATCGCCAAGGTGTACAACTGCGTCCACTCTAATCGGCAACTCGGCGCTTCGAGCTTCACTGATGACTTTGAGACTCCGATGTAACCTTGCCAGGGCGATGGCAGCAAGTGTAGAGTTGTTCCCGAAGTCTGGTCAGTATAATGCAGATACGGTGGTCCCTCTCAGAGAGGGATATAGCAAGACTTATGGCCAATTATTTAAGCACGCAAGCGCCAGGTTCATCTAATGGCACTGCCCGATACGAACGGTTGGACGAGATAGCCATTGTCCGCTTTCCATGTGTCCGTGTCCAAGATGATCCTCACTGACAAAGAATGCAGCAAAGAAGCGTAGCAACCAATGTCGGCTGTTTACCGGGGAGGTTTTTCCTGCTGCAGCACACGTGTGCCGGCTACGGAATCCAGCGGCTCGTCCAGATTGCGATCCAACGGAGACGATCGATCGGTTGAATTGGTGCGCAACGCACGGCACGCCCTCTGCCCCAGTCGGCTTGTCCGTGTCTGAGGCCGCTGTTAGAGTTAACCCAGTAGCGCACCTTATTTCTGATCTCCAAGTGACCGGCACCTCAAAGACACAGGTGACAGAACCGCGAGTCGCACTTCATTGTCAGGTCAAATCGTATCTCTATACAAATCCTATTTTAAAATTCTGCGGGTACGTAGGTGGAGTGAAGCTCGTTTGAGTTGTTACTGCGAATCCCCCCGATGAAACCCTTCGCAGCCCCGGACTACCGGAAGGAGGTCTGAGGCCTCCTGGCTTTCCAGTCACGTGACACGAATGCGAGAAGCGTGCAGAACGAGCTTGTCTCGCATTTTAGGAGTGCGTCTTTTAAATGTAATCGCTGTTCCGCAGAGTATATTTGGACGACATTAAGCAAGGTTACCACAGTATTTCGAAGAGGTTCCGTGCGGAACCGACCGTAATGCGATGGTGTGACTGACTTTCGACTGGTCGCTAGGCAATAGGACCGAAGCTCGAAAATGAGCATCTATTCGCCCCGGACTGAGTTCATACAGTGTCCCAATAGGATACAATCGTATATTACTCCTAGATAGAGCTCTAGTCCCTGACAAGTGAACTCGGACTTTGCGCTGGAGGAGCAAATTAAAAGCCCGTGATCCGAGCTGATGCCTCCGAACGACCTGCCAATCGAAACAGCCCTAGCAGCGATGCGCCAGCGATGTTGAGCAAAAATAACTCACGTGAACATTTACTCCTGGGCGTATGGTTTGCTAATTGACATCGGGAGGGAACCGAAGTGACAAATCGAGCCCCGGACTACGCTACAGCGTGCCCCAGATGTAGGGTATATGAACGTGGGAGGAATAGTCGCGCCCATATCTTTTGCTTCTATCATCACGAGTCTTTATGCTCCAAACGATAGGATCGGGCGGGACGGCGTACCTCCCAGGCACCCCTTAGATGCGCTGCGCTTGCACCGCGTACCTCGTATGGCATGCTTCGCGTCGCCTCACAGTGAGAAGGCCCGCTGTCCTTGCGTTCGAGAGTTCAAGTGCGAAACTGGGTGAGAGGCGTAGGAAGAGAAGGTGTACGGTTGAACAGCGCCAAGGAACATGCGGTTGCATGCAGGGCGATTATGTGTTGTCTTTTGGGAAACTCGAGTCGGATGACCTCGAGGAGGCCCTTGTTCGCGTTTCGCATCTGAACGTGGCAATCAGCTTGCTCACGTGCGAGCCAATCAGTATAGATTGTTCGCACCAGGGAGCTTCACTGGGACGTAGCGGACGCAAATAGGATTGAGAGATGAAGCTTGAGCGATAGGCATTGGATGGAGCGGCAATGATGCAGATGATGCAAAGGGCGCCGAGGTAGCGGTACAATCGTGTGCATCAAGACACTGGCATAGTCGACATGAGGCTCGTGCCTGATACGATGGTAGTTAGAAGTCAGTAGAGCCAATGAACAGGATCATCGTTGACATTCGAGAGACATCCGTAGATGCCAGTTGCTGCCGTCCATGACGTGTGTTGCAGCGCTACGAGGTCGCACAGCGCCCACGCAAGCTCTCAACAGGTCAGACGACCTACGAAGCCATTCAGTACACCGCAGCATGCTGAGAGGATACATCGTTCGGCGTAGACCCTGGGCCTCAAGTGCAACGCAGCCCGCTCCAGCTCGTCAACACCGTCGAGCTGTGACCGAACGACAGCGCGGGCAGGATGCCGATGCATCTCGGGGCAGGACAACGTCACGCTTCGACACGATCGAGACACTGACCCGTGCTGCCTTGATGACGTGACCGACAGCCACATACCTCACATCCTCGTGTCTCATCCCATGTCGAAATACTGCTGAGTAGGAGGGTGCATGCTGAGGCTCTGTATGTTGGGCTATACACATATCTCGACGTCTATACTTCGGAGGAAAACAGTGCGAGTAGCACTGCGCTGTGCACTGCATCAAAAGTCAAAGGAGCAGGGCAAAGGGCCGTGCCACGGCCGGTCAACACACTTGCTGGCTCTCTTCCTTATGACACGCATCCTGTGCTTTCCTGCGCAAATTCGGGTGCAGAAACGGAGTAAGAGAGCTCCAACACTTACGTCTGCGCTACCCAGGATGCTCAGTGCACCTCTGGGCGCTTCACATCAGATGACCTCCGCGTGAGAGGGCACGCTGCGCAATGCCTCGTCGGAGTGTGGGCAAGACGCTCTCGACGATATCATACACGTGCAGGGCACCTCTCGTCTCAATGATGTCAGCAGCGATTTGACTCGCGCCACTTTGGTCAATTTCGAAGTGAATGCGGGGTACAGGGGGGATCGGAGAAGTATCTGTAGGGCGGACGCGTCGGATATGAGTCATCCTGGTGTTGATTTCGCTGGTTCGAGTGACTTCGGCACAGCTCGGGAGATGAGTTATAGCTGCTGACGTTGAGGACAGTTGGGAGCCGGAAGTCAAGAGTGGATGGAGGAAGTTTGACAAGAAGTGGTCAGCATTCAGAGCGCAGGTCGAGTATGGGTGCAGGTTGTGTGGGTTGGGAATAGTTCGAAGACATGTGGCCTGGTAACAGCGTGATCGCTTTTGGTGCTAAATCATGGTATCCTGGTGTAATGCTCACGATGACCGATTCGCGGTACGGAGCGTTGTAGCAGTGATGGGTGAACCAACTGGACACATAGCGCTGGCAGCAGCGGAATTCGGTAGAGCGCGTCATTCGCTTGCGCCCCGAGTGCAGCGCCTATATGGTCTGATTTCTCGAACATTAAGACTTCGCTCGTTCTCGCGCAGCGCATGAGTGGCGCTCATCATCTTCAAATCCATTTCATTGGTCTATCACGTCTCGTACATATAAATTCATTAGAATGCAAAGCGTTACAGAAGAAAGTACCATGGGCAAGCATAAATCAGTGTACATTTCCAAGTCTACATTTGTGTGACAATCCAGTGTGAGCTCATATTGGTGCCTCCGGAGTGCCGTCTTCGCTGTTGTTGTGTATGAACTGGATAGAGGCTAGATCCAACGTCTGCGACTGCGTCGTTGCATCTGGGTCTACAGCGCGCCGCAAGTGGAGCATCATACGTGATATGAGCAAGGATGAAAAGCTATAGATAACGACGGTGGTCAGTAAGTAATCAACCAGAATACAGACCGCGCGCTGACATTCCCACAAACCGCGGCGCAATTTGGACGAACTAGGGGATACGTTTTAAGGCAGGCATGTAACGCAAATTCAGACACGTACCCAATCTTGGTGTACAAACGCTATGCCAACCACATTCACCAACAAGAGCAATCTGCACGCAGTCTACGTGAAAAGTTCGGCTGCTATGCAGTGTTTCGGCAAGACCTACAAGAAATATATTCCTCCTATGTGTAAGATTTGACTCAGTCTATGCCTGCGTCCTATAGAATGGTAGAGCGACATACCGTCCCTGAATAGCACATGACTGACTGAGTTATTGTGCAGCATTCCAGAACCACGAAAGGAGTTGACAGGATATGTCTTCATCCACGTTAGGAGGAGAACCAGCCCATCGGACAACACAGAAGAAGCCCTGGTACCGATGACCCCTGCAGGAGTGCGACTCAAATGAGATGTGGATTTCAGTACGGTAGAAAGAAATTAGCTCACAGCTAAAGATTGTCAGAGCAATGCTTACTATACACTGCACATTGCGAGCAGGGACACACACCTTTCCCATACTGTGGCATTGATGGTGATGTTTGCCCCGCAAGTCAAAGGAATTGGGGATGACACCCCGAAGCTTTCTGTGAGAAGGCAATACTGCGCATACATCAGGGCCAATAGGTATGCACAACCGGGGTAATCACCTACTATAAGGACCACAGGGTTGACTACACCGAGCAGGAACGTGAGCCCTGATAACCAGTATCGTCGATGATACAATGCATGCACACGTAGAGCTGAGAATGCTAGAGACGTGAGTCAGCTAATCTCAATCCAACGCCTCACAACCCAGAGAAAGTTTGAACCTGCGGCTGCAAGGGGGAGAGCTACGTAAATTGCGCTTTCCATCCAGCCAAGAATTACGCATCTGTTCATCTAGTCAGAGCCGGTATGAGCAGACATCTGTTGAAGCAGGGACTTACGACTACAAATAGCGTTAAGTTTATATAGATTATACAAGGAGTGATCAGAACAGCAGCGAAGCTTACCAGATCGGTTTGACCGGGCCACGGGTATGCTTCTGCGATCACGAATAATGTGTCGAGGAGTGCCAAGTACCGGACGACGTAGAATATGAAAGTGGGAAAGGAGAATTTTTTCTGCCAAATGTATTCCACTTCGTCGTCCAAAGTGAGAAAATAGTCGTAGCAGTAGAATGCTGTGAATAGTATTGAGCACCGACGAGTGACTGTGATTCCGGAGTAAACGACTCACTTGTAGCCGAGAAGTAGCAAATTAGAGATACTTGTCTAATCCATGGTCACCACAACTCCTTGAATCATAGTTGAGGACTTACGCCAACCGGACGATCTGTATATCCTGACTCGTCTGTGTGTCATCAGCCATGTCCAGTGGTATTAGGCACCGAGAAGGTGCGATGCAGAGACCACCCGCATCTCAGTCCTTACACTGACTCCATAAAGTATCCGGACACGACCCTCTCGCGGGAATGTCCGGCCTGTTGCTCAGCCTCCAGTACAGTAGCTCACAAGCAAAATATGTACCTTGCATGTAGACTAGTTCTGCCACAAATTTACAATATCCTGCGGACAACTGCTGCGATAGACGAGATACAATGACAGTGACAACTGTGACAATGTGACAAGAGCTGATCACACGGTTCAACTTTGGTTGCTGTCGTGCTGCAGCAACAGTTCTAATCACCGTCATTTTATGCCCATTTTATTTGACATCATCTTCTATGGCTTACACATCACCCTCCAAATGTGGTCGCATTGTAGCACTTTATGAATCCGGAAAATCCGTTGCGGATATTGCAAAGGAGTTCCAAGCCGCTCGCTCTACCATTTATTCCATCATTAACCGGTTTAAAGTTACCGGCAGCTGCTATCCCCGACCCAAGCCTGGATGACCTCGCAAACTCACTGAGAGTGACTGCAAGTTCTGCGTTCTTCAACTTCGCAGAGGTGTCACTACCAATGTCACCAAACTCCAGCAAACTTACTTTCCTAATGTCCATCCTAACACCATACGCAATGCCCTACAAGCCGAAGGACTGTTTGCTGCTGTCCGGTGGAAGGTGCCCTACTTGACACCAAGACATGAGGCTATGCGGCGTTGCTTTGCCCGGGCTGTGAAGGATTGGACAGTGGATCATTGGAAAATGGTCATTTTCTCCGACGAGTCCAAATTCAATGTTCATCAGTCAGATGGTCGCTCATGGTGCTGGAGAAGGCGAGGGGAGTCTTTACAAAAGAGATATACCCGAGGGACTCTACGAGGAGGTGGTGGCAGTGTGATGGTTTGGGGCTGCATCACAAGTTCGGGTGTCGGGCAACTTCATCGCATTACCAGAATCATACGGGCTACCGACTATGTTCAAATCCTTCAGCATCAGCTTCTTCGAAGTCTGAGGAACTACAAACTCAAGCCACGTCACTGTTTCTTCCAGCAAGACAATGATCCGAAGCATTCTTCATGATATGCCCAAACATGGTTACGGGATCATGGGTTCCGTATTCTCCCCTGGCCCTCCCAAAGCCCTGATCTCAACATCATTGAGAATCTTTGGGACCATCTGGATCGCAAGGTGAGGGCCCGAAGCCCTCCACCATCCACCAAGGACGAGTTATGGCATGCGTTGGAGGAGGAGTGGTACCGTATCGATAAGGATGTTATCACCAAATTATACCAGAGCATGCCTGATCGAATTACTGCCGTGCGAAAGGCAAAGGGCAGTAATACTAGATACTAAAGTGACTTGAAAGATTTTTCACTTAGATGTACAAGCAATGTATAATCTTTCCGAGCAATGCATCTTGATTGGATGTCAGTCTGTGTTTGAATTGAATTTTCTTCACAATGCCACATGATATTACCATAGTGCCAGTGGCAATGTATATACCTCGAAATACAGTTTATATCCCAAAATATAGCTTTAGGAATAGACGAGTGTAATCACGCAAACCGCCAAATTTAGGCGGTGTCTGGATACTTTATGGAGTCAGTGTATGTCTGACGAGGCATCATCCCCAAGCTGGAAGTCGCAATCCACGTGCTAAGGTACCACAACTGGATTTGTCTCCCGTGGGACTGGTGATCCATAGTTGCGAGCAGAATATCTCAGCATCAGGCAAATATCCACTCCACTTGCCTGCCTTTTTGATCCTTGAGCGCGACTTTGACGCGCTCTTGACGTGCAACAGGGCGACGAAGACGCCAGCAAGCCTTGGAAAGCAGGCAAAAGGCGTCAAAGTCAACGCGATTTTTTTCCAGACGCCGCCCGCCATGTAGGCCCGTCTTATCCAATTGTACCATCATTGAATCCGCCACAGTTGTTGTTCGTATTGATCAAAGCTCAAAATGAGTGGCAACCCTCACCAGACACCTCTGCCCACATTCCAGAATCCACACGTTCCTGACCAATTCTAAGAGATGCTACCGGAACAATCGTAGAAGTTAACACTTTGCTGAAGTCTTGGAAGGTACAATTGTGACATGGTCGTCGTCATTGGTCGGATCTTCGGCTCTGAAAGGTTATCATCAGACATATATGTTTGTCTCATGATCAAGAGAACACCACCTTGGCTTGGCCAGGGGCGTCATATTGATACGCGAACATACTTCGACCGAGATACAGGTTATTGCGGCCGCTCAACGAATCAGAGAGGGCATCAACGCCGTGTCAAATCTAAAAACATTAGAGACGTTCAAAGTTGCAGCTATGTTGCTCGCTTGCCTTCGCCTAGAGGCCGCGTAGGGCCGGCTACCGCGTTAGCGATAGGTAGGCGAGAGCAAGTGGCCAACTCTGAACGACTCTATTGTACAGTGTCAATATCGTATACCTGAGACATGTTTGTAGAACTTCCTACCAGCGCATGATGCCGGCCAGCTCCGAGGAGGCCGCTGTGACAAAGATGCACATGGCTGCCGACTATCTGGCCGTTCCCCTTAGCTCGCTGTATAAAACCTTGTCACATCTCATGAGCATGGTATCCATGACTTAGACACTAACGACTTTATGGACATGCAACACAAAGAAGAGGTGTCCAGCGACCACAGCCGTTAAGTCAGTGTTGACCGGGGAGAATTTGCAGCTGCTGCTGCACACGTGTCCCGACTACCAGATTTGGTCACTCGTCCAGATTGCGATCCGATGAGGACGATCGATCGGTACGCGACATGCGACATGCCCCTTGCCCCAATCGGCTGGACGCCTCTTCGTACCTGACACTTCCTAGGATCACCACCAACAGATATTATTCAGCTTTATGGAGGGGTGTGATCGCTGGCACTTCGCACACACAAAACAGAAAATTCCATTTCATTGTCATGCCACATCGTAACTCCGTACGAATTTTGCTCTACAGTCTATTACGCGAACTATATCCGTACGCATGCTACAGTACCGTATGTACCTACAAATCAGTGTCTAGGCGCGAGGGCTGTGAAGGAGTGTGTGGGAGCGTCTATGAGCACCAGAGCCGTAATAATCCGAGGTTCCAAAGTTCTAATCTTTCAAATTGCATAAACCGAAAATGAGAGGCTCCAAATGGAAGAAACGAGGACGCGTGCAATGTTGTACAGAATGCCAAGGGGCGACTTGCGCGAATTTTGGTCGACAGTTTCGAACGAATCTGGTGTAATGCGAATAACCTCTACGGGAGGATGGGTTGGGGCGAGGCCTGCTCGCCTAGTATGACACGCGTCGGCCGCGCTGGCCCGATGGAGGGGCGCCACCCCACTCGATCGACGGTGTGATATTGTTGAATAACCGCCGGAGGAGCGGCTGGCCCTTCTTTGACTGCGTCTGTGCGCTGCTGCGCGAGCTGGACCGTGAATGTGTACCGGACCGCGAGTCCCCTCGTCCGTGTTCTCCGCCCTCCAGTCAATTCAAATTCATCAGTCCGCAGTCACAATGAATCGGAGAGGGAGCCCGAGATGAGCGTCAGGAGTTGAACACGGTGAGCTTTGGGGCACACGGCTCAACGCTCATCTCGGGGCGGGGTGCGAGTGGGGGAAGACTCACCACTACTTGGACGCTGCGCCCCTTGGGAGGGATCACAACGTACGTCTCTCCGGGCCGTGGTGGGGGAAGCACAATCTCCTTATGCGCGCCAGGCTGATATGGGTATGTGCGATACACCGCGTTGTACCCCTGCGGCGGATCCGGCACGTACGGCGCGACTGTAGTCGGAATGTGCGGGACGCCTTGAGGTGGTACGTGCCCTCCGCGCGACGTCGATCGGTGCTGCTGCTGCTGATATTGCTGTGGTTGTGGCGGAGGTGGGGGCGGAGGTGGTGGTGGTGGTGCCGGGTTTTGCGAGGGGTAGCGGTATTGCGGCTGGGGATGCGATGGGTAATACGCCGCGGCAGGGGGATGGCGCGCGCTCGGCGGGACGGTCTGTGAGCGCGAGGACGAGCGTTGCGGGTCTCGCGCGGCCCGGGGCGTCGTCTCCCTTGTTCTCGACGAGCGCGATGTCTTTCGCGAGACATCTGCGCCCGCGTATGGATCGAGGACTGGTGTTGTCCTTGCGCGGGCGGGCTGGGGGCGTGGCTCGGCGAGGCGGCGAGGCGGCATGGCGGCGGGCGAGGCGACAAATGGGTTGGGGTACTCGCGCGAGCGATAGCCCTGGTCGTGCACCCAGTTCGACACCCGGGCTTGCTGGGCCATGAACCGCTCGTAGGCGGCGGGGGAGTAGTCGTACTCTGTCATCGCAGAAGCTAGAGATTTGCAAGGTCCTGCTTATATGTGTGTTGGCTGTGGCTGAGGCGTTGTGGGGTGGACGTGTGCGAGGCGAGGTGCGGAGTAGCCACGGACACGCACGGTCGTGCAGCCTCGAGGCAGCGGGATGTTTCGGTGGGAGGGCGGCGGGGCAGTTGCGGGGAGTTGTGACGGCGAACCTGTGCGGGTATATATGCTGCTGGAGGCGAGCTGCTTCACGCGGGAAGCCTCAAGGCCGGGTCTGGGTATGGCAGAGTTTGTGGCCGGCGAGAAGAAGGATAAGTCAAAGCTTGCAGCCCTTTGGAAGCCGATCGGCACTGGATCTCGCGGGCGCTTCCGGCCCACACGCTCGCTTCGCGTGTCTCGCTCGTTCCAGCTACATCCTGCCTCCTTTTGTTTCCCCATCCGTCCGCCCTCCCCATCACCGCCGCAATCTTCCACATCCACAAATCCGTCGCGGTGCGCATCACGCTAGAATACCATCGATCATAACCATGAGCGACCATCTCGCCACCATCTCGCTGCCGCCCCAGCCGTCGAGCACCCTTTTGTTCCGCAATTGTTGCGGGCGGGTGCCACAGATCCGCACGCACACGGACTATTTCCAGCTGCGCAGCTCGCGTCCAGACTCAGCCATCTCTCCGAATGCTGACCACTTCCTGTCAAACCTCCTCCATCTGCTATCGACTTCCGGCTCACCATTATATCCGACGTTGACACCTGCAGCGGTAGGCCCGAGCTGTGCCCGAGCGCCTCGGACCATTGAAATCGTTATTATGATGGCTAATGTCCGACGCATCTGCCGTCCAGATACTTCTCCGACCCCCTCTTGTACCCCGCATTACCTTCGAAGTCGGCCAAATTGGCGTGAGCTAAAGTGTTGCTGACATCACTCGGTCGACGAGGTGACCTGCGCGTGTCGGACGAGATTTAAATGCGTCTTGCCCACACTCCGACTGAGGTGCTGCGCAGCGTGCCCTATCACGCGCAGGTCATCTGATGCGAAGCGCCCGGAGGCGCACTGCTCACTGAGCATCCTGGCTGGCGCAGACGTAAGGCTGGGGGCTACCTTACTCTGCTTCTGCACCCGAGTCAGGGCAGGGAAGAATAGGATGCGGAACATGGGCAGAGGAGCCATGAAGTGAGTTTACTCGCAGTCGCCGCGGCACCGCCCTTTGCCCTTCTCCATTTGGGCTTTGGTGCAGTGCCACTTACGCCGCTTTCGATCGGACTACAGACATGGTTATCCGGATGTAACGCAACAGGCAGAGCCACATACCTAGTAGTGGAAAGCAGTGGAACACAGTATGAGGCCCGAGGATATGAGGTATGTGGTGATCGGGGACGTCACCAAGGCAGCGCCTCTGTCGCGGTCGACGCGTGACGTCGTCTTGCCCCGAGATGCATCGGCATCCACCCGCGCTGTCGTTCGATCAAAACTCAGATGGTGTTGGAGACCTGGAGCCGGCGGCTTTGGCACTCGAGGCCCGGGGTCTACACCGAACGATGTCTACTTCCAACATGCTGCAGTGTCATACTGCGACTTCAAAGGTCGTCTGACCTGTTGAGAGCTTGTACCGGCGCTGTGCGATGTCGTGGCTCGCGGAACACACGTCATGGACGGTGACGTTGGCATCTATAGATGGCTCTCAAATGGTCGCAATTCCATTCATTGCCACTACTGACTTCTTGCTGCCATCAGAGCAGACCTCACGTTGACTATGCCAGTGTCCTGATGCACACCATTGTACTCGATGCGGTCACCCTTTGCATCATCTGCATCACTGCGGCTCCATCCAACGCCCTTCTCATCTCTCCATCTCGCATTTCCATTTACGTCCCACTGCATCCCTGCGAAGCTCCCTGGTGCGAACAATCTAAACCGATTGGCTCGCACGTGAGCACTTGACCGCCACGTTCAGATGCAAAACGCGACCCAAAGCCTCTTGAAGGTCATACGACTCGATTTTCCCAAAGAACAACACATAATCGCCCTGCCCCTGGCAGCGTGTTCCTTGGCGCTGTCTCCCTCTGCGTCTTCTCTTCCTACGCCTCTCACTCTCTTTCGCATTCGAAATCTCGAAGGTAGGAACAAGGGAAGCTCTCACCGTGAACGAGAGCACGAAGCATGCCATGTGGAATACGCGGTGCAAGCGTAGTACACCGAAGGGGTGCCTGAGACATCCGCCGCATCGCATGATCTTATCGACCGGAGCATAAAGGGCTCGTTCGCTCGTGGTGATAGAAGCAGAAGGTGTGGGCGCGACTATCCCTCCCACGTTCATATATCTTGCGTCTGAGGCACGCCCCCGCAGCACAGTCTGGGGCTCGATTTGTCACTTCGGTTCCCTTCCGACATCGGCTCTCTAGCCAAAGCTCGAGAGCAAATGTGCATGTGAGTGTCTCTTCTCTGGCATCGCTGATGCATTGATACCGAGTAGTGCTCGTTCGGCTGGCAGGTTCGCTCGAATCACGAGGTTGCTCGCCCGTCCGGCCCATCATCCGACGTCCCTTGTCGGAAATTACAGCGCTATCTGAGACTCGTATCCGAGCGTTCTCTACTAGCACATCATATGAGCTGAGTCCGGTAGCGAATGAAGTGTGCGTTCTCGAACTTCGTCCCTCCCGCCTAGCAACCAGCCGAAATTCTACCATCACACCATCACACCAGTCTCGGACCCGCACAGAATCTCATCGAAATGGTGCTGTGCAGTAAATTATGTTTGCGCGAGTATTGACTGAAACGGCAGAGCCGGACATCAGTTCATATAACTGCAGCCTTTCATATGCGGACAGAGCCAAGGCTTATGTGCGGAGTCCCCAGCGGATCATTTCGGGTTGACTTCTGACATTCTTTCCCCATACAGAAAACTATGCATAGTCATGGATTGTTTAGATCAAGTACAAAGCTCCGCTCTGACTGCGAGGGTATTGGGACTGCATTCGAAGGACATGGTCGTAGGTTCGCATTTGTTTCGCAAATCGTACTTCGGGCGTCTTTCACACAAACATCGAGATCCACGTGACCCAGACTGTCACGGACTCACAGCCTCCTCAGGATTCACTAGCACTGCGGAAGCTCTTGTCAGTACAACACCACATCTACTCGGTGGACGAACAGCCTTTCTATCGCGCAAGTACCACGCCATTAGGCATCACTAGATTAACCGCCGGGCACGCGCCACGAGCGCGAATGCAGAGTCTCACGAACGCCCGTTGTGGTCTTGCCTGCATAGGTTTTTCCGTCTTCCGGCCGATAAAAGCAACTCACCGGGGGGAGGGGGGCGAGCTACGCGTAGCTAAGCTCCTTCAAGCGAACATGTTCGAGTATGCGCAGTGTATGCAGGCCCGCGCCGGGCCAGAGGCCAGGCCGCCAGTGTTACGGCCTTCTTTACCGTTTTGTACGAAGAGTGGCATTTATTAGTAGAGGCAGCCTGAACAACTTCAGACGGTGAGTAATTGACACCTCTGATTTGTTCCGGCTGACCCTGGGGAACCACGCCTACAGGTGCTTATCAAAGTCCCTCTTGTACCGCTCGCACTGCAGTGTCTATCTGCACCGCGTCAGGACCTGACCCCCCACGATGCTCAACAGTGGTGGAAGTACCCCGTTCGGCCCAAACAAGAGGGGTCATTTTGGAGATTGGTCGAGGTATGTTTCCGGGTAATAGGATGGGCTCTACCTGTCTCGCAACGCGTCTGATAGATCTGACCATTGGATGTTCGGGTTTACATGGCATACTGTATGCAACACATTCGTTAAACTTAGATATTTCGTGCGTGTACATCATTGTGCATGCCGTGCCCCCGGGATTTCCCTAGCCCTACCACGCATGAGAAATTGTTACGATACAGTGCGGAGCAAAGCGCAGACTTGCACTCTCGTGACACGACAATAAGGTCTTTCTCAAAAATACTTCTATCACGACTGATTTTGACACGCGCGGCGGGATATGATTGATTAGATTGCCAATTTGCCTGCGCGCTACCAAGGACCTTATATGTAGAACTGTGACGTAACCATCTGGTTACAATCACAGACCTTCAGTACTTATTAAGGATCATATCTACAGCCAAACTCATATCGATAGGTCTGTCAAGCCCGAAATCACGCATAGGCGGGGTCTGAAACAACTCCACCGGGAACCTGTGCCATATACCAGCCCGGTGGCACAGGCATCTGGTGTACAATTGTCGCAGAACTCGCTGGTGAGCTCTACTCAACCTTGCACTTGCGTTTCCGTGTCTACGACGACATCATATGTGCCCCAGTAGCTACTTCTGCAGTAGAATAGAAAAGATACCCAACCATCATACATGTCAAGGAGCGCCTCCAGAGGGACTCCTGGAAGACCTCACTGGCCAGTCTCGTGCAATGCCTTCCGCAGAGGTCTCGATCACCTTCGCCCATCCGCCAACGGCGATTTTGCCGTGTTCAGGCCGAATACGTGAACGCATGCTGTACGGCCGCAGCACGCTCATAGAGGACCCCGGCATAAGCGCCTACTACGTTAGATCCTGGTGCGGACAAAAATGGGGGTCAAAATGGCCTGAGGTTAGATCCGTATGCGGACAAAAATGCCCTAAATTTCGACCTATGTTCGATATTTTGTGCGGACAAAACCGAATTAGGGAGGCCGAGGTAGGATCCTGGGTGCGGACAAAAATGGCTGCGCGGGAACGCAGCCGGCCCGGATGTGCTAGCGTACGACTGCTTCGACTGCTGCGACTCGATGCCCTGGAGGATCCACGTTCTCGCCCGAGTAATGTCCCCGCTGATCCAACAATTATAGGAACTGTATTGATTTAAGCTGTATCCCCGCTCGGCTTTTGCCTACGTCGTCTAATCTAAGTTGTGGTTGTGTCTTAACCGATTGCTGACCGAATGTGCTACTCAGTTCTGGGATAGCGCCCGTATGGCTCTTAGAAGAAATTTCAGTGCCTACGCCACCATAGCACGTAGAAGGGGGAGCTCCGACAAACTCCGCCTATGCGTGACTTTGGGCTTGACGGGCCTATTAATATGAGTTTGGCTGTAACCCAGCTCTGCAAGCTACGCACTTCTCCGACGCATTGTGCTACGATGTCTTACCTCAAAATCCCGCTCATTCTAACAGCCGCGTTTTCCAACCACGTTACCCTCACGTCTCCTCAACCTCCCGTAGCGGCGAGAGAAATTGCCGGTGGACTGTCATCGGAGCAGCATATTTTAAATTACGCCTTGTCAATAGTACCCCCATTCGCCAAGGTACGCTCGAAGATGTTTCGACGGCTCCCAGAACTGAATTTAGTCCCTCAGCTCATTGTCTGGGTTGCTTGTTTCTGCGAAGTAGTCACGATTCTGGCATATCACAATCCGACAAGTGCAGCAGCACAGAATATCCTCTCTGCACTCTCCTGGACCACTACGCAGGACGTGATGCAGATCAACATATCTCCCATCTTCTTGTTCGGCTGGGTCATCTCTGTTACAGGCGGACTAGTCCGCCTATCCTGCTATCGCACACTAGGGCGATTCTTCACGTTCCAGTTCGCTGTGCGTGTCGAGCATCGACTAATCACTACCGGGCCCTACGCTTGGGTCCGCCATCCAGCTTACACCTCCGGGATAGCCGAGACCGCCGGTATTGCTATTTGTCTATTCTCCTCAGGATCATGGGTCCGGGAGAGTGGTGTGTTAGGAACTAGATGGGGGAGTGCAATTGCATGGGCATGGTGGATCTGGGACGCGTACCTGGTGGGAAGTGTATGCAGGAGAATGACGCATGAAGACCAGATATTACGTAAGCAGTTTGGGAAGTATTGGGACGACTGGGCTGCAAAAGTACCTTATCAACTGATCCCTGGAGTCTACTAAGTACCAAATGGACACACCAGATTGCTCCATTCATCCTGTGTCATGGGAAGACGGAAACACTGATTGAGAATGCATTGTATGCAAGGTACTTAGTGCTTTGCAGGGGTGAACCCCCGGGTGTCCGGGGCATTACCCCTACCCTTACCCGCCACGGGTACGGACCCGTCAGACGGGTACGGGTATTCCAAGGGTGGCGCGGGTACACGAGGGTGAGGGGTCCATATATGGGTTGTCACTCCGAGTGGGCCTCTGCTCTCATTCACTGTACAGTACAAGCTCGTACTAAATGCTCAATCACAACACTAAATTTGATCCGCGTCCTCATCTGCATCCCGTGTGACCTCAAGAATGTGTTTGTCCTCAGTGAGAAGCCCATGTCGATACCACTGTGACCGAGACACAGAAGGGCACGGACAACGAGCCAGCCACAAGGCTAACAGTGTGCCTGTCAGCTTGTTGTAAACATTCTAATTCAATTATTTACCGTAAGGGTACCCAAGGGTGAAGGGTACAATAATGGATACCCTTACCCTTACCCTTGGCCGACCCTACCCTCCAACCCCGAGGGTTACCCGTACCCCTGCAAAGCACTAAAGGTACTTAACTCTTGTACGCACATACGCACTTAGACATCCACCGAATGTACATGTAGTGAAAGTGGGAACGTATTTGCGCCTATATGGCGGTACTGGAATGCGGGTACACTTATGGTGATACTGAACGAGCCCAATTGACTAAGACCTCATATATGACCCTATACAGACTGTAGGATCTACCACGTGATAATCAGCGTACCTCATACGAATGGGGACGGCGAGGAATCTCGGAGGAGGCCAAAGGATGGGATGGAGCTGTCCAAATATGGAGGACGGATACACTTTATGGCATACGTTGCCACACTGGCATTCCTCTGTAGGCTACCTGACGCAATTCTCTTTGCTCCGCCACATCCCGTAGACGCATCTCATCGAACTATATGAGTACACGAGAAGACAGGGAGTTACAAAATGATAAGGTACTAACTTACTAGACCCGCCGCGGCGAATACAATAGGCCGTATCCGAGCGCAATATGTTCAATCTCCTCCAAGAACACGTCTCAATGGGCTTTGATGCCTATACGTAGGATGAAACGTTCGGGTGCAGTGCTCGATGGGCTGGTTCAATAGCTCCTTTTTGATGAACCGCTGGCCAGGACGTGCTGCAATCAGCATTTCTCCACTGGTGCTCTTGTTCTGATGGATCCTCTCCACCACCGGCAGACTACTTCGTTTCTCTTGTTGCCACATCTTTGGGCGATCGTCCACGTTTGAGGTCGCCGCACGTCCCGAGCACCGCTCAATCGCTACCGAGCCCTCCGTGTGGGTTCGACATTAATCGTACATTGCTGAGTTGATCGAGGTAGAAGGAATAGCTGAATGTGTGGGAGGACTCTGCCTCGCAGCAGGTTCGAGCTCTTATTGGCTCGTGAGTCATCACGCAGCATTTTTGCACGTTTTTGCGGCCCGGTACAACCCGGTCTCATGCGGTGACAGCATTCCCAATTTCTGCATCATGCAGAAACATGGTCGTCAGCGAATCGGTGTCAGGAGTCCGAGAGACCAACTTGAAGTAGTATAAGTGAAAGTGGTGACTTCTTGATGTTGTGATGCTGCACGTCCCTGCTGACATGTATCAACAAATTCGAAGGTACTCCACATTTTGTTTTGGAGAGATATAATCAGGACTCATGCGCTCATGGACCATGGCGACTGCGCAGACCATATGGTCGTGTGGCGCCTGGGAACTGACTGTAGATAAATAAAACTCGGACACCGATGTCCTGTTAGATTTGATGCTACAGAGCCCTGCTGACTTTCATTGATCAGTTCAAACGCAACACGCCATTGGGCTTTGGAAAGATAGAATCAGCGCCCGTGCATCTCATACACCATCGCAACTTCGCAGACCAGGTAATCGTGGGTCGTGCCTGGGGGCTGTCTGTGAGTATATATACCTGGGACACGACCTCTTAACCGCACTGTGGAGGGAAAAATATCGCATCCAGTCAGTTTGCAATGAACGCAAATAACGACAATACTCTTGGTGCTTGCCTCCTGGGTAAGTGTGATCTCATATACCGCCGAGAGCGATGATGTCACCTACCTCCCCAAGGTGTCATTGTGGCCTCAATGTGAGTAGAGTTTGCTCTACTATATGATGTATCCAAAGTACGAAATTGTTCTAGATTCTACGGCATCACGGTCTTACAGACATACATGTACTACCGACGCTACCAACACGATGGCAAGCTGCTCAAATCCACCGTCAGTGTTTCCGAATCTCCGACCGTTGCTCGAATGCCTGATTATATTTGCCCCAGATTGGTCTACTGTTGTACGTACAAATCCCCTTCGTCAACACCGATTGATGCATGTCAGCACAAGGCTTCTCGATACCATACACGAGGTTTTTGCCATACATGTCATATACACTGTTTTGGTCACCCGCAACGGAAGCCCCACTGCGCTATCAGCTCCTCCTTGGTCCGTGGTAGTTAGTATCCTACGTTGTATGCAAATTTGACCATTGATACTAACCACTGCCTTGGCAGGTAAATGTATTGCTTACGGTGAGCTGTGCCATAGATAACGCTCAAGGCAGGTCTTACAAGGTATTGTAGGGCATTAGCGACGTGATTGTCAGACTGTGAGGGGAGTTTAATCCATGCTTATGGGCCATTGGCTCATGCCCTCGAACCCAGTCTATTCTGCCAGAGACTCTGGAAGTGTGAGTCGGGCATACCTGTCAGAAGGTTTGCCCATGTTTGATTGCTTTGTTTCCAGTCAGCAGCAATCGCTTCGTTGTTTTACCCGTTGTGAGTGAATCTTGCCCTACCTCACTTATTGTCTCATTTGTCTCTACAAGTTCTTGGGCAATGCCTGCACATTAGGTGAGTGGTTACACAGGGAAGAGACACCTAGAGCAAGCTTACTCAGAGACTGAAACCGCCGCATTTAGCTGGCGCTATAGGTCAGTGGTACTTGTTCTGCTCGAATTATCGCAGATTCCTGAAGTCCAGTCTCACAGCATTTGTCGTCAAGGCGTAAGCAATGATCCCTGAGATCGTAATCAGGCTCCTGAATTGTGCTTCGCTGCAGAGCTACTTTAGATAGCTTCCCCACTTTCAAGACCGTTTCGGTGAATAACCCCGAGAAAGGCTCGATCTGCATCACTTAACAAATGAACAGTGGACTTGGTATCTTGCGCTGGTGTCGGGTGTCGCGACAGACCTTATTCTCGCAACGTCATTGGTATTCTACTTGTGGAAGAGTCGTACCGGTTTCCGCAGGTATGCAATCAGTCACTCAAATTCTGAACGAGCGGTCGTTTATGTTGTTTCACTTGCAGGACAGATTCTATGGTGCAAGTCTTGATAATGTACTGCATCAATACGACACTGCTCACCAGGTTGGAGGTATAGTCCTCTGTCTCCATTACATGCTCACAACGGCTTTATCAGTCTTTGCGAGACAACTTGCTTCATCACTGTAAGTGATAGCACACCCTAGCGCTGGACGTCAATTATGACATCTGCTGTGAAGCTTGCGACCATGCCGGACACTTTCGTCTACTACACGTTCTTCACCATTCTTCCTAAGTGTGAGTAATGTCCAAGTAATCTATATCCGGCCAAATAGGCTGACCAGATCCTAGTGCTACTCAACTCGTTGCTGGCGACATACAATGCAAGGGACACAGTACGCGAGACCTATCGAGGTAGCGGAGATCTCATCTCAATCCCACTGTCTTCGCCAACATATGGCCGCTCCGTCGGTACTGGCGCCATGAATATTGACCAGGTAATTACACTTCTGAAAGTGGGCTATATGCTGATCTCTAGAACCGCTTCAGACCCTCGATACTATCCGGATACATAAGGTGACGGAGACAATTTCGGATATGCTCAAAGAGCCTTGAAGACGAACAACAAGGGGACGATCGAGTGAATGATTATAGCAGTAGGTCTGGGTACGATGCGTAGTGTAATTCCGCACATTTGAGCTTCGAGATATCTGTGAATGATTTAGTTGTCGACGACCCTCTTGATAACTTGCGTATCTTCGCCTCCAGTAATAGCCGTATCACACGACTTGGACATCATGCTGTCGACTGCACAAAAATCGATATTCTCATCAGGGAAGGTCCCAAAGTGACTTCGTCAGCGGCGATAACGTACCCTCTCTTATGCACCCGAGCAGTCCCAACAGCGCTCAGACAAGAAGTAAGTGCATCTTGGGCGTGAGATACTCACGTCTGTCTTTGTTGGCAGACATGACCCCAGCCACACTCTATTTCGGGTCGAAATCGCACCCGGGAATGTGAAATCACCTACGTATATCAGAACTATGCCTAGCACAATTCCCAAAGGTCACCGTTAGCCCGGTGGCTTTGTTACATGAGAACCGTCTGCACATTTGTATACTCTCTCAAAATCTTGAATGGGATCGTGTATGTGTGACGCGCAACATGAAGATGCGCCATTGTCGGAAATTGTTCTCATTCGGTCGCTTGGACTAAATTGCAAGGTTCTCTGCGACACAACGGTTGGATATCATACGGTCTTGGTCGTGTGGTTGTATACATACGATCTAGATGCATACGCCACAGCACATGACGGGATGCAGGCTTCAAACAAATGAGCCCATTAAAATATAGAACTTGGGTAGACATGCAGAATATCTGCCACATACGACTCTTGACATTCTATGAGAACATTGCAAGCAACATGGCATGTCTGGCACTAACTGCCCGGTGGCTACGGGCCCGGTCCAACTCTCGAAGTCCATCTTGAGTCCATCTCCACTAACCGCATGTGATGTCCGCGAGCGTCGAGTGTGTGTATACTCTCAGGGGCTAATGGCTGCGTCAGAGAATAGCTCCGCGAGGGAAGATCGTGTACCGCATGCAACGCGGCTATTGTTAGCAGCCGTCAATACCTAGAATCAATCGTCAAAGCGCGCAATGAACTGAGAAGGCATACTCTGGTCCATTGAGCATCTTGCCAGGTGTCTTGTGACCCCTGCGTCATCACGGAACTAGGCGCGTTTTTGACTTCACTCTTTGGGTTAATGAGTACTAGCAATAAACGCGGCAATAGGATTGGATAGAGCTCCCACATACGACCTGCAGGCTCATTCACAACGTCCTTGGCTCTAGATTTCAGTAATCGAATTTCGGACACGAACGTACGCAAATAGATCCTACTCCGTGCTAGTGAATTGTGTAGGCGACGCCAAGGTAGTTGTGGTAGTATGCGAGGGTCTCGAAATATCAAGGATTCTAGTTCCGATGTCGTCCAAACCACGCTCGAACGCCAGCTTGCGCAGATTCAAGAGCACATGCGAGCCCTTGGCACAGTATCAGCATGGTGCATCATGTGGGAGTAACGTCACACACCGCAAAGGACCTGATTGAAATCTCCCAGCTAGGTACACAGCATGAGGGTCAGAGGCAGTGATCAGATGATTTACCTGAATAGACACATACAAGAAGAAGGACCCCGCGAGTGCGTTCTTGCACAGCGTATACATGAGAGTGTTTGCCAGGAGTGCGACTAATACCTTGGTCAGCCTGTCTTTCCTACTTACAATGATGGGCGCTCACAAAATATAACAGCGTGAGCCCAAGCCCCATCTCGAGAATCACAAACAGGAAGGTTCGCCTTAGCGACTGGTGAGAGACATCATTATTGTAAAATTTTACTATTGTGAGGGCAAAGAGGACGGTTTCGATGATCAATGAACAAAGCCTGAGGTGCAAAGCTACATCAGCACGCCGGTATACACATGAGGACGTCACACATTGCTTACCTACGCCAGTAGATCATGAAAAATCCGGGGGCAGAGGTAATGCTACAGGTATCATCGAATGTCTCTTGTCGTATGACAAGAGCCAGAACGGTGGTCATCGCGAGCACCTCAGCACCGAAGAGGCACATGATCACAAAGACTAATGCTGGGTTGCGATTATACATCGCAAACACTAGAAATGACAGGTTCACTGTCAATGGTCTGGACCCAGTTTCCGCAGGAAGCACGTACCACGGAGCGCCAGGATAGCCTCGACCACTATGGTCTGGGACTGCATGGCCGATATTCAGAGACAATGAGCGCCCGGCACTGGGCTGGATAGACACCAGAACATCGTGGCAGCTACGATTGCATGATATAGACCCCATGTCGCAGAAACGCATACATCCAGGTGGTGCAAGACCATTCTTCTCTAGCACATCCAATCTCAGGATTATGAAAGCTCACTGAAAATATCACTCATTGCCATATGTATTTGGTCTATTGTTCCCGGTTCCCGTGAAATAAGTAAGCATCTTCGCGTGTTACACGATTCTCGCACACTCGCATCTCCTCCACATTGACGATCGTATCCCAAACCAAGAACGTCGTCGCCGAGAATGCAAGCCGGCTCACCACTATACAGAAGGGGCTCGAATTTATGGCACAGTTGCCTAGTAACATCCAGAAAGACCACGCACCACCAGATGCTGACCCGCCCATGCATGGATTCCAGTACTTACCGTAGGACCCTGATGCATGAAGTGCTGTAGGCACCGCGTGTGCTAAAGCGCGCACAGCGCCATTTCCTCCCAGCGCACCTCAGTCCGGACATCTTCCGCTTACGTAATGTACTTCCTAGGCTGCTAATGTGCACGGGCGCCAAGGCCCTTTGAGGTCCCATCCCCCCGAGGCCTCCTCGGCGCCCATCTTAGCTACACATCCCCAGTTGGGCTAGATACATCCTCAATTCTACTGCATCGTGGCGATTCATGTGTGATCATCTCTTACAACATCTTGGGATTGATTCTGTCTGTGATTCTCGCTTGCCGCCGCCGACGCGACCGCTGAGCGGTCGTATCACTGCTACTATATCGTCGATACTCTGCGCGTCGCAACACGCACCAGACCTTGTAGATTGCCCGGACACTTCGGAACGCCATCAATACTCACTGCATAACGTCATGGCGCCGTCTCTACGTGACCAGCAACCATTCGTGCCTGGCGCAGGCCGTCTATTCCACAGTCCCAAGAAGAAGCGCCTTAACAATGTGAACAAAGCGGTAGTACGCGATACTGCTCGTTCCCTCGAGATACAGAGGCTGCGGAAGCTTTTGGAAGAGCTTGAGAGCCAGGCAGAACCCTCCGAGGCCGGCGAAAGTGGCTCAATTGCTTCCGAGGACCCACGGATGCCTGTAGATGATCCAGACCCCATCCTCACGCAGCCATCGCTCGCCTCCGATGGGCCTGATGCTCCGGATAGGCCTGAGGGATCGAACTTCGAGGCTTCCGACCTCCCAAGCGAGCTGCCGGACACCCTGGAACCGGAACGAAAGCGTCGGCGTATCACACAC
>KB445801.1:0-121744 GCA_000320605.2 Gelatoporia subvermispora B
TCAGAGCAGCTCGATTTCTGCATTGAATGCGAGCCGTCAACTCCTCTGGGTTCAGACCAGTCTTCTCATCCTTCCACAGCGCATTTGCGAGGAATTCTGCCACCGAGAAGCCCACTTCGCCAACATAGTCGTTTGAGGACAGTTTGTCCCAGTCGAGTACGGTGAGCTGGACTTTGAACGCACGTGGAAAAGCAGCTTCTCGTCCCAGAGGGGGTTGCGCGTGCGGAATGCCTTCTTGCCGAACGAGATAATGATGATGAATGGGTCCATGTCGCAGCAGATCCGTCGCACCATGGATCTCGAGCATCACAATCCCAAGGATGTCATTGCTCGCTGAACGGGAGGACCTCCTGTAGGAGCCCTACATCCCGAGCATAGCTGCAGTGCAGGTACATAGTAGCCGAGGGGGTTGGGACAGTACTTGCAATGCGAAGATTACATGAGACGAATCAAGTATTCTGCGCAAAAAAGGGAGGACCTCCTGTTGGAGCCCTACATCCCAGCCCGAGAGAAAGTGAGCGTGCGCCTGATACGTGTTGTGCAGAACATGGGCAAAGGCGCGGCGTAACAGGCAGACCGCCGTTGGAACCGTGGGAACTCCAGATGCCCACGTGTCAAACGTAGTGCGAGGAATGGGGAGTGTGAGAGACTCGCGAGAGCGCGGAGCCTCTGGTACTCGTAGTGGGAATGTACACACAATCGAGCGACATCTACGGGAACTGGCCCCCCTGCCAGACGTGAAGTGGTGGGGTGTTAGACAGCGCGCGCGGATGCGTGTGGAGGAGGAGGAGGAGGAGATATATTACCCGGCATGGTCCCCTTCTGGAACGCCGGGCTCTGTACCCACACCAGGCAAGGCAGCACTACCAGGTATGTACAGGACGTCACCTCTACACCCACGCTCCGATAGGGCCAGTCACCGGTCCACCGTACTACTAGCAAACTCCTCTACGGGATATATAATAGTATAACCAGGACCGTAAGTAGTGCTGAACCAGCTCGTCGACGCGAACCGAACTATCCCATGGAGCATAGAGGTACGTCGGAAAGTGTGCGCGCTCGTACGCCGCTAAACGACGGCGGCCCCCTCGGGCACGCGCATCGCAGCGACTGTTTCCGCAAGATCGCCGGTAGTGCGTCCTCGGCGACTCGTAGTCGCCGCCGGATCTGTGGTTGCTCTTTGTCGACCGCAGCCCAGAGTTCGCTGCGCATCCGCGTCAGCTCCGCATCCCCTTCGCATTCGAATAGCGCGTGCGTCTCATCTTCCACCGCCCGCACGCAGAGGCGGCATATGCGCTGGCCGCGCGGCACTTTTGGGCGGTATGGCTCATTCCAACGCAATTGTGAAGCTGAGGCCGGGGGGTGACAGCGTGTCGCGCCAAAGCCGGCCGCAAGGAAACGGGGCGTGGGGCGCCGGCCATGGTTGCGTTGTGCGCTGTACAGATGTTGTACAGTTGTGGTGTGACAGACGCGAGAGGTGTTGGTGATGCAGCGGGTGCTGCCCGAGGCCTCGGGCGTTCAGTTATGCACTGACGAGCCTGACGCCGCATGTGACGATGGGTCTGTTGTAGAAATCACCATATACGGTAATCTTTCGCGTACCGTAGCTTAGATAATCAGGGCGCCTAGCGCACGCGTCCATACGAGTCGCCGTATGTTCGACTTCCCTCAGTCTCGTATCCCGAGCTGAGGGTAAGTCCATAGTCTATCCAGTGTATCTACATACTTACAGTATACCTAGGCAGTTCCCTAGGTATAGTATTCTCAATACAACCAGTCTCGTATCTCGAGCTGAGGGCAGTTCCCTAGCCGGTTTCTACAGGGTCCGCCGCAGTGCTCGGTCTGGCTGGGTGCATGTGAATGAAGCAGGACACATGCAGCTCAACTTACTTGCAAAGCGATAACACCTGCCGTAAAGAGCCTTGTAGTTTCCCGCAGAGCAGCTCGAAAAAATTCCTGATGTGGCTTCTATAATGTCAACAGTAGACGGGCGAAATCAATGGATCCACGAAAAATGCAAGGATCACAGCTCACCACTTATGATTCTCCCAGGCTCCAGCTCCCGTCGTTAGACCATCCCGCCCGCAACCTGCCTCGCTCACAGTTTTCAACCAGAATCGTCCTCCAAATACAAGGCTCGCCCCTTCAGTTCTTCACAGCCTCCACGACGGCCTTACCGACACCCCGCTGGCTCCCGACATACTCCTACACCCGCTCACGCGAGCGCACAACCTGGCTGATTTCGCGCATTGACCTCTGGACACAACACGTCCGCGAGCCTCGCGCATCGTCGGGACACCCGCATCCCGAGCTTCGCTCCAGCCTCCAGAGGAGCGGCACCGCACGGAGAGCACACGCATCCCGACACCGGGGCACGGGCACACGCGCATACAGTATACATCATACCCACAGCCGCGTCAAGCTCCGCAGCGCACGGTCTGCCCGTGCTCTGAATTCGTTACGTCCGCCGTCGGTATGCATCCTCCCAGCGATCCCGCGCCATCGCGCCACCAGGCCTCGCGCACGCGTCCTGGACGAGGTGCAGCGCAGCGGCCTGCACTATCGTGTCTCGCGCAGCCCATTGCAGTGTGCGGACGTCGCTCTGAGTCGCAGATCGCAAATCGCGAAGGATCAGTCCGCGGTGCTGCGGTTCTATCGTGCGCGGTCGTGGTGTGAGCAAATTTCGCGGATCCGAGTTGATGAGGTGCAGAGCGGGCGAGGTGGGAGATGGGAGATGAGCGAAGGTCGATGGGCAGCACCGAGCGCGTCGGGCGGTCGGCTTGGGATGAGTGCGCGGTGCGTTGGTTGGAGAGAAGTACGGCGAATTCTGAGCATGCGATGAGGGTGCTGCATCGATGGTCAACGGAATCAGTCAGCAGATCTGTCACTTAGCTAGGTAAGGATCCGGGTCAGCGTTTGTCTCGAATTCCCTCGGACACCTCCGCCAGGGCTCCGCGAGCTCTTAGTGTAGCGGCCTCCAGGCACCACACTGTTCTCCGCCCGCGAGTCTAATGATTTGCGGTTAACATTGGGGAGGATGTAGACTACAACTCTGGGACGCGGGATAGCGATACTGACTTGAAGCGGTCCGATGACATTGGATGCATCGAAGAATCCGCAACGGGTCTTTATGAAGAGTAGGTCAGCATCAAACGAGGATGAATCTGAGCGCGTTGCATCAGAAGGCTGAGAACATAGACAGTTGTGAGCACACGGACGAGGCAGCGCCGCTGCAGCGGCGTGCGCAACGAGCACGCTGCGCGAACAAAGACCAGAGGCGTCAGCTGCATCGACAGAACGCTCGGCGCGTGTCTCTCAAATTAAGTTTCAAGGCGGCCAGAGCCGACTAGTCAAGGACATTTACCGTACCCGAACTTGGTCAACTGTACCGCGGTTTCTTCACTTGTGCAGCACCTTTGTCGTATATTTTAGGAGCGCAGATCTAGAACGGGAGACACGGCTCCGTAAACACCTCAGACGTCACAGTAAGTCTAATATATTAAGTACCTAGAACGGGAGACACGGCTCCGTAAACACTAGGTACAGTCAGTATGCAGTAGATACTAGGAATAAACAATCGAGCTCACCCTCAGACGTCACAGTAAGTCTGAGGGCCACATCTGTACTACGAACGAAAAGAGGACACGATCTTACATAAGAACTATACAGGACACGGAGGCATCTCATGTCTCGATCGTACCTTCGAACATAACGGGCGGCTTTCCTAAACGGGACATGTCTCGCCGCCACCGACGCGCCACCGCGCGCCCGCGCGCAGACACGCCCGCCCCTTGATATCCAACAGTATACACCAAGCACCCCAAGTGCCCGGCAGTCACGCAAGATACTGCGAACATATGTGTACCATTCCCTCGTGCCGCTCATTCCGCTTCCTCTGCGCGACCCGCGCGGCTGGGGCTTCCCTGCACGATATTTGCATCAGCGACAAGCCATAACACCCATCTGAGCTTACCTCACACATTTCTACTTCTCCTCCGCCGTTTGGCCAATCTATATCGGGATCGGTGCACGCATGTCGATGTCCGGGTCGAGATCTTCGCCCATATTGTCGACAAATGACCTATGTACGAGACTAGGGCCTTGGGAGTGGGCAAAGGACGGTTGGGACCCGTAAATACTGGCATCTTGTTCCTTTTGAGAGACTTGACGGAGATGTAATAGAAAGTGAGATTGCAGGACGATTGTGAACCTGGACCGGAGTTAGTGTGTGTGGTGTGGCTGCTTGATATACAAGGGACTTACGGCAGGCTCGTGTTCGTGGAAATTGAGGAGAGCCAAGTTACCTATAAAGCCTATATTGTACGAATATTTATTGAGCGTGTGGATGAGAAGTGATACGGCGATGAATTCGATGGTATTGACCAGATGAATCAGGCTATCCTCGGTCGAACTTGTGTCAGTCGTTAGTCAAGCCGTACTAATTATCACGCCCGACCCAAAATGCAGAGTCCCTTGACGCAAAGCACAGTGATGTCAGATCAAGCGATGTACGACCTAAAAGTCACGCACCATTCTATAACGCCGCCTGTACCAGAGACGTCCGTCGAATCCAAATCGCATAAATGTATTCAACCAAGTAGCTGCTAGCACTATCACGCCACTCAGTGCAACACACTCGAAGCTTACGGTGTACGCTGCCGTGGGTCGTCTCAGACTCTCAGCGTAGTGTATTTCCAGGAGAAAAAGCGCCTACATCTGTCAATCAAACATGTTAGCGGCACGAGACCCCGGGCACAGTGTTACGCTACTCACATCCTAGACAGAGCAGCACTTGAAAAGTCCCGCCCACGCAAATATCACCAAGTACCGGAACAGTCATCAGCGTCCATGTGCCTTTGACCAGATTGAAGTACTGTGTAGTCCGCAGAAGACCGAGCTCAGTGGGTCATGTCTGGCACATGCTGAGGACGCAACGCACGACGTCGAGCCCTAACCCCACTGCAGCGAGTGCGGCAATCATCCCAGGGAGCCATTGGTTCCTGCCGCAAATTGCGTACAACCGGAGCGCTGTGAACACTAAGTTTTTGGTTGACTCTCGCTCTTTCGGCATCAAGGTAGGGCCTACCCATGTTGATGATGGACAGCAGGATGAGGACGGCGTAGTACGTTATGCCAAAATCAGTGCAACTAGTCCGGGGGCAGAGCAAGGCTGGTTAGAACGATCGATATCCGCAAGCACGTGAACAAGCACCTCTGGCTCGCGAGAGTCCGCCGGTTCATCAGAAACAGAGTGAAGGACGCTCGCCGGTACAGAGTGCCACGAGTAAAAATTGACTGTCTGGATCACTGGCCGGAGGAAGCCTGCCCACCTATCGAGGTGAAAAAGCATCGTGACAGCCGACAACTTTCGCCCCCATATGAACTCAACTTCTTGTGAGCACGTTGTGAGCTGGTGGTAGAATATCACCACTGTGAGTGTCGGGCTCTGCATCTCGATATGACACGCAGTTGTGGCACGCACCGCTGCTGGGCAAGATTGAATACGCATTTGCCAGACTATAGGAGGTTGTCAGGTACAAGGCGCTCCAACACACAATAGTGCGGCTCACTTTGCTCTCACGATGGAGATAACTTCGTCTAAGACTTCTGCTGAGACCTCCGTAGCGTTTGTAGGCATTCGAGGGTGTTCTGTTGGAAGAAGAAAACAAGGATAAGTGGAAATGAGCAACTCGCACACGAGTTTTGATCCCCTGACTGTCGAGACCTCCAGGGCAACAATCAAGCACGGGTATCGATTATTCGCGGTTTCAGATGACATCGTCGCCAATAGTGTTTCAAAGCAGTTATGTCTATGTCACACACGGCGATGAATACATGCGAATATCACTGTAGATGGGAATGTCATAGTATAGGAGCAGCCCTTACATTAATGTAATAAGCGGTCTGGTGGTCGTGACCACCGATCCGATGTCCAAGAATCATGTTTCGGTATACAAACTATGACCTGGTTTATTTGTAGAGGAGCTGCACTGCGTCGAGAGACAGGAACGTTCGATGAGAGCGCAGTCGATGTACCACAACGGTCAACTCACATGTGTTGATAAGACGAAGTGCGTGGCAGACCGCAGGACACTCTATCTCACAATTACTCCACTTCTTCTCCGTTGTTTGACCAATTCGGGTCCAGGATAGCCGTGGAGCTGCACCGGAATTGCCGTGTGATTGCAGAATATATGCGCGGCTCGCGACGGCCTCGTCCGGCGGGAATCGAGGAGGGCCAAGTCAGCTCCGCAACCTGTATTGCGCGGATGTTCGTCGAATGTGGACGAGGGCTTGCATCGAGTGGGGCGGTAGTGAGCCAGCTATGAGCCCATGCCACGTCCGAAAACGCATCTGGCGATGCATTGGTGCGAATGGGAGATTCGGAACACAACCCGCCCTTGGGTGATGTAACGCCAGACGCAGGGATAGTCGTACCCACCAGCGCAATCTCCCATCCAGCTTGCGGATCCACGGCAAAGCCGTGCCGTATCTACCATCTACCCTCAGTCCACGCGGCGACGAACGGAGGAGTCGTCAAGATAGGCTGATAGCATCGCGGCGGCTGCAGAGTCAAAGGGGAAGAGAGCGCGGAGCCTATCTGCTAGTTGGGAAAGGCTCCAAGCTCGCCGTGCTGTTCGCCTGCGTACACATCCGCGCGGAGCAACATGAACAAGACGCGTCACGTCGCGTCGTGTCCGATCCTCGATCGCGACGATACGGCCCCGAAGAGGGCGAACTCGAGATCACCCGGCGCCGTCTCGATTCCCGCTGCATCCTCCCAGCCAAGTCCTGCCGCGTCGCGTCGCGTCGGCCCGACCCTCGAATCTCGATCGCGAGCCAACGACGCAGCGCTCAGCCGGCTCGACGACCCGCGCAGCACACGCGCCCCACAGCGCGCCGAGTGCCGATGCAACAGGTCCCCGCGCATGAGCGCGAGCGATCGAGACGTACACAACGCGAGCGCAGGACGCGATCTCATCCCCGCGCACGCGTCCCCCGACAAGTCATAACCGACGCAGCGCCCGCCGCCGAACGACACCAAATACCAACGCAACACGCCCGCGTCGATGTGCGATGCGCGTCTGCTTCTTGGGTCAGACCGTTAATCAAGACCCCACCAGCTGAGCGGACTACTAGCCCAAAATGTGCCCAGAACCATTTCGATGGCCCTCGACATCCACAAGACATGCGCTTCGTCCACTCAAATCACACACAGAAACACTCACAGCGCCACAACCAAGGGTATATACACCACCACCACCACCACCACCACCACCACCACATACACACCACACGCACTCCAAATACCTACACAAGACACGTAACCGGCAACTACACACCAACGGGTAAAAAAACACACAAACACACAACATCAACAACAACAACACGGGGCTAAGAGACTACGAGTCACAACAACAAGAACACAACAAAGGCGGGAGGGGTACACTATGCACACGAAGTCAAAACCAGAGAGAACGAGCGGGGCAAAACGAGCGGCGCGCCGCACGCCCGCGGGCGTGCAGCCTCTCAGAAACCATTTGCACGAGGAAGGGTCCAGCGGCCACCAAGCCGAGGCGCCGGCCCTCTTTTCCGGGGACCGACTTCACCAAGATCCACGCGTCGACGGGGCTCAGAGCGCCGCCGCGACGACGACGAGCGCGCCCAGAACTGCCGCAGCGAGCGCGGGGCGCACGGCGGGGGCGCCGTTGGTCGTGGTGCTCGCGCCCGCGGCGGAGCCGGAGCTGGAGGCTGCGCTCGAGCCGGACGCGGAGCCCGAGCTCGCGGCGGACGCGGAGGAGGACGCGGCGGCGGCGGCGGATGCCGAGGAGGAGGCGTTTGCGGGCGGGGCGGGGGGTGCTGCAGGGGTGAGTGTATGCGCGAGTGCATGAGTACGCAGGAGGGGGTGACGGCGGGGGATGGATTGATGGCGGGGTGATTAGGCAGAGGCGGGGTTAGTGCGGGGAGGGAGTGGAGAAGGTGGTTAGCAGGATGGCAGAGGGCAGAGGGAGGAGGGGGGACGTACTGCCGCCGGGCATGACGGAGAACGTGTCGCTGGTGGCGAGGACCTGCGAGGTGTTATCGGGGTTGACGAACTCGACGGCGTAGCCGGAGCCGACGCGGAGCGTCACGTTCGTCCTGCCGCACACACATTCACATTCAGCGCTCGTGTCCTAGTCAACGGGTGCACTCACACTGTGAAGGTCTGCGCGCGGGCAGGGGTCAGACTCAGACGCGAGAAAAGGGGAAAGAAGGGGACGCACCTGGCTGGTTACGGAGACGGCGTTCGCGATGCTGAAGGCGCCGTTGAGGGTGGACGCGTTCGAGTTGACGACGATGATGTCGACCGTGGCGGGGTCGGACGCGTTGGACGTCCAGGTGATCACGTTGCTCGTGTTCGCGACCCTGTTCGCACAGCGCCAGTTAGTCTGCCCAGATGCGGCGGCGGCGGCGGCGGGGTACGCACCAGAAGGCACTGGAGGACGGCCCAGAGATGGAGAGCGCTGCAGGCGGGAATCAGTATCGGTGTGGAGACGGAGGAAGGGCAGGGGGGCGCACCGAGGGCGGAGGGCGCGGCGAGGGCGGCGGCGAGGAGGCTCGTGAGACGCATGGCGGGATATTTCAGCGGTGCGAAGGGTCGGTGCGGGTAGCGAGTGAGGAGTGCGAGGCGGGCGAGCGGAGGGGACAACAACGAGAGAAGGGGGCAGGTAAAAAAGAGCAGAGACGAACGGTGAGAAAATCGCCCGCGCGGGGTGTGTGTACATAAAAAGGCCCGCGTGCGCTATATCGGGCACGCTTCTCGGCGAATCCCCTCGCGCGTTCTCTCCTTCTTCGGCCGCATTCTGGACGGACGCGTCTGATCCCGGTGTGCGTTGCGCACGCCGCTGCCCGTCGTCGTCGCCGCGTGTTCGCAACTGTCCGTGCTCCCCGCCTCCTGATGCGACGCGCCCACGCTCACGTGTCCGTATCGTCGATGGGGAGTCCGCAAGGAGTGGTCTGTGTACGTCATAGGGATCGTTGGCGGGGAGCGCTCGCGATCGAGGATCGGACCGACGCGTCGCGGCACGACTGACACGATGCGGGGCAGCCTGAACAGGCGCCGTCGTCCGCGCCGCACCGCACATACGTGGTCCCGACACCGTGCTCCCTCTCCTCTCACAGGCAACTAGCTGCTCGCTCTCGACCATCACTCTCGTCGAGTCCCGTTAACCGCACCAGGACGACCACGGGCTCTCGGCTCTTCTTGCGAACGCTCCCGGTGCGTGCACGCGTGCGCTGCTGTCGTGTTCATCCACTGGCCGATGAACCTGGCGCTGGAGGCGTCTTCGAGCGAACACCACTCATGCCGCCATTGCTCTCCAGTTCTCGACCAAGGCGTTGTCCCCCACTTCTGTGGCGATTTCTCATGTTGAGATAGATGCACCAGTACATGGGTGGATAGGCTGCATCGAAGGATTTGGCCTGAGCTTCCAGAGGCCAGCTCGAATAATTATTGCGGAACAACGACTGCAACCCACTGACTCAGCCCGCCATTTTATGTTCGGCTCGATCACAGGAGAGGCGTTCAGTATTCACGTCAGCCGTCTTCGTACCAGTCTGGCTCTTCAACAGGAGATCGGATAGAGCGCGCTGCTTGATATCAGGTTGACTATCCTCAATCCCGGAGCTGCTCACAGGCATGGTGTTCCCGTCGCCCGGGTCAAGCCATATCGGCATTATTCTCGTGGGTCCCCGTGCTTCGATCCTGTCAATGAAAGAACACAATCTGTGTGTTGACGGGTGCGGGCGAGCGAAGGACGGGACGCATGAATGCTAGCATGTTGCGCATTTTCAGCGGCTTGATAATAGCGAGTCACCCATCAGCAAAACGGCGCGGATCAGATATTCCCAGGCGCCCAAGCTGACACGTCGCCTTTCAGACGCCCGCGTACATGCCCATATCGGGGCATGTACGCCTGACGCCACCAAGATATTGTACCGTAGGGAGAATATCAGAGAGTATCTTTCTGACGGCCTCCCTACGGTACAATATCAAAGCGATCTGATTACTGCAACTAGTGCATCTTGCTTCCGCCCCTTCATGTGGTGAGATGGACTAAATGAATGCGTAGAACATTTTTACACGCTCGTCCACCCGTATGCGTTCACGTTCGCCATCGTCGTCTGCGCTCTCAGTACCAGTCCCATCACATGAATAGACAATCGAAACATATTTTACATTCATTTTATATGCATCCGCTTATCTCCGTACACAACATGGGAGCCCACACATTGCATGTATGTGCACAACAATTCTGTTTTGTGCCTGCAAAATCTTGTCAAGACTTCACCACCCCTCTACAGATCACCACTGCTTATAATCTCAATTTTCCGCTCGCATTTGCACAATCCCTGCTGCTGACACCTACTGGTGGCGAGAACAAGTCATGAAAAGGACCTAAGTGTGCCCGCCTCCAATTCCGCTGAGTCCCGGAAGCCATCGGGCTGTTTGTTGTGTTCGGCCTATCATTCAGAAATGCGCTGTAAGTCCGTGCACGCACGCGGCTGACTCTGAGCTGTGCCATGTCTTCATGCATGACGCTGACATATTGGCTCACTGACACGTCCATGACGCAATTACGTCGGACTTAGCAAGTCACATGCTCAACGCGAGGCCTTGACACGACTTCGACTCTGCCGCCTCATCTTCTTCTTCTCTTTCTCCCTACAGATCATGTCCTCCACCACTCCTCGAGGGTTTTCACTCCATCTCATCATGTTGAACACCCTCAAATTTTGATGTGTTCGAGGCTTTGTTCTGCAACCCGGATACAGGTATGTACTTTTCAAGTATTCTCTCATTCCCACCGGCATTCAATGATGTGGGCAGCCTGGTCATCGAGTTTAACTCAATTATCAGTTCTCTGGTGTCGGGACGTAGGATTCGGGTGCTGGGGTTTGGCCAGTGCAGCGCGGGCATGCCTCAGAGTAGGACCAGCAGCTGCTGGAAAGCGTGCTCGGCCCTCACCAGCCAGTGACCGTTTTTCCGGTGGCTCAAATAAACTGCAGACCGTGGACCGGGTTGTGCACACATACAAAGGCCACAAAGTATGTATCCTGATACTGGGCCATCAACCTTGCACTGCATTTTCTCAGAAAGGCCCCGAATGACGTATCCGTGCGCATATAGTCAGGTATGCAGCGCATACATGCCTATATGCGTACGGATTATGCCATGTCTGGCAGAAGTATCCGGTATCCCTCTACCTCGTGCCACGGGATACATAGTCCGTACTCATTACCGTCACGTAGGACTCGGACACTGCAGTCCCACACGGACGTCTCCACACACAAGAGGAACGGCACCGCTGTCAGATGTGAGTGTGAACTTTGTTATGCAGTCCTGGAGGCATGCGAGCAGAACTGTTTTGGGGAATATGGTGGCGGGTGGTGACTAAGAGCATGGTGCAGAGGAGAGTGTGATCCTGCGACAGGCATTAATTGTGCTGTACATATGATATATAGCAGCAATATATGGATCACTGTGGATTACCATCATCGGGTGCCAATGGCATTGAATACTAGTGCTCATCAGAACAATAGTACAAGGCATTGCACGATCAGAGAGCGCAGAAAGATAATGAAATATATTCTGTATCTGTATGGGAGCTACCGACCAGAGCCATCTGTATGGTGGTTCTGATCTGAAACCGAGGTCGTCAGTATTGTCTGGTGAAGTGCTCGCGCTCTGGTGGCTCAGGTGACTCAGACGCACAATATATTGCCTTATAAGGTCAGGTCAGAGGCGCGCAGTTTTGCTAATGCCTTGCTTGCAAGGTCTCTCAGACTGACAATTGTCACCGGTTTTCCGGTCACCGATTCCCACGATTGCACGTGTTTTCCATTTATGGTAATTATCTTCCTTTCTTTCTTCACCGTCGTCCTTCAGCGATCCTGGTAAACAACCATTTAGAATCAACTCCGGGGTCTCGCTGAAGTACAGATGCGATCGTGAATTCGTGCAGAAGTCACGTGACATGTTGTACTTGCATCCCCGCATACCTTCCGAGGCATTCTCTTGTGACGTCTCACGATATTTCGATACCTACAGTGTTCTGTTATATTCGGTAAGTGTTAGTTCAATGCTTTTGCATTGCAAAAATGATATATTACTTACCTACCACTACATGCGAAAAGCCTGGGCTAAGGCCCGGCCGAGCCGAGCCAGGCCCGAGCCCTCCCCAGCGGGCCCGGCTCACGGTTTGGAAAGCCCTGGGCCGCCCTAAGCCGAGCCCAAGCCCGGGCTTTCGAGCCGAGCCGGGCCTGGCACAACACTAATGTTGAGCTTTGTATCTCCCTAAACCCGTCAGCACATCGACAATCAATTTCTTACGTGCATATAAAAGCTGGTGTCTAATGCCCTATTGTATCTGCATCGTGTAATTGCCACTTCTCCTTTCATGCTTGTAGGCGCTTGTACCTGCTGAGACTGACGACTCCTCTGCACCTCTTGCACTTACTACCTCGTATAACTGCACAGAATCGCTACCAGTCGTTGTTATCGCATTGCATTCGCATGTGAATGGTTTTACTACGTTATCAGGTGTAGTTGGTGCTTTTCTCCCTCCGGATCCAGAGCTGTGTGAGAGTGCTGTCCATCTCTACACCACGACGATCCGTTGTCTATAGTAGGTGATTTATTGTATAGGCATTACGTCCCTTCCAGCAATAACACTCGAGTCTATATTCTCTTGGTGAGCAGTGTACTGCAATCTACTCCAATGACCCAATAGTTCATCTACGTGTAAGTTTCGGATCACCTTATGAAGGAGATCAAATGTGTATGGTCTTACATGACCTCATGGCAGCTTTAATAACTTATTTTCCGGAAATTCTACACAGTAGATCAGCACCACGATATCCTGTTTGTACATGCTGCCATAGATCAAGATCTTCGCACACTGCAGCACGATCCTCCAAGCCGTCATTTGTGTACTACTGAGGATCGGAAGAAACTCAGCCCTTCTGTAGAATAGCCGTGCACAGACACTATATGGGCAAAATTAGAGTGATGAGCTGTGATTGAGCAGCTCTGTGTGTCTCCGAGTCGATAGCAAGCAAGGTTCTTGCCGCCCAAGCGGCGCTTCTCTAGTTTAACCAACTTTCGATAATACGGTCGGGCGGCAAGCCACCTTGCCTTCGGAACTTGCCGGCATCGCGTTCACTCAGATCCACCCACCGATGGGCGGCGACGACCTGGACGTCTTTTTCATCTCTGCGAGTTGTATCATGGATGTTCCAGGCGACTCAAGTTCTTATACACCATCCACCCGCTGCTATCTATACGTTCTGCTTCCATCCGCAAGCTATGCAGTGGCAATGTTAAACGTTAAAGCTTGGCATCGATGTTAGATACTTGCATGCATGCTCTCGGGGTCAGATGGCGTCATCGGGCCGTCTGCGACCTGCCACGAATATCTGCTCCTTTTTAATTAGCATCGGCCTCGTTATATTTGATACGCTCGTCAGTATCAGCCATCTTGAGAGAATTGGGCAGCGAGACTTGCAACTTCGTTTCACCAAATTTGCGTGGACATGACCGGTTCTACGATTCCAGCAACCATGCGAGAGTACCGCTTCCCGAAGGTATAGTCACGTCCGATACCAGAAGAAGGCGTGGAATAGCGACAGCTAACAAACGTATTGTACGGTAGTTCACGGGGTTCGGCGACCTCACTCTGCAAGACGCATCCGTTCCTACTCCCGGAGCGAACGAAGTCCTTGTCAAGATACACGCCGCCTCTCTCAATGTACATCTAACCCCATGTCCACTGAATTGTTGGACCTCACGTTGTGTCTGCATCGTAGTTCCGTGACCTGGCTGTCGCCAAGGGCCGCTATGCCCTCGGACTCAAGTCTGACCTCGTCCCGCTCTCCGACATGGCGGGCGAGGTCATCTCAGTTGGCGTGGATGTACACAAGTTCGCACCCGGGGTGCGCGTTACTGCGAACTTCTTCCCCGACCATGTGTTCGGTGAGACGAGCAAGGCGAAGCGGGACAAGGCGCTGGGTGGATCGGTGGATGGGGTGTTGCGGGAGTACGCAGTGTTCGCAGAGCATGTGCGTTATCGAGGCTGAGCTCAAGTCTCACGAGAGACATATTGCGCTGACGCATGACTTCTAGAGCCTTGTTGAGATCCCAGAGCACCTCTCCTACGAGGAGGCTGCAACTCTTCCGTATGGTCTTCTGAAATATCCCCAACTTCATGATGCTTACTCTTACTTGACTCGACCAGATGCGCTGCAGTGACGGCTTACAGTGCGCTGCTTGGCCCTGTTCCTATTAAAGGAGGCGATACCGTACTCGTGCTCGGAACCGGTGGGGTCTCCATTTTTGCCCTCCAGATCGCCGTCGCGTCTGGTGCGACGGTAATTGCCACATCCTCATCAGACGAGAAGCTGCAGATTGCAAAGAAACTTGGCGCGAAGCATCTCATCAATTACAACACCACTCCAGAGTGGGACGAGGAAGTCCTGAACATTGTACGTCCGACTCGTACATCACACATCACACCTCTATTCCTAAATCCACCCATGTTCATAGACTAAAGGAGAGGGTGTGGACCATGTCATCGAGATCGGCGGTGCAGGAACGATGCTGCGTTCCGTGAATGCCGCACGGTACGCAGGCTGGATTCATGACATTGGGCTCGTTGCGCCTGTCGAGCCAGGAACGAATCCTAGCGCACTTCCTCTTGCAGTGCTTCGCAAGAGCGTGTGCCTGCGGGGAATTTCCGTGGGCTCTAGGACTCAGTGCGTTCCCTTTCCCTTTTAAGTCGCCAATCTCATTTTCAACGGTGTCTTCTATTGTTAGATTTGAGGCATTGAACCGTCTCATTAGTGCGTCGGGATTGAGACCAGTTGTAGACCGCGTGTTCGCATTTGAAGACGCGAGGGCTGCTTATGAGTACTTGGATAGCCAGAAGCATGTCGGAAAGGTGGTTATCAAGGTGTCGAAGAACAACGGCTCACGTTTGTAAGATGTCTAGTGCCGATTCGGTGAATTGCTACCATCTTTAGCTACTTTCTTTCACTTGTTGGACCTTCGATGCCACTGTGTGATCGATGGTGTTAGTGCTCCAGTATGACGGCCCAACCCAACTCTATCCTCACTTCCGGCGGCATGTGACATCGGGCCCTGGAAAGATTTGGCAGGTGTCGTCATGACAGGATACAGAATGACACAGCTATACCTCGTCGGCGACATTACCATGGTGGAATAACAGGTCGCCAGCGCCAAGCCATCACATGTATACTTACCTGCTGCGTATTCCTCACCTCACAATCGCAGTTGTCGAGTCGCATCATGGGTATCCCAACAACCACTCGCGAGTATCGCCTTCCAAAGGTTTGTCCTATCTGTTATTTGTCTCACATTCGACTTGTAGATCGTCTACGACCCATCACTGACTCTCTGTCCAGGCGGATGGCTTCCATAACCTCACTATCGAACAAGCCATGCTCCCGCAGCCCAATTCTTCTCAAGTACTAGTCAAGGTCCACGCAGTCTCTCTCCAGTTCCGAGACTTGCTCGTCGCTAAGGGGCAATACCCCATGGGTGCGAAGGAGAACCCGGTGCCATGCTCCGACATGGGTGGAGAGATCCTCGCTGTGGGCGACGGTGTGAAAGGCTGGGCGCCCGGGGACCGTGTCTGCGCTAACTTCGCGACTGACCATATCTTCGGTGATGTCACCGACGACACCAGGGGCTCAGCGCTCGGTGCGCCCATTGATGGGGTGCTCACCGAGTACAAATTGTTTCCTATTCATGTAAGTCTGATTTCTGCATGCTGCCTGGAGATTATCTATACTGAACGTGTACACAGTGCTTAGTTCGGATCCCGGGGCATCTATCTTATGAAGAGGCGTCAACCCTCCCATGTGCAGCGGTGACGGCGTACAACGCACTGATGGGTCCGGTCCCTCTAAAGGGCGGCGACACGGTTCTTGTGTTGGGCACAGGCGGCGTCTCTATGTTCGCCCTCCAGATTGCAGTCGCGTCGGGTGCGACAGTAATAGCGACATCTTCAAGCGACGAGAAGCTGAAGGCCGCAAAGAAGCTCGGCGCGACGCATCTCATCAACTACAAGAAGACCCCGGATTGGGATGACGAGGTGCTCAAGTTTGTGAGTGTCTTCCAGTATTACGCTTCGGAACGTATTGAGGTATTCTGCTGATACGCAGACCGATGGACGTGGCGTCGACCACATCGTAGAAGTCGGCGGTCCCGGAACGATCGTAAAGAGTCTGGATGCGGTGCGCTATGCAGGGTATATCCACGTTATCGGGTTCGTTGCCAGCGGCGGCGAAGTGGGCAACGTCCCGATGCAGGTCCTCGGTAAAGGGGCCATGATGCGCGGCATCCTGGTCGGCCCGCGTGCACAGTGAGTGCTGTTCACGATTGAACGGGCTTCTCAATGCCGACATACATTGCACATAGATTCGAAAGTTTGAACAGGCTGATCGAGGCGTCAGGCCTGCGCCCCGTCGTCGACAAGGTGTTCCCCTTTGAGGAGGCGCGCCGGGCGTACGAGTACCTGGAGAGCCAGAAGCATGTCGGCAAGGTCGTAATCAAGGTCTCGAAGGACTGAGGAGTATCCGTGCGCATCAATTCACGGCGTTGTATAGTAGCGCGAATCGGAATACGCCATCTTCAGAAGACATGTTCAACCTGCCGAGAATATGTGGCTGCTCGTGCATCATCATGCTCCATGGAGCTGCCAATAGTTACTTAAAATGTCCAGCCTCAGTAGACGCATTGATGCTATCGTTCGACTGCTGACGTTAAACCTGATGCAAAACCGTTCCGAAAGACTCACGGGATTACTACCGAAGAGCATCGGTGCAGGATTGCACTCACCGGCTTTGGCTTTCGGGACACCACGTTTCTGCAGGGACCGGGCAAGCGCTCCGAACCATATAAGATAAGATGCAGCTAGGAACTATGGTACAATTCGATGCTCCTTCCGCCATCATCGTATCGTCTACAGTGCGGAGATCCATAGCAGGCACTATAGCGAAGCCAAGTAGTACAAGAATTATGGACAACTATTTCGGGATCACAAAGATGCTTTCCGGTGGACCCAGATAGCTGGGTTGCACTCCGCCGGTGTCTGGCAATATGTGAGCTTTCTTAAGACCCGATGCGAGAAGAACCACAAGAACTCACCGATCACGATCTTTTCAAGGATAACACCCGGCTCTACCATCCAAACCTGAACATATGTTTAAGTCAACAGTTCTTCGAGATGGGACTAGGCGTGCGTACCGTAAGGGTGTGTGCACCTGGAGGCGCAGAGAAATTCATCGGAACGAAGATGAGGTTATCCGCTGCCCATCCATCGAGCGTATCCCATTGCGCAGGTTCCTCTCCGGGTGCGCCGTTAGGGAAGTAGGTGACTTGTGGCGTATCGGAGTCAACCTGCATAGCAACGCCGAGAGGTTGGTTCGGGCCCAGAGCATTAAGAGTGGGGCCCATGTAGGCGGTTACAGTAATGTTGCCGGTGCCGTCGATAGTGTTGAATGTGTAGAAGTCATATTCACTAAATCGATGCCTCATTATTCGATCCTGTAATCGAAATTCGGGGTGCCTACATGCTAGGACCTGTCCCCGCGGTGAAGTTCTGTTCTTCGCCACCTCGGGGCCATGGTGTCACCGCTGAAAGTGTGTTCCCATATCCGGGAAGAGTGGTCCAGGTGATCCCATCCACGGAAGTGTTCCTTGTAGAATGTGCCGCTTCAATCGAGACACCGCCATCACCTTCGACGAAACCTGTGACAATAGTGATCAGACGAGCTGCACGGAATTGAACGGCGTATATCATACCCGTAAAGTTGCTAGGAGCTTCAGTGTGATTCGCGATGAATGTGATGGTAAGAGACATCGGCGGCTGATTCTGAACGGTCGCATTGAAGGATATCAAAGCATAATCTGCGTCAGTAACTTGACTCCAATCCACAGATGCGAAGACGCGTTGTTCCGGCGAGCTAGTGGATATAGAGCCACCATCAGGAGACAAAGTGAGCCAGCTGGCGTTACTTGTCGCCGTGAAAGTAAATGAAGCAGGGCCTCCGGCACCAACATCGATATATCGGTTCCCAGCAGGTACATAAGCGTCGAGGAACATAGTCGGATTTGGGCAGCTGTATTGCGCGGCACAGTCGAACATGTCGTCACCCGGCCTGCATGGCTGTCAGTTCGCTATGCGCATTGGGAAGCGTATGTTGACCCACCAAGCACCTTGAGTACCTTCCGGGACGATTCTCATTGCACCGGTCAGCGCTTGCTTCTTGGATTGTATCCGCGAAACGAAGGGCATTCTGAAAGTGTTGTAACTTCAGTTATGTCCTTGCAGGTGTCAGATGACTCACGTATTGGCCATTGGCTGCTGCCAGTAGTAGTACATAAGGTGGGTCTGATCCATCATATGGTCCCTGTTCTGTGATCAGTATTTACGCGACAGTCAGTACCAAAGTTGGATCCTGACCATTTACCTGTGTATAAAATGAGCATCACATATCAAGTCAGGAGAGATCGGCTTACCGTCTAACAATGAGTGGTACTCTAGCTCAAGCTCGTAGTCCTGCTCGAAAAGATCGCGGACCATCTCGGCATAGTCATTTGCACTAAGGCGAGCCTGCGAGACACGCAGGTTATTGATACCGGCATAGATCCACATAGTGCCAATTGTAGCGCTGGCTTGCACGGGGTGATAGACGAGCTGGAAGAAAGCGGCCTGCGTGCTGGACGGGAGCTTGTTGTAGATACTAGTCGCCGATGCATTCAGAGCTTGCCACTCTGCCAGCATGGTATCGGCCCTACACATACGTCAGCGACATGAATACTGAGATACATTGCGCCGTGTGGTACTGACTCTCGGTAATTGATCAAGCTGTACGTCGTACCGTTGAGCATCTCCGGCTTCCTGCGAGCATTGAAGCGGGAGACGTTAGCAATAATGCTCGCGACTTCGTCAGCGTCGTCCGATGACAAATCGAACTCGCGCTCGGCCCAACGAGAGACGAAGGAATCCAAGTTGTTCATGTTCCAGATAGACGCGTTCCATCCATAGGTGATGAAGAACTCAATGCCCATCTCGTACGGCTTTAGATCACCGACATTGACAATCCAGATCTGGGTTGCATTCCGGGCCACGGCAGTTGACATTTGCTCGAAAGTCTATGAATGTGTCAACAACGTGCACAGTGCCACGAGTCACTACGTTCGCACCTTCGACAATTGAAAAGTCTATATCTCTGTCAGATCATGATGTTGTCATCGATGCATTGGTCGGCTCACCGCGATCCACTTGTAATCACGAGGATCTCCTACATAGTCATACTGAGATGTGGAGTGTGAGCAGCAGCACACTTTCGCAATACCAGAACGCACGTGGAAGTAGACGCCAGCCCCTCCTGTCCTGTTGCGCTCGCTGGGAAGCGGGAACCGACGTATATTTCCGTAGCTAGAACAATATTAGAGATCACATCGGTTTGCGTGCATGGTTGCGTACTTGTCATCTGTCCAGAGCAACGTGATTTCGTCTGGGACTCTCATGCCATCGTCGTAGTATCCTTCCACCTCCTTGTCTGAATCACCATGTATCAGCCCAATGCGCACTGTGCAAGGCTTCGACGACATACATAGACACCACATCTGGGGAATAGCCGCGACGTCACTCGTGTTGAAGACGTTACTGAGGATCCCTTGCTGGTCCGAGACAATCTGTTCGAGAAGTGTGATATCCCCCGCTTCGTTGATGGGCTCTACGAAGCAGTTGAACATCAGTTGATCAGCCATGCACGGGCAATGAAAAATTATTCACCGTCGCCTGTAATGGGTCCATCAATCAGACGTCGTGCGCAGTATCGGCATGTGCTGACGCACCATCGCCTCGCATGCCCATTGTGAAGATACCCTCGTAGGGTCTGGCGCGCTCTGCACCAACCACCCAGAAGTTGTATATATTCTGCATGTTGACGCCATAGTCCCAGGGTCCGGTACCGAACAGCGACCACTCGACTGGAATGGACCGCATCATCGGCTCTTCGTGGCTAGTGCCCATCACGATTCCATACCAATCTGCCAACGGCTGGTTTTGATCGTCGTCGACACAGAATGCGCTATGTCATTGTGAGAAGGTAGCATAAGACATAAGTTCCAGGAAATACATACCTGCTCCATTGCGCTAAGCAAAGACACAATGAGATCATCAATAGAGATACAGGGTACCGAATTACAGCTTTGTCTCACCTGGCCAGAGGTAATTGGCCTTGAGACGTAGGAGAAGCTCAAACCTAGGATCAAATCGATACACACATCGCGAAAGAACTTCCCACTGAGATACTTACAACTTCGTATAGAAAAGGTGGTTGAACGGAGAGCCGGTGAGCGCAGCACCTGTCCCATTTGTGAACTTCTCCATAGCCCAGTTCTGCAGCGCGGGCTGTTCATCATTCAGGAATATACCGCGATATTTGACAGTGGGAGAGGAGTGCGAACAGCCGCCAGACTCTACAAAGATCTGCGAGTTCTTTGTAGTTGGAACGTCTGCCCACCTGAAGGGTGCGTTCAGCCACTTCGCGATGAATATGCATGTGGATTCCAAGACTCACCAGTTCCAAGGCGAAACACCTATGTCAAATCGTCAGCCCTGCGTCTAGTTGTAGCGCTGTAATGAACATACCAAATTGTTCGGAATGATCATACATTGCGTAGATCGTCCCTCTCTTGTCAGCACCTATCATCACATATGCGCTAGAGATTCCGGGTAGGGGGTTGGCAACCTCCTTTGCCATGAACGACTCCCACTGGCCCTGCACCGACGACACATCGAGCTTCGTGCGGTTCACAATCTCGTCAATGAGCGCCGAGTGTCCAAGCGTGCCAACAATGATCGCCGTGCTTCCGCCCTCGCTCAGCTTCGAGGTGGCCGTGAAGTTCGTCAGGGACGGCTTGACGCCCGTCACCTGCTGGATGTCCGAAACAAAGTCGAACGCGGTGCGTTGCACGCCGGGCCAGTCATCCTCCGAGATGAGCACGGGTGTCGCCTTTCTGTTGCTGACGATCGCGAACGAGGAGTGCGAGGGCGCGAACGAGACGCAGGTCGCCTGTCCGATGGCATGCACAGTGCCAGCGCCGAATGCCAGCAGGGCGCCAAGCGCGGAATTTGCCCAGAGACGCATCGTACTGAGGTAGCCCAGAACTTAAGACTCAATCTATACATCCCGGCGGAACGCGTCTTAAGTACGCGCGCGTTGAACGGCGACAGCGGACGGGCAGACGGAATGCGCGAGGCCTTGTGACCGCATCACGACATGCCCGCCCGCACGGAACATCCTCGGCGCAGGAGCTGGTCATCGGTAGGGCTGCACGGGATGCTCGTTGCGCCACGAGCGAGGCATGTTCTTTGCGATCCTAAGGAACGACGGGCCTCTGCGTTCAATTGCGCGTAGACGAGGAGAAGCAGGCGGTCCGGGCAGCGTCACCTGTCGAGCGGGAATCACGTGTGTGATGGCACTGGTACGGCAGCTAAAGATAGGTCCTCCGACTGTCTCAGAAGAATGAGGCTTCGTCGTTCAGAATGGTCAGACGTAGAAGAGGGAAGACGAAGACTGCAGGGTGGATAGGGTGGCAAACTGACCCGATCTGTAGAGTGTATGACACCTCAGTGGTGCTTTTGAAGGCGGCGATCCCGTAGACGGCAGCCAGACGGAAAGCCCAGGCAAGAAGACCATGTCAAGTGTTCAGAGAACTTCATCAAGGGATAACATCCAGCGAATGATGGCACGGCAAACGCGAGCGGAGCATTGTCCGCGAAGCGAGCATAGACGCGTCAGACAAGGTCAGGCGACTTAACTTCTCATATAACAGAGTCCATCGGCTGTGTGCCTGGGTATAACATGATTACAGCAAAGTAAATAGAGTCCCTGTCATACCACATAGGCCGTGAGCCCGCGACTGCGAGATTCCAGAGAGTGGTGTTTCGGCAAGTTGGCGAGAAGTAGGCAGATACGCACCAAAGGGCTACATAGAACGTGCATCATTTCGGAGGTAGAGCGAGAGGGGTGTCTTCCACTCTAAAGTCTTCTGGGTTCACTGGATGCACCACTGCAGCATCCTGACCCGCCCTAAGCCGCTGCGCCGTGAGCGCCAGGGGTTCGTCGTCTGGCAGACCTGCATTGTCCTCGTCATACTCGTCCTCCAGGAACTCCTCCACCGTGGGACCGTCCTCCATGGATAAGCGGATGGCTCCGTCGCCCCGCGACCATGTTTTCAGTCTTTGGGAGTATAATATAAGTTTAAGGTCGCCCAAGAGGTGAACGTGACGTACTGATGGGCGACAACAGTCCGCAAGGCCGATGCACGCCGCCAGAGTATGAAGAGCGCACAACATGTACAGGTCGTGAACAGGAAGAATAGGGGAAAGTTGCCCAGGGGTTGCGGTTTCGGAGCCGTGCGAGGCTCTGACCTCAGCATATGTGTATCAGCTCGGGAGATCGACTTGTGCAGTGTTTCATACCTCCAGGTATCGGTGCCATGCCAAATAACGCAGATGGCTATGAAAATAAGTCGACCAGTCGGCGAAGGTGACGGTACGCAGCAACCTGCTTTCACGCTTGGAAGTCGGATTCCATGCTCACTGCGCGCTCGCACGTGGCAAGTCAGCCACCGTTGCGTTGGGCACAGATTAGGTTGATCGTCAAAGCCAATCATTACGCACTACAAAAATCTCAAGCCGTTACGAACAACAAACATAAGTTACAAAATACGCGTATCGGGCTATCGGATTAGGTCGATGGTAGACTAGTCGTGCACTACTTCAACCCGCTCGTTGACAGATAGCCTGAGGATATGTAGAATCACAGAAATGCAGGGTATATAGGGTTGTCTCAGATAGCAACAACATCAACAGTGGGCCCCTCCTCCGCTGCCCAAGTACAATGTCAACAACTCTTTTAGAACAGCGCAGCAACTCCGAGGGCAGCAGCCGCAACGAAGGTACCAACGATACCAGAGTTGCTGATTGACGCCATGGGCGCGGCGCCGCTCTTCTTGAGGATACCACCGGAGAGACCACCGGCCGCCTGGACAGCGCCGCTGAGGAAGCTCGCGCCACAGATGGACTGGACGGCCTCATAGAGCGTGGACTGGCCGCCGAGCAGCTGGCTGCTGCCGAGGCCGGGGCCATACGGGGTGGAGGACTCAAAGGAGATGTACGAGGTGATGATGTTGCGCGCGCACGGGGTGCAAAGCTGCGCTTCGGTGAGGTTCGCGTTGAGGAAGAGGAAGACGAGGTTGTTCGCCTCGTATGTAGTCACGTTCGGCACGACTGCCATCGGGGTCTGGTCGCGGCGGGTGTTGCTAGAGTCACTCGAGCCGCTCGACGCGCTTACCCAAAGGTTCTGCGCGACGCTTTCGAGCTCGGTTGCCGATGGCGCGGGGGACGTGCTGGAGCTGCCGAGGGAGCTCACGCAGTAGCTGCCGCTGTCGTCCTTGGCACAGATCGCCTCAGAGAGTGGTGCGAGCGAGTAGAGCACGTCATAAGTGCGGAGCACATCCTGGTTCAGGCTCGAGGTGAGCTCTGCAGCGCACGCAGAGTAAAAGTCGGCGAGGGTGGACCGGATAGTGGAGGAATCGCAGGTCGATGAGCCGCAGAGCGTGCTGAGTGCGGAGCTGACGTCGGAGGAGGAGGGGGTGGAGGTCGTGTCTGCGCCTGCACCGAACGCGGAGGTAGCCTGGATGATGGGAGTCGTACAGTTCGACAGGCTAGAGTCCTGGTTGAGCGTGGTGAGGAAGCTCGAGCATCCAGAGCTGATCCCCGTAGGAATGAGTGAGGGGGACTACATAGTGAACGTGGTTTGACAACAGCATGGGTTGGGTGAACGCGGTTCCGAAGCGAGCGAAATCCCAGGTTGAGCGTGGTGAAAGAATGTACATGTTGTCAAAGAGCGCGTAAAATCCCGGGAAAGGCGCAGTTTTGAGATGAGTGTGGTGTCATTTCAAAGTGGACGCAATTTCATATTGAGAAGAAGTTGAGAATGAGGATAGATTAGAGTTGAACAACGGGTCAAAGTTCCAAGGTGAGTATCAATTTCATGAGCAAACGGGTAGCACTCACTGCAGATTGGGCCAAAGCCACAGAAACGAGCGCAGCAACGATGGCGAATGATTTCATGGCGAGTGGTTTCAGAACTGAAGGAGTGGACGAGTTCTTTATTGTCGACGACGACGACGGCGGCGGGGGGAGATGGAAGTCGAGCCTAAAGATGAAGAATGGGCGGCTCGCTCGAGACCTTGTTTGTTACCCTGACAACATGTACAAACACAGGCGGGCTGGCGGGTGGCTGATGATCCTCCCCAAAACGGCTTCACCTCCCCGTCAGCCGTCCACATGAACTTCTGTCCAACTGACCATCACCTGCGTCCTCTCTGACTGCCCTGGGAGATTATAACACATCTTTGGAGAAATTCGTCTCGTGTTTTTACTCTACTCGAGGGTTTCTTTGGACTTTGCGAAAACTCACGTCGCCATTGAGGGGTGTGCCTCAGCGCGCCAGCTTGGCTCGGCAACAGCCAAGTGATCATCTTCGCCAATCAGGTCTCGGTCGGTGTATCGCTGGCACCCAATCGGTCCAGCCCCAGCTGCTATGGCGAAGATCCAGCTCAGATTCAGGTCACTTTGCGGGGATCGCCTGGGAAGGTAGTCACGACGGTTGCTTCTCAACGCCTCTACATAGAGCTCTCTAGAGTCTAGAGTGTATTGTCCATGACCCGGCTAGTCATGCGACGAACGATTGAAACATTCACAGTACGCTCTGTTGGACGAGCGATACTAACTCCATATGCCCCTAGCGCGTCAGAGCATGACAGACCTTGCAAGAGCAAAATCGCAGCTCTTCAAACGTCACAGCTACTCATTATCCACCGTCGGCTTGACAAAAGCGATACTTTGAGTGGTCGGCCGTCGGCCGAACACTAACTATTGCCACTAAATTCAACGTGACTTGTCAATCGCATCGTACAGATTCTCGCCAACTTCTGCGTCTCGGTGCGTCCCACGCCGCATCTAATCGAACGGCCGCATGACATCGTTCCCCCGGACGTCTGTCGCAAAGTTGCTCTGCACGCCCTGCTTCCAGCCCGGTTGCTCGAACGTCGACGTGTGGCACCACGGCTTGAGCGCGAGCTCCTTCTCGATGACCCCCGCGAAATGTTCGGACCAGCCCTTGCGCGGGAACGCCGCGACAGTCGTCTCAATGAGGCGTGGGTGGATGAGGTTCGCGCGCCTGAGCGAGCCGCGTTGTCAGACAGCTCACAGTCACGATCTCTGTACTGTCACTCACAGGCCAACGTTGTCTACAAACACGTTGGACGTCAGTGAGCGCTTGATGGTGTGAAAATGGCGGATCCTCACCAAGAATCGTCGCGAGCTGCAAGATCTGCCCGATCACCGTGATGTTACCACTGCAAATGTTGTCAGTTCCTCCTATACCTGGTCCCTTCCAATAAAGACCGCAGGTCATTGCTGCACGCACCCCTTGACGAAGATATCCTGGTGCCGGATGATCGCGTCGCACACGCTGTCCGCCTGGTCCTCGGGCGCACCAAGCTGCAAGATGAGATCGCGCGCTACGATCGCGCCCTTGAATTCGAACGACATCTTGGTCGTCGCGAGGAAGCGGTCCGCCGTACCGATGTCGTGCAGCAGGCACGCGAGGTAGTAGGTCTCGGAGTCGTAGGACCACGCGGGGAAGTGCGTCTTCACCAGCGCGGTACCTGCCGGTGCCGGGCGTGAGCCGCGCTCATGTTGCAGGGAGGTCTAGAGGCAAGGCGCACCGTATACATAGACGCGGTGGCTATGGTTGTATGTCTGCTCATCGAGCTCTTTCTGTGCAGCCAGATATACTGAGTAAGAGGGGGGACAGTGCAGTTGCGGAACCTGCCTTCACAAATGCCTTGACCTCGCGCGTTACGGGCGAATCTGGGAGGGGAAAGTCGTCCACCGTGAACAGGTCTTGCTTCGGGTTGGGCCCAGACGCAGTGGGGTGATCCTTGAACAGAACCTCTGGGTCTCGTGGGACGGGCGAGAAGCCGTAGAACACGACGTTGTCTTTGGACATTGTGACTGATCTGCGAAAAGTGGTACGGCGCAGCTCATCTCTCAGAGCCAGGCTATATAGCCAGGCCAGAACGCAACCAAGCCGAGCCTCCTGACTCAAGAAGAGCACGAACGCTCCCACGTGAAGGACTGAATAACTGGCTGCATAAGCACAGGAGGCATCTGGCGCCTACGCCCGACTCGGGACTTGAACTCAATGCTGCGAGCCGACTCGTCACATTGTCGGGCGGCATCAGGCGATTCCGTGCTGGTGTTGATGGATGGCGCGCGTGTCGGATGCGGATATGACGACTCGAGAGTTAATGGGGGAGGGAGGACTAGCACGAGCGTGGAGAGTTATAGCACCTCCTGACCAGAAACCTACGCGTTACATCGGGGTCTGTGAGATCAGAATAAGAATAACTTCGAGGAGAGTAGAGGCTTGAGTACATCCTGTGATGGCAAATGAAGCTGGCGGTTCAACAGAACCGTGGTCGCAAACTAGAGGGCTGCAAGAAAACCAGCAGTTTGCATAGAAACGAAACGATTGAGCAACTTGTGATTTTCGCAACTTGGCTGACTGCTGCAGCCAACGGGCGTCTAATTCAAATACGCGCACGTGACCCAACGCGATTTGAACGGGACGCCCGCAAAAACAAAACAAAAAACAAAAAAGTTCGCGCATTTCAGTGATACAGTAGAAGGTATTGCTGATGTACAATGCATGATGTTTGTGATGCTACAGTTTTCATTTGCATGCCAGACCCATCCTAAATCGTTACAACACCGAGTATCTCTATGAAAGCAAGAGAGATGAAGAGGAAGACCAGCAAAGGAACAAGGGAAGCTGATGAAGGCCTCGCTTAGAGCTCTGCAAATGACATTTCAGCATTAAGCAAGTTACAAATTTACGACAAGAACTCACTCTGCATGGCAGCGATGTCCGAGCTCTGGACGTAGTCCTCGAACTCGGCGATCTTCTCCTGGAGGTCATCCAGAGAGACGAGCTCATCCTCTGCAATAGCTCGTGAGCGTCGATAGTCAATTACCAGAAGAGCGAGTTCACGTACCGACGACGAGGGTGATCTGGAGCTTGCGGACACCGTAACCGACGGGGACGAGCTTGCTCGCACCCCAGACGAGACCCTCCATCTCGATCGAGCGAACAGACTCCTCGAGCGCTGCCATGTCAGTCTCATCGTCCCAAGGCTTGACCTCAAGGGTGACGACGGACTTGGCGATCGTCTTGGGCTTGTTGGCCTTCTTTGCCTGGTACGCCGCGACACGCTCGGCCTTGATGCGCTCAGCCTCCGCGTCCTCCTCATCGTCCGAGCCAAAGAGGTCGACCTCGTCATCGTCCTCCTCAGCAGCAGCCGCGGGCGCAGCGGCGGCAGTGCCGAAGAACGCCTCGCCGGCGGTGCTGGAGCCGGGGAGCGACGCGTGCTCAGACGCGTACGAGGCGATGTGCGTGTACCAGCGCGCGATGTGGGGGTACGCGGAGGCGGAGGGGACAGAGGTGATCGCCTTGAAGACGTGGACGTCCGCCTGCGAGGGGGTGTAGCTGCAGATTTCGCACATTAGCACATGAAACCAACGATGCAAAGCTTGCAAAGAATGATCAGAAAGCCAGGTAAAAAATTATCGGCATGCTTGAGCAGCGGTGTCTAGTCGCTTCTTGGAAACACGGACCATAGCAGAGAATCATCATGAAAAGCGATCGTCTCGCCAATAAAATGAAGAAAAATACTCACCCCTCGACGTAGGAGCGGGAGGCGAGGTGGGACTCGAGCTTGGTGAAATCAAGGGACATGGTGGAGAGCGAGAAAGACGGTGAGCAAGAGGAGGAAGGATCGATGGCTGGTGCACGCTGGATGGGCGCGTATGGAATTTTTATGGGATCAAAGATCTGAGTTTAGGGCAGGCGCTCTAACACTGCGCGCTTCCCAGCGCCTCTAGACCTGCTCCACCGGGAAACGTTGGAACATTTCGTGGTCTTTCTTGTATCTCGTCAGTGAAACGCATTGGAGGTAGTAAAGTAGTCCCAGGAGTAGAACAAAACTGGTGCGAACTCGTCATATAAGAGATACACTGCTCACACAACGCGATATGTTCATTTACAAGCCGCCAGCGGGCTACCATGCTACTTCAGCTACTGCATCATCGATCATTGCACGATCACTGAGAGAATACGCACCCAGGTCGCTGTCCGGATATCACAAATCTATACAATACACTAGACCTATAGGGGATGCAAAAGCCTTCTTCTGCAGAACAGATCACCTCCCCCGGATTCCCATGCTCGTCCGAGAGTTTGACCCGTCGGGATCATACAATTCAATGCGCGCCCTCTTAGACGGGCGATGCTCGTCATCTTCATCTATTGCCCACCCTCCCCCCCCCCCAGTAGCTTGATCACCATTTGTGTCGTGTAGGGTGAGCCTCCAGTCAGGGCATTACTGAGCTGTTCGTCAAAATGCGGACATTTCTTGAGGTCCTCCGAATGGCTGCTAGCAAAGTCGAGTTCCATCTTTTGGACTTCCTCGTGCCTGATGCATGTTAACAGAGACCACAGCACGCTTACATCGATTATGATGCTCACTTTGAATTAGAAGAAACTGAACAATTGTGAGTATATTTTTGATTGAGAGTCGTGATTCAAGCTCGCGGAGACAGCACTCTGGGAGGAGCATCATTCCACCCTGTACGGTCAGTACATCGTAAGTGAACCAGTACCAACACGTACTAATGTGACTGACCTTCACGGCGAGACTGTAGAGAGATTTCACGTGGACGCGGCCGGTGCTTGTAGAACGTTTTTTATTGCGCTGGAGGCCGGTGCACTTGGCAATATGGTTGTTGCGATTTTCGGTCCCCTCACTCTTCAGTGGGGCGAATTAGACTAGGCCGGTAAGGGTATAGTGAAGGAGTGCTTCCCACCTAGGATCACATCCGCATGGTGAGACCTATTTGTTGAAGTGCAGCGGGCGTCTTACGTTCGTGACGCCGCTATCACAGTAACATACTCCCGCGCGTTGGTACGAGTAATCTCTTGCTTCGACGTCGCTTGATGTGCCTTGCTTTCTTCTGCTTGAACGTACTCGAGTTCCTCATCCGGCCCCTCCTCGAGGTCACTGTCCTCGTCCAGTACACATGCTCGTGGCGTGCAACATTGTTCTTCTTGAGAGTTGCCCCCTGGCTTCAGTTCCTCACTGCGGAAATCTATTGGAAACTCCTTGAGTCTATGTGTATCAGATGAGTCAAGATGGGACGTACTGGACAGCTTCAGCCATGGGACCAGTTGCTGATCATCAGAGTACATAATACGCCTTCCCTGTAGACATCCTGAGCGTGTTCGGGTAGTAAACGTAACGAAGTGAATGGGCTGGACAAAGACAGCGCCATTCGGCATAGTGCGGTGAAGGATGTCGAGGACATGAGCACTACTGGGAGATGGCCCGGGGCATGCATCCACATAAACTACGAGAACAAAGCAATCTTCTTCGCACAGGGCTTCATACTTGTCCCAATGTTTCTTGCGCGTCAGTATGTCCTTTATTTCCAACTGACTACCGGGGAGTGGGTTCAGGAACGTCGCAGATCGCGTAAAGTAACGAGTATGTTCAATTCCGGTCTTCTGACGCCAGCCGTAGATAGTCAAGGATATAGGGTCTGCATGTTGTTTTGTATGGTTTGAGGCCTTTTGAACGTTGAAAATGACGTCCAGAGCCGCATCTCCCTCGGTATCCCTTCTGGCTTGGATTTGCAATTGCCATTCCTTACCGAAGAGAGGACTCTCCACGGAAGAAACACCTTGCGATAACAGTTTGTCGACGTTTTCCACCTTCAGACGTTCCTGAATTCGGACGACGGAGTCATCTCTGCCTGATAGCAATTTGAGCTTGGGTGGCATGGTAAGATCAGACCCGGGCCAGAGCTAGAATGAAACATATCATTTAAACAATCATCCTTAGCGATAACCCCCATCTCCTGCGGCCCGCCGCGATCCGTTGTGCTTCAGCGCTTGTCACAGTTTTGCTTCGCACGCGACAGTCGGTTGCATGACAGCAATTGAGCGAGAAGATCGTAGACGATACCATAGCCTGACCATCCGTCGTCTTTGACAAGCCAAACTTCAGTCGATACCCGATATGAACGCACTACGGCCTTCCCCAATACTTTTACCAGCTGTAAGATGCGAAGTTGTGAGGATCTGTACTAAACTGCGCTGGCTGTCTTCAGGTAGGCTTTCTATTACAGCGTAGGAGGACATCCTCGCCATCGTTACGCCAGAAACGTGTCGCGTACTAGTACAAGCACATGCAGATGAGACAATTAACAATTCGATATCGCAACCCTTCCTCCAGACACAATTCATTTCTTGTAGCGTATCTGACCGCTCGATATGTTACATGGAGAGACGCCGTGGAATTGCTAGACTATATACAACGCATTTTGGCAGGATGTTCATCATTCCCCTACATAGTTGTGTCCATGATCCAATGAAACAGATTTTGCCTCGCGTGACTGGACCGTCAACCATGGCGGTCGAAATTTGTTTCTCGAACTGCGGTGTTTACTTTATCTCATTCCAGTGCTTGACCACGAAGTCGAGCTCTACTTTCTTGATGCCCTTGTACCTGCATAACAATATCAGAGGATCTTACAATCAAGATGATGATGAATCTTACCGGGACGTGAAGTGGCTGAATAACTCAGTCAAGGCGTTCTCGCACGTGAGTTGCGATTGTACATGACGGAAGCAACGCTCCTCGAGGAGCGTCACAACGCCCCGACGTGTTGTAAGCAGATGATGTGATCGACCGGACAGGCATGTGCATCTATAGAAGTCTAGGAGTGTAATCAGCGGCGAATTGACCGATGAGTGTATCTTACGAGTATCAGCGGGGACTGGGGCTGTGTCTTGCACCCAAGGGTCCACGGTATCGAGATGCACCCATGCACGTACATCTGCTTCCCCAATATGATTGTGGACACTCGTTGAAAGCAATGAAAATGGTCGTAGGATCGGTTTCTGGGTACAGATGGCGCGCCAACCAGTACACATGCATAGAACTATGTTGGCAAAAAAGAACCATTAGGTAGCGCGAGAGGATAAGACGGCGACATCGTTACGACATGTTTAGAGTTCTCAAATGTCACACATGGATTTATTGGCATTCTTCGGGAATGACTGCGCTCATCTCTATGAACCCGGGTCGGATTACACATGTCACTAAATCCCATCCTTTCTGGTCACAGTAGGAAGCACTGGCCATAATTACCATTTGTCATGAATTCACCATTACCTCCTTCCATGTATCATTAGCCACCTCCTCGTCCCACACGTACTCCTCTGGGATGAGGGTTCCCTTCTCCAACAGGCACCCATCCACCCAGTCGAACTTACCGTCATTCTCCCATCCCTCCCGCCGCAAACACTCCAAGAAGACGTGCCTGACCATATCGTAGTCCGGTCTGTCCTCAAAATCGAGGCTCCGCGCATGCTCGACAAGCACACGGAGTTCCGAGGGCGAGCGTGCCAGCAGCTCCCGCATGGACTCGCCCGCCTTCATCTCGCCCATGCGACGCTTCTTGGCCTGCTCATCTGGCGCGTAGATTCCTTGCCACGGCAGACGCCCATGCCAGAACAACAGCAACACCGTCCCGAGCGCCTCGATGTCGTCGCGTCGGCCCAGCTCTGAAGAAAAGTACTTGGATCAGCTGCGAGGACTCGTTTGCGAGAAGATAGGACGCACCACGCCCAAATTGGGCGTTGTAGCTAACGTAGCGCGGGGTGCCGACGTCACCACGCCCATCGCGGAAAGGCATGTGCCGGCCACTCGTGGGGTCCACGTACAGCTTTGAGATACCGAAGTCGAACAGGTGCAGAACGCTACGGTAATCGCCTAGCCCCATTGCGAAATTCTCCGGCTTGATGTCGCGCACAATGATGCCTCGCGAGTGGATGAGCTCGATGCGCGAGATCTGGGGAGATAATTCGAACAATGAGGTCAGCTGCTGAAACAATTCGCCACTGAGCACTGGACTGACCATCTGTAAAGCGAGCATGCATATAGTCTTCATCGAGAAACGTCCCCTGCAAAACCGCCGAAGGTGATCCAGCGTCGGCCCTAACTTGTCCATCACCATCACCGTGGCGCCTCCTTCCTCGCCGTACCACCGGATATAGGGAATGCCGGGGAGGTCCTTCAGAACACCGTAGATCTTCTTCTCATAAGGCAATGCACACGGCAAATTTAACTCTTCGTCGGGCATGTCTACCTTGATCGCGACCTCTTCGTTCGTGAATAAATTGAATGCACTATACACCGTCCCTGAAAGCAAAAGCAGCATCAGCAAGTAGCCGGGGCTTGATATTGTATCTGGACAGACCAAATCCACCAGACCCGAGCTCATCATGGCACTGCCATAGCTGTTGTATACGATATGGTGGCCAGAAAGCTCGGTTCATGTTATATTCACGGCGGAAACCTTTGAGGCTGCCTAAGTCTAGGCACATCGAAACCAGGTCACTGGCAACATATGTGGAGCCCGTCAGCTCCACGCGCGGCCAGGAACACATACTGGACGGGCGTATGATATGTGCGGTTTGGTAACCGAGAGAGTTCGCTGGCTCAACGGTGCGATATATGGATGACGACGCAACGACAATCTGGGAAGCCGTAATACCGGGAAGAAGAAGCTGTGCATGTTCAAAGAGAGTGGACAGGGGGACCAGATTAGGCGAATATAGATTGTGTTCACCAGCCGAGGCAGGCAGCCATCGGACACACGAAGGGAAGCTAGGCATGGTCGAAAAGAGCGTTTCCGGAATTGGAAACGCAAGCACAAAGTGTTCATCACCGACGGCTTTGAAGAAGGGTGCAGCATCTGGGTAGATGAGTGGAGTACGCAGCGTATCTAAAGCCCGCTCCAATGCCCTTTCATTGAACGTATAACCTAAACAGTGGGCTGTTTCTCGCAGAGCATGTCGCATATTCTCGACCGCGGGCAGGTCGGGGTAAGCTCGCGTTCTGAGGGCCTCATGTTCTATAAAGAAGGCTGGCGCCGTATACGGTGGAGTGACGCTGCTTGGGTCCGGGTTCAAGGATTGGAGAGCTCGATATATGGCCGTCTCTCGGTCCTACGATCATACGTTGATGAGCCGATAGAAGCCTAGCACGTGACGCAGGGTTCATTGCTACTCACAATGAATGTACCGACAGGATCAAATGCGATCGTGGCGAATATGGAGGGAGGGTTTGGAAAGGGGAAAAATTCTTCTGGGGCGAGGTCAAAATCTGGAGATGGGTCACCCCATCGAACGATTGGATCGCCTGCATCATCCTCCGGCTGCGGTTCTCCGTCGTAAGGAATCTTTGTGGCAAATAGGGTCTCAACGAGGGGCCGCAGATGACAATCGATTTCTGGCATTTCCTCATAGTCAAATACCGTAGCGCAAGCGAACGGGGGAATTCCTGGATCGAACCCGTCTGTACTCGCATGCTGAGACCAATGCATTAGCACGGAAGAGTGAACTCAAGCATGACAGGCACACCTGACGTAGTTCCGTCACCCACGGCAACGTGATACTGACTCCTTTGTGAGCATAATCCCGCTCTAATCTGATGCGCAATAGTCAGTCATTACCAGACACAAATGACCGGAATTGCACCTACTGGCGCATAAGCCTCAGCTCTCGCAATATCGAAGGTTTCTGTGACATATCGAAGGCAAAAGGATTCGGGAGGAAGTCATAGATGCACTCCTGCCGCCGAGGACGTAGTTTTTTGTCCCAGCCGGTCTTGACACTCCAACTGTCCCAATCCGCCTCGACGAGCTCAGAGCCACCAGAGCTCCGTTTTCCAATATCCTTCATTCTCCTGCGAACCTCCCGCACATCATGTAGAACAGAATTACAAAGAGTTTCGAAGCTCGCATCATCGAGCTGACCGAGCGATGGTGGCGAGGCGGCCGCTGTGGTTTTGTTGAGTACCAGAGCAGGTAGAGTATGAACGTAGAATGTCTTGTTCGCCGCCAGAGGAGATCCTTGGAGGGAGAGACTGCGCTCCTCGGTTGGCTCTGTCGGTGACAAAGCACAGTAAAGGCCCTGATATAGCCCCTCAGGCTTATCTGGCGAGACCACGAAGATCTTCCCGGAATTGAAGTAATCCCAACTGTCCCCTAAGCTTGAGTACCTCCCGGGAAGTAGAAACAGTGCGAGGAATGGGTGGTTTTGGAGCTCAGTAGCTTTCCGTTGGCCGGGCGATGGTAACCAGTTGGCGGTTGCGGTAGTGTTCAACTTCGCCACGACGATGATTGCAGGCATAATAGGGCACAGGAGAGAATCGCAAGTCGACAGTGAACGAATGTAGTGACAAATGCTCCTGTGGTAGCTATCTGGGTCTGTGCCGTTCTAGACGGTAGAGGAGTGTGCGAAGGTGTGTAATACTCCGATGTCGATTGTATGTAGTATCTAGTGGACAGCGGCAGCGTGGCTTTGGTGGGGTTGGCACTTAGTGACACATGACAGAGTTTCAACTACGTCCGTGGCTCAGAGCTACAGCTTACAGCATCATGCAGAACCCTAGGTTATTGGGCTGGCGCTGTAGGACAAAGAGGAAAAGGAACCCCGTCGACTCACCGTCACAGACGCTTGAGTGCCTTCGTGGTAGGCGCTTTCCTGATATATCAAGGCGCCTCTCGAACCCTAAAATGTATCGCACGGCAAGAACCGTTGTCCCCAGATAATGCTTCGGAAGCTATTGCAATGGCAGGCGTCAGAAGGCTGGACACTCGCCGTGCTTCCAGGCAATCTCTCGCTGGCATGCGGTGGTCACAGCCTATGTCCGGTCAGACCGCATGTTACGCATCGTGCCGCTGACATCTGACAGACGTATGCGTATCTGATTTTGGGGCCAATTGGTCGACGTTATCCGACTGAAGATGCTGCGACGCACAGACAGACGGAGTCCGACCACTCCATCTATTACCGAGAGTTATTAGAGGTAGCCAAAATTCACTCATCATGTCTCAGCGCATGACGTCTACGCGGAATTCAGGGGGATATAACATACTGCCACTCATGTGAAAGTGGAAAAGAACACGGAATTACGCCCATAGTCTGTGCTGATATCAATAATCTGGTGACGCCTATGTCTCATCCCCCGTGATCATTGTATTTCACCAATGGTGCTGTGCGACGGACTACCCACGGTGATCAGACGCTTTTGAACAGGTTGCATAGCCCTAGGGCGGTCGAGCGTGTGTGCAGTAGAACAATAGCCTTCCGTACAAGTACGACCTGTCATAATACAAAATACTGGTAACGTAACGTGTTAGCCACGAAGGAGAGGCTGCTCAAGAAGCGATATCGTTCGGGCTGGTTTGATTCTAGCATTAGCATAAAAGCCTGCAGGTTTCTGATCCCTATGCGTACCATGACCTCGCCTTGAGGAGGCTCCTCGGTTTAAATCTTCACGTCGCACCGTACTTCGAACATGTCTCTTCCCCACAACTGGACGCAGCTGCAAGAGTCCACACCGCCCTCGACCGCAGATGGTATGTACATATATTGTCTTCCGATGAGCACCTACACCGACGCACAATATATGGTACATCATATCGTCAGGTAGAGGGTTGTCGGAGGACCCCGAAAGTGGAGGCGGTGTGGGCATATCAACGCAGGTTTCGAGTGCATCTCGTGAATACAGGGCTCCTCAATCGCCAGCGACCCCCTTATCATTCATCCAGATCCAAGATAACAACCCGACGCTACAAACTGCCTCAAATTCTGCTGCCCAAGTTTCCCGTGGACCGGTAGCTTATCCCTCAACGATTCATTCTGAATTCAATAATCAAGCTATCTCCTCAAGCTTGCAGGCGGAAGTGCATGCCAACGCTACTCGTTTACTCGTAGATAAATCGCGCACCGCTCCTCGGAGGGTCTTTTCTTCCCCTCACTCGTCCCCACCTCAATCTCTCGTCCGCACCGCTTCCACACCCTCAGAGAATTCATTTGCGAAGAGTTCGAACGTGGCGTCTTGGTCTCGCGGCGAGGCCCCCTCGTCCGTTCCGCGTTTCACATTCGGAACTATTTCTCCTGATTCAGAAGTGGTGCCGCCCGAAATATCATCCCATGCACCAGAGAGCGAACCATCATTCTTAATCCCGACTTCTCACTCTGGAGTGGTAGTCGCGCTTCCTTTCGCCCCGCCACAGACCGCCCATTCTCAGGGTTTATGTCTGACACAGCCCGAGATACATGGGGACTCGACTCGACCCTCGGCGCCGTTGGAGATTACAGGATGTTCTGATGCTGTATCTGACAGCTTACCAGCCCCTCCAGCGCCTCTGACCGTCGAACCGTGCCCTGATCCAGACCAGCCTTCCATGTTCAAGGGGTTGCAGAATCTTCGGTCTTTTCGGATATGGCCGCAAGGTCTCTATAAAGGCGCTTTCATCATGTATCGCACCAAACGAGTCGCTTTTGCAATAACCTCCGGGAGACGCTCAGGTCCCTCAAATGTCAAGCACCCTTGTCTTGTGCACGACCATTTCGACGACCTGTTCGGTGAACCATCAATTTGGATCATACCAATGACAACCGGGTTGCACATGTTTGAGGGAAGAGTACTCAGCAAAAAGAAGGTACGATACTTCTAAATTGGACGTGTGCATTGTTCCAATTATTTGCTTCGCAGATTAGGCGGAATTGGTGGAGACCAGTGCAATGGTACGAAAACGGAAAGGCCGAACGTCCTGTTGTAAAAGACGCTTGCTAGATAGACGAGAAGCATGAGCGTTGTCATATCGATCGTGAGCCCGTTAAAACTCGATACATTCCACCGGGTCCGAGCGGAAAGTCACCTCAAACGGGAGCGAGAATCCCCCAGCCCACACCATCTTTTATCTGGGTCGGTGATATTGGAGAAGCAGTCACGCTCGATGTTGCTCGTAAGCAATGCATTATGAACCCGTACTTCGACATCGCCCCATCGTGGATTAATGAAATACACGCAGACATGGTATTTTGTGAGTACAATAGGCTCCGAGCAGCCCCTGTCGCTACTTACATTGGGTGCAGGGGCGAAATACGATCCAACAGATCCCCCAGATGAAGATGGGCATCCCAACGACTGGGAGAAATACTATTCGCGGCGCGTATTTAGAATATAGTAATCAAGAATTCGTTGTGAATGTACGTCGTTTCATTTGCAGTCGCTCATCTCGAGATTATGGGACAGAGACACATCCCGTCAATCATACCTGTCAAACATTGACGCATGAGTCTGGGTGCAGTGCGCAGGTTGTTCATGCTCCACTTCCACGGATGCCGTGCAATCAGGCACGCGAAGACCATAGTCACAAGGGTCGTAATCTCCGAGTTCCCAAGTCAACGGGAAGTAGAGCATGTAATATCGTAGCTGGGGCCGGAATGGCGTCGAAGTAATTGGCTCAATTGGATCCGATTGACCATGGGAGCTCGAGTGGCTTTATATACCTTATGTTGGTTTCTTTGAGGCGAGCACCGAGAACAACGCATATAATGTTACTGATCTGATTGGAGAGATCTTGATGTGATATTGTCTGCACATGTGGGCGCATGTGAACCTGAAGACTCCTATCAGATCATGCGGTCTTCAGGTGTAAACGCTGAAAAATTCCTGTGACCCTGGTCATTGTGAGGAGAAGACTGCAAAACACCCGCACGACTTCCGCATGTGCGCGCATCTCATTCAAATACTACAGCTGTTTTCATAACGGGGGGGCGTACCCTGTCGCGAAAAACACAGATAGTCGGATCACGTAGTTCGAGCGGCGCACGTGTGCCGAGAACCCGAGATTCTCATCGGTGAGGTGGCCATTTAGGACTCTAAGCCTCAAGTATCGCGACGACGTCTGTGAAGGAGGGTAACAAGGGCAAGTCACCTACGGAACGAGGCAATACGATCTATTTTAGTGTTCTGCGATGCTTCAAGGTTGAAATCCCAGCTTGAAACCGAGTCCTAGGCCTTGCAAACAACGTGCCCGGGCACGTCGCCTCGCCCACTGCCTCTGCCTGCATAACGCGCATAGAGGGAAAGAGAGAGGCGTCACGCTGTTTGTCCACGATCAGACGAAAATTGGTTATAGCTGCACCGCAGTGCCGTGAGGTGCCTCGGTGGAAAGCTCTCGGATGCCCACAACTTTGGATCACGGGACAACGGCCAGGCAATGACTTAGGCGTCGGTTGTCACGATGTTCGCCGCATGTGTCACTGAAGTAAGTGGAACTAAGAGGCATGGCAGAGCTCACATCGCAGGAACTTTCTGAACCGGGCGTCGATCAGCTTGTTCCAGCGGCGACTGACTCGGAGGACCGAGACAAAGGTAGCGCTCAAACAATCGAACTCGTGCTCTCTCGTGCCACGCGAGCGCCGAACGTCGTTCGAGCGCGTTCAATTATTGCAACAGCGCCCGAATACTTGTCTGTATCTGTACACCCCAACGTTCACTGACAGAAGAACAGAAGGCACGATGTCATGAGACTTGATCACGCCTCAGCATCATCATCCATCCGGCATCTCGGGTCATCCACATAACCTGAGTCATACCGTCCAGAATCGTGGACCGTACCATCTTTGGGAGATATTATCTCTGAATTGAGTAGGTACTTCTTACTAGCAGTGAGCTAGATCTTCGATTTGATCTTTTGCATTCCACAGAACAGCCCGAGGGATGCAACCCATCTGAGTGTTGAGTGCCTAACATGACACTACTGACAGCAGTCTAGAATTACTTTCACAGGTAACCCCCTCTTGTCAACATTTTTGCGGGTCATTGTTGATACTTTCTACAGCCCTTTCGGTCTTATGTGCTGTGATGAACCTCCAAGTGCGGAACAAAATGACTCGTGCGCCTCATGTTGGAGGCGGAGCTGAGAATGGGTGAATTGTTCACGGAATAGCTCAGAGAGTCCCAAACGATATTGACAGTATCTATGCCACAGCGCATTCCGAGCTCGGTACTACTTCTCTAAAGAGTGAGAAGATCATAGCATGCGGGATCAACGTTAAAGGCTATGCGATCAAGTCGAGCATTCGAACCACGGCTCTGGGACATAGGATGAGACGTCATTCAACATTTGAGATGTTCGTTCTCGTAGGGTTTCTCACACGCAGAGGCAAATGATTATTCGTATCAAGTCGATACAAACTGATACACCGCTTGCTTTGCTCCGCTGCTCCCAATATGTCGAATCCTCCTCATCCCCTAAATCCTCCACCTCATTACGCATATCAGTACCATCCTGGTTCGGGAACGACGCAGCCTGCTAACTCCTCACATAACGCCTCGCAGGAACTGCTCGACTCACGATATCCTGCGTTGACAGGCGGATCGAATGCGTTGCAAAGTACCGAGGGCTCGTCGACACATACGATGATGTCCCAGTACCCGTACCCGGCCGCTCCCCTCCACCACGCTGACGGGTCTATAACAGCAGACCGCTGCCAGAGCAGGTCAGCAAATTTGGCCCCCAATGTACCCTGTTTACGCCCAACGGGGCCAAAGTTCATGATGGCATTGTCGGCCAACGTGGGGCCGATCAATGATTTTTCGAACAAATCCACGAACGAGTACAAGACATGAGTACGGTAAGTAGGACTGTAGGAGTGCTCAAGCGAAGACGCGGAGGCAGACAAGCCGCACGTGCAGCTCGAATCGGCAAGGGTAAGTGACTCGATTTCCCGCACACAACGGTGCGCACTTCACAAATGCTGGTTATGTCATTAACATTCTTTTGAAGATTTCTGTGACGACTTCTGCAGCATGCGGGAGCTTCCCATTAGAACTCTTCGGTCTTCTGCGCAAGTAGCCGGGAGTCCTTGAGAGTCGCCCAATGTTGCGCGAGTATGTCCAGTTCCATTGTTTGCACCTCTTTGTGCCTATAAGTAGACGTCAGCATGCGATGGACATGATATCCTCATACTACTGACCTCGAGGTAAATTGGCTGAAGATCTCGGTGACAATGGTACGTTCAGAGAGCTGCGCTCTGAGGTGGTTGAGGGCCTGACACTTGAGTCCTTCGTGCTTCAGCTGAAACGTAGTGGCTCAGGTATCGTCGAAATGATGTCAGAAAGTCAGATCACCTTCTTAGCGAGCCGATACATCGACTTGGCCGAGCACGGAGGTGCGCGCTTCGGATGGTCATTTTGATACTTGTCAATATGTAGTCTGCGCTCGACGTCTCCAACGTCGCTTTGGAGAGGAGTAAATGATATTACCCCTGTGTAGAGATAGAATACCAGTGCTATCCATCTGGTAAAGGGAGTCAGTATGTGTAGATATCAGTAGTCGGTATGACGGACGTCGGTGAAGCGACCTCGGTGACGGCTACGGTATCATATTGCGACTGTTCCGTGCCTCCTGTGACAAGGTGGTACCTATACACGTAATGTAGATCGGGGCACTAGAACCATACCTGAGGTAGCTTCATTATTCTCGGGAACGGCGATGCTTTTGTGCCCATCTTCAATCTGCTTGGTATCTATGGGTGTGTGATTCCCCGCTGACGGATTGATTAGCCTTCCCGAAATAGATTGAATGTTCAGGATCATGCACGTTCATTTTGGTCGACAGACATGCCGTCAATGCTACTTTGTCTCAACTCAGATTCTGAAAACATATATCCATAACTATAAGCTCACCAGGTATGATCTTCATCCTCCGAGTGTCCGGAGTTTTCAAGCTCTTGCATGAGGTCATCTCTTTGATTTTGCAATCCTCCACCCTCCCCATCCTCTTCTGACCCGGAACTGTCGCCATCATCCTCTGAGCTGGATTCCGGTGTTTCGTAATCATTGTCATCATCTGGGTCATATCCGAAGTCTTCGAAATCGCTGTCATCATCGAGATAATCCGTGAGTACATAATCGTGCTGGGACAAATTGACATCATCCCAGCGCGTAAAACGAGTATGCTTCAGGTCTGAAGCAGAAATCAGCTGAACTGGGAATGTACATGACACATGTGTTGAAGAGCCTACGGCTGAGATCTATACCACTCTCAGATAGAATGGCCCAATGGACGCAAACTGTCAACGACTTGCAAAGCCAACCGGTATTGTTGCGTTGGGAAAACGAGACGACCTTGTAGCCTTCGGACTGTGGGTGCATCATCGCATCGTATAGCACCTCTGCTAACGCGGTTGTGCCCGCGGCAGGAGCGGCGGGCATCCTGACCATCACATTGAGAATGACTGCATTTTCGGAACGCATGAGCTGGTCTTGACTCCAGTGATCCCTCGTGGATATCAAATTCTCCGTCCCAATTGAAGAGTCGGGCCTGGGGGTGAAGATGAAGCCTCGGGTAATGTACGTTCTTGCTCCTGACAAGGACTGGGCCACAATCATCACTTGTGCGCTTTCGAAGCGTTTTTGTATATGTGGCGCCCCCAGGCGTTGCACACAGACTCCTATGCAACGATCGCCATTGATAGTTTCCACTGTGACTTTCACCACCCAACCATCCGGCAATCCCTCAGAAACCTGCACCTCATTCGACCTACGAGTAAGGAGTTCGTTCAGATCTATGAGTTTGAAGCGAAGAGAGAACGAAGATTGACAGTCCGACAGCGTCAAGCGAGACATGGGAGTTTTGTTGGACGATGACAGTCAGCTGGAGTAAAGAGGTTTGGGAGCGGCGTCAACAATGCTAGCAGTTCGAAACCATGGCGCCAAACAGGAGATGACCGACGATCTAACGATTTACGGCACCAACCAGCGCATAGGAAGCGCTCATCCTCCAGTAAGGACTCAGTGACAGCGCCGTCCAGTACACAACAAGAAGACGCCATGATCGCCCACATAGACACAAACCGCGGGCTACTCTTGCAGAGAGGACGTTGCCTTCGCCTGTTCCTGTCGACATGGCTGTACTTCGTCCACCGCCCGCGACACATCCGTTAAGTTCTGTCACCGTCTTCGGGCGCAGCGGACAAGCAGCCCATGACCTAAATTCCCGCCGCTCCCAACGCCTAGCCCCAAGGCCCTGCCCACCGCGCACCCTTAAGGCTCCCATTTCCCCATACATGTACCAGCAACACCACCATAGCCGCCATCGCCCAGACTTTTAAGTCTAAAGGCTCGCATTGCCGCCGCATATGTAGATAGGTGAATGGATTGCGGCACGGCAGAAGATCTCCAAGCTACTGTCATCAAGTCGGTAATCCAGCGAGGGTAACTAAGCCTCATCAGTGCGCAAAGTGTCGATCAGATCAGGGAGTGTGTGAATGTACCAAGTTTCATGTTTTGCATGTATATGCGGGTCGACTTGCAGAACGCGTCCTTCCGTTGGCCCTGAGTGGCCAAGGGCGCATGGCAGTCCCGATAGATACCTTCTGGCTTCTCAGACGATAACACGAAGAGCCTTCTGGTCTGTAGGACAAGTGGAGGGGCCAGTTGGAGGTTTCCTAAGGATTCAACTTCGCCCTCACGAAGACGGCAGGCAGAGATGCTTCCACCGGAGAGTGCTTCGGATTCTATGAGGTTTCACGAAGACGAACGCCCGATGATATGTGCTTTGCTCCAGAAGAGGTCTTTCTAACGTAGTGACCACGAATGGGTGCAGGAGATCGAATGACGCCATGGCAGAGGAACTCTGAGCGACACAAGCGCTCGAACCTACGACGTGCTACGCGCGCCTATCCTATCCTCCGGCAGCAACGGTCTTCACTTCGTTATGCATTGAAATACCGGTCGGGTTGTGCCACTATCTCAGGCGCGTTGGGAGGACCGTCACCAGAATGCGACCTTGGCCTCGATCATGATACTTTCCCGGGGAAGACGATGTAAGTGTGCCCTCAGTGCGAACATAGCTGCTCTTCTTACGCACTGATATGGCAGCCCAGAGAGAAATGATTCAGGACAACATTCTTCGACCCAAGGCATTATTGTAGAATGGCTCTAGATTCAGTAAAGAACAAACACATTCAGATGGCGTACACCACATTAAACCTCATGCACATGAGCCGCCTTCAACCAAGCGCGTATTATGGGCGAAGGCCTAAAACAGACTTGGGAGAGCATCCCGGCAGCAATGCGGTGCCAGAAGGCCTGAGGATTGAATATTGAAGACGTAGCATCACGTTGGACTTGCACTGTAGTGTCAGTCGTTGGCTGATTCTCAGATGTCTCTTCGGGCCGTTACGGAACATGAGATTCACTCAGCTGAACACGAACCAGAAGTCCACGTCAGGTATAGCCAAGGGTAACATTTTGGATCCAGAGCATGCAGAAGAGCTTGCACGTGAAACAAAGTCCTGAGAATCTGAGACAACCTATCCCATCGCGGCATGGGAAACCGGTGAAATGTCGCTCCATCGATTCCGCAGTAAAGTTGGCTTGCTGGGCCAGTGGGAGGAAGGCCGGATTGTTTCGAAATTCAAGCTTCAAGAATGGATGGTATATTCACATTCAGCGAGCGAAAACAAAGCCAAAGAGGGAAGGCGCAAAAAGAGTACCAATGGATCGAGCTGATGTTGGCAAGACGAGGCGTCAGGTCATGTAATACGGTTCCAGTACTCGCAGCTCCTGGACGATGTGTGCTACAGGTTCCTTTCCCTTGTTGCCAGATGGTGTACGTCTTCTAAATCCTTGAGACAACCGGAAATTGCTGATCACAGAGCGGCAGTCTAAAGTCTGGAGTCTGAAGTAGATAAAATGGTTGTTGTTATCATTTTCAAGGCCCGATAATTGGGTTCAATAGCGGAGTTGAATTAGTTGTGGCGGAAAGTCGGGCGCTCGGTCAGGAATTCCGAATATCTTCACTTGTTACTTGCATTCGATTTCGCATTGCTTTGGCTGATCTCTGCTGCAATCTCTAAGCTATTGCTCAGGACTAGTGCTCTTGCAAACTAGCGCTTCGCTCTGGTACTCCTTGGACTGCACTCAAGACTGTTCGCTCATGACATGACCGCACCGAAAGCAAAGAGGACGGTACAGCCTGCTGCTCGTCCTGTGCGCGGTGTGCAGCCTACACCTCAAGCACCGCCTGCAGCGCCTCCAATCACGCCTTCGACGCCAGTGACCAACGGAAAGAAGAAGAAGAAGAAGAAAGGAGGGAAAGGCAAGGGTGTAGAGGGCATGCCTCCGGCAGAATTCTACGAAGAGGAGGCAGACGAGGGGCTGCCCGAACTAGAGCCCATGAACGGTACGCCGCCTGCGCACTCTCATGGATGGTTCAGGTGTGTATGCGGCGACTCGCTGCCTGCAGATCTCGAGTCGGTGCATCTGGCGACGACAGCGTCCCTGTCTGCATCGGTGGCAACAGCGACAGGGCCGGGCCAGGGCATGGGTCGACTAGGCCCCGCGGCAGCAGCGGCGGAAGCGGACCTCATTGCGACTGCGAGCCAGCTGGCGCGACAAATGGAGGACCCGGAGGGGCTCGTGAACGACGAGAACTGGCCGTCGTTCCCGGAACACCTGCGCAACTTTGTACGGAACACTTACTCTCAATTGCGCGCACCTGGTGACGCGGACGAAAAGACGCAGGCGATGTACGCGATTGCGCGGCAGATCCATGCGGGCGCGACGGTGCATGTCAACGCGGCCAAGGCTGGCGGGAAGCACTCTCACTCGCACACGCACACGCACACCCTTCCACCGGGCGCATTCCCCAGCTCAATGTCCTTCGACCCAGCCATCTTCGCCGACCCAGCGTTCACACTCGCGATGGAACAGGCCGCCGCAGCGAACGGCATACACCCTGGCTCTGACGGGGCAGGGCTCGCAGCGCTATCGCCCGCGAACGTGGTGCTGATGAACGAGTACGCGGCGGGAGATGACCACGAGTATGTGGACGACGAGTATTACAGCGAGGATGTAGAGGTCGACGAGCTGGACGACGAGCTGGACGGCGGGCGGGCGCGGGCGCAGTTCACGCTGAGCTATGCCGAGACGGCACCGATGTCGCCGACAACTCCGCTGCATGAAAACTCGACAGCGATGAAGAAAAAGAACAAAAAGAAGAAGAAACGGAGCGGAGGCGGCGGCGGAGACGGAGGGTCGCCGACACATGCGCAGACGCCGGCGGGGTTGGTGGCTGAGGATGCCGGCGTGCCGGCCGGACAGCTGCCAAATATGGAGATCACGGACCGGGAGGGATTGACAAATCTTGCAGAGAGTACGTCGCCCGTCTCTGTTTCGCCCGACATGGCTGCACCGCGCCCGCCGCCCGCTGCACACCCGCCGCCGTCGTCGCGCGCGGCGGGCAAGCAGCCCATGGCCTATGCTCCCGCCGCTCCCAATGCCCAACCCCCACCTCCAACCCGCCGCGCAGCCGCCAAGGCCCCCCGTCTCCTCCCACGCGTATCCGCAACACAACCATGCTCATCACCACCCATCGCCGCCCTCGTCCAATGCCTCAGCACCTCATAAGCCCCGCCCACCAGCCGCAGGAGCGGGCGGGGGACAGGCAGGCAAAAATGGCACCGTGAACAACAAGATATGGAGCACCAGCACAACCGAGGAGCGTGAGCGCATCAAGGAGTTCTGGCTCGGTCTCGGGGAGGAGGAGCGCCGAAATCTCGTCAAAATTGAGAAAGAGGCCGTTCTGAAGAAGATGAAGGAGCAGCAGAAGCACAGTTGCAGCTGTGCCGTCTGCGGGCGCAAGCGGTCGGTGCCCGTTTGTTGTCGTGGGGAAAATTTTTACTGACATTCAGACCTCTCTCGCGTTTTATCCCCCACCGTCTCTGCTCGTCTGCGTTTGCCGTATCCATATTCGCCAGGAATGCGATAGAGGAAGAGCTCGAGGTACTGTACGATGCTTATTACGAGGAGCTAGAACAGTACGCGAACTACCAGCAGCGCTACATCTCGTCCGGCGGCACGCTTCCTCCTCCGCAGGGCCCCGGTCCATTTCCCGGCAGCGTCGAGCTCGACAAGAACGGGGAGGTGATCGGTGCACATGCGCTCTCGGGTTCGGGCGGCGCCCCACGCGCGAAGGCGCTAGCGAACGGTCGCAAGCCCGCGGTAAAGCAGCAGCAGCAGCATCAGCAGCCGCAGCCCGAGAGCGAATTCGACGAAGACGACGCGGAGGAGGACGAGTATGAGGACGAGGAAGATTATGAGGAGGACGAAGAGGAGGAGGAGGAGGAGGATGAGGAGGAGGACGGCGAGCCAGACGAGGACGAGGACGCAAAGCCGCCCGCGGACCGCAGGACGGCGGGCACACCCGGACGCCGGCGTGCGGCGGCAAATGGCACAAAGGCGAATGGGCGCGATGGGATCATTAACTTTGGGAACAATCTGACGGTGACAGGCATGTCACTCCTTCCTGTTCAGTCCTGCAGCCCTGATCTGATGAACAGGTGCAGGCAACATCCTCACGGTGGCAGATGACCTACTCAAGAATGACGGTCAGAAGTTTCTGGAAATGATGGAACAGCTGGCGGAGCGGCGGATGCAGCGTGAAGAGGAGGCTGCTGCTGATGTCGAGGACGACAGCGAAGACGAGGACGATGAGGAGGGGGATGAGGAGGAGGAGGAGGATGATGAGGATGACGAAGACGAGGAGGACGAGGAGGAGGTACGCACTACGTGCCACGAAAGATGTCTCGGCTAACGTCTCACGCGGTAGGTGATGACGGAGGAGCAGAAGATGGAGGAGGGCAAGCGGATGTTTTCGATCTTTGCGGCGCGTATGTTCGAGCAGCGCGTGCTGCAGGCATACCGCGAGAAGGTCGCGCAGGAGCGGCAGCTGCAGCTTCTTCGCGAGCTTGAGGACGAGGACAAGCGCGCCAAGGAGAAGGAGCAGCAGAAACTATCTCATAACCAGAAGAAAAAGGACAAGAAGCGGTGCGTGCTCGCGTGCTACCTCACTCGTGTCATCTCTGTCGTGTGACTCTCCGATACTTATCGCGCGGATCTCACACAGGCAGCAGAAGCTGGCCAAGGAGGAGGAGCGTGCTGCTCGCGCAGCGGAGAAGGCAGCTGAAGAGGCCGCCTTGAAGGCGAAGCAGGCCGCTCTCGAGGAGGAGCAGCGCAAGAAGCGGGAGGAAGACCGTGCGCGGCGCGATGCACAGCGGCGGGCCATGGACGAAGAGAAGGCGCGGAAGGAGGAGGAGCGGCGGCGACGTCTAGCGGAAGAGAAGGAGCGTGAAGCCGAACGCGAGCGCAAGCGCAGAGAACGCGAGGAGAAAGTCAAGCAAGAACGGAAGGAGAAGGAGGAACGCGAGCGCAAGGCCCGCGAGGAGCGTGAGGCACGCCTCGCGAAGGAGAGGGAAGAGAAGGCCAAGCGTGAGCAAGAGCAACGGGAGAAAGCAGAGAAGGAACGGAAGGAGCGCGAGGAACGGGCTGAGCGCGAGCGGGCAGAGAAGGAGAAGGTAGAGAAGGAAAAGGCAGAAAAGGAGGCTCGTGAACGTGCTGCAACGCAACAGCAACAGCAACGTGCGCCGGCAACGCGCAATGCACGAGCACCGACCTCTCCTCGGAATCCTACTGCCTCTGGGTCATCGCAGCGGTCACCGAGCCACGCGGCGCCCGCCAAGAAGATCCTTAACAAGCCTGCCCCGACGCCCGCAGTTGCGCCTGTTGTGCAGCCTCGTACCCAGCAGCCTCCCCGGGTTTCGGTCATTACGAGCCCGCAGCCGCCAACGCCCGTGACCCCACAGCTCCCCCCTCACATATCGCAGCCTTCGACGCCGCTCTTTTCGCCTCCTGCAGGCGTTATGGCCACTTCCGCGATGTCTCCACGCGTTCCATTTGCGCCTCCAGGCCCCTTCACTGGCATGGTACCAGGTCCCTCGATGCCACAGGGCCCCCCTCCACCGCTGGCGCCGTCAGCGCTACCGCGCGCTTTCGGTAGCGGCTTGCCCTTTGAGCAGAATTTCGCGCGCCCTATTGCTCCGCCTGCGCCAATCGCACCTCCAACTCCCATCGCACCGATTGCCCCGCCTTCTCGGGCCTCGAACCCCCTTGCGTCGCCCACATCAGCGCTTGCACCTGGTGCCGGCGCACCGGGACCGTCGCGAGTCATTGCACCCGATCCAGGGCCAATCACTCGACCTATCGCACCCATAGCGCGGCCGACTGGAGAGGCATCTGGCTCAGGCTCGACTTCCCCGAGTAGGCGTTCGCCAAGCCCGAAGGGCGTCCTCGGCTCCTCTGCGTTACTGGCGGACGACGACGAGGTGGTTGCGCCTCCACGCCGTGCCGTTGTGCCCGGACCAGCGTCTGGATGGGGTAACAGTCCTCGCGCCGCGGATTTGCGTACCCCATGGGGCCCACCTGCACCGCCTGGTTTCGGATCCCCGCGACCGCCGCCGCCGCCAATCGGCGCTGGACTCTGGGGCGCACCGAACGCTGATTGGCATCCTTCGCCGAGTTTTTACGGAGCCCCGTTTTCCGCCCAGCTGAATCCCTCCCCGCCTCCACATAGCGGTAGCTGAGTAGCTGCTATGCGGGCCTACTGACCTGTCATTGCATCTTGACATTCTTTGTGATTGTTTCCCATATCTGCTGCATACCTGCAATTCTTTTATTCCGACCTGCATGCCACTGACGATGCTAAATACAATAAAGATCCAAGATGCGCGTGATTGTGAGGCTCATAGCAGCTTGCTCGATGCAGCCGGTGCGACGCGACTGCGAATAAGCTTGATGATGTATAGCGGGATGGCGCTGATTGCAACGATGACCGCCACCTTCCAAGCAAATCGAACAGACAGCACGAATGAGAGGTCTAGATGCCGGTCAATTTGCGTTTAACAGGGAATCCAGACGAGATCGCACCGAAGTATTCTGGCAGGAACGCCATACTTAGGACGTAGATCGCAAGAGTCACGATCTCCGAGACAACCATGTAGATGTGCCTGGAACATCAGCCTTGTTAGCATAATTCGTCTGCATACAGACAGCCTTCTTACCATGTCGTGATTTCTAGTGCGACCATGATGAGCTCGTTTAGAATGAGCGCCGTGAATGAGATGGAAACGATGTTCAAGAACTCGTTCTCGAACAGGACCAAGGACATGATCATAATGGCAGCGCCTATTCGGAGTCGATCAATTTCTCTTCAACGTGACCATACTCTATGCACACCTTGGTAGACACTGATCATTAGCCATTGGAAGAAGGTCTTGTATGACAATACCCGGCCCTGGAAGTAAAGTCAACCCAATTATCAATCAATAGAGTACGGTGTGGGCACACCTTCACCAATTCCTTGTAGAGTTCAGGGTACAGCAGGGCGAGATCTTCGCTGACATCACGATCCAGAACAAGCGAAAACACCGGAGCCATGGTATACACAGTGGCATATCCCACCATGAGCCAACCTTGGTACAGCGCGATTGGCGCGAAATAGAAGATGGCCGAGAACACTGCTTGCATCACGGAAATGATCAAACCGCGGTGGATGACGAATTGAGCGAGTTTAGCTGAGCGGCGATAGGAGTTCCGGCCATGCCATAGGAGTAACTTCGTCAGGAAGCTGAACTGCGTTACAGAGAAGTCTGCAGCTAGGGACGCTTGCTTTCCCTCCTTTCCGACAATACCAACACCTGCACGGGATATGTCAATATGCGGAGCGAGACAGAAGTATCTCGACATTTTGTACGGCTTACCGACGTCTGCTGCCTGGATCATGCTGACATCATTTCCTCCATCACCGATGCAGCAAACGCGCTTTTTCGTGTGCTTGCGGATCAGACGTGCAACGTCTGCTTTCTGGGTAGGCGAGCAGCGACAAGCAACGACCGCGGAGAGTTTGGTAGCGATCTCAATGAATTCGTTCTTGAACAAGTTGAGGCACAGCTACAACAGACACCAATAGTGAGCGGGCAATAATGAAAACAGGGATTAATGCGTATCGTTCCTACCTGTAACGATTCACCGTCGATCACGAGGCAGCAATCCAACTTATTCTGCAGGAACTCGAGCTGGTCGCGGACTTCGTCAGAAGTCTTGACTGTAAGTGAAGGCGAATGCGCATCTAAGCGCTACGTAAGAGTCAGAAGCAACGTGTACTGACGCTTTGCCACTTGGTGGATATATTGGTTCCTCGCAACAAGCTTCGTAGAGATTGCAATACAAGTTGCGGTCTCGATCTTGTCCCCAGTGAGCATCCATATTTTGATACCGGCATTCCGTAGCAGCTCGATAGTAGATTTGACCTCATCTTGCAGCTTATCTTCTACTCCAGTCAAGCCAAGCAGTTCCAAGTCGCGTTCCAGAAATGCAGCAACGACGGCCGCCATGGCCTCATTTCTACCTTCCAGCTTTATGCTCGCTTGATGGTGCTCCTCCTTGAAGTGCGCATATGCCTGATCGCTCAGGCGGCGACGGGCGGCGACGAGCGTGCGGAGGCCCTCGCGCGCCATGTTCGCGCATTCTTCCTCGAGCCAGTCGTTGCGCTGTACGAGCCGGGCCATGACGACATCTGCACCTTTCTGTAGAAAGGTGATCTCCCCGCTCTGTAAATCGCGGACGACGATGCCCATGCGCTTGGACTCCGAGGTGAAAGGGAAGAGCTCCAGCACCTCGAACGCGATGGTGGTACCTGCTGGTGTCTGCAGCTCGATGCGTGTACGGTCACGGAAGGTGAGGGTCAGCCCGACAGATGATGTCCACTTGACAATTGCTACTTCATCTGGAGATGAGGCCTGGTATGTGACACTGCCATCATCGTTTACCACCGGGGTGACCTAAAAAATCCCAGTCAGAGGCCGCATGGTTTATTCGACAATGAAATGATCATCTCGCATACGTTGTGGCAAAGGGCAAGACTAAGCACAACGTCGTGTACACGCGACGACATGTCTCTCCGTCCTCTAGTGGCCAGCTGCACGCCGGTGGCGGTCGAACCACCCAAATGCGCTACTTGAGGTCTCAATACAAGGGATCTTCATCATCATCGAGTAGTGCCCACCTTCGCTCGATCCACCAAACGCCATAGCAAGTTGATGCGCGACTTCATCCATTGAATCAAATCCGTACGATACTGTGCCCATATGCAACTTCTTCATCTCCATCTCTGAATATGATTAGCTGTAAACATCATAATAAACAGAGCTCAATGCCTCACCATTCTGGGTCAATGTCCCGGTCTTATCACTCAGTAAATACTCTATCCTGCCGAGTTCTTCGGGTAGGGTGCTTGTCCGTACGATCGTGTCGGGTATCTCACTATCTGTCATAATGTGGTGTGCGTAGACAGTCTTGCCCATATCCAGATTGACACGCAAACTAAATGTCACGAGTTAAGTGGATTATAAAGACACGGTAGGATCGACGTACCTGATGGGTATAATCGAAGAGAACAGGATGAGGAAGCGGAATATGTAAATGTACCATTGACCCCGGAACCCGTTGAGAGCGACCAGCACAAACGAGAGCGCAAATGTAACTGCACACAGAATCTAGGTAGGCAAAGACATATGTCAAACCGCATATAGTCATATTTCGTTGCACTTACCTTGGCCAGCCGATTAATCTCCAGGTCCAACAAGCCAACCTTGGTCTCTGGATGGCTCGTATTCATAACTGCACGTGTTTCAGAACCGGTATAGATGATGAAGGCGACCGCGGAGCCGGCAGCCAAAACGGTGTTTGACCACAGCACGTTCTCGGCAGTAAGTGGCTCGACAGTCGGGACCGGGACCATAGGTACATCATTTGCGGAGGCTGAGTTTGGGGAGTTGATGGTGAACGTGCCTATAAAGGTGTGGATGTCCTTTGTGGGTGCGTCCGCTGTACCGGAGCATAGTCAGTAACGCTCGTGCACCGCACGAAGAATGACTCGCCATAGATCTCCGCATCAAGCTCCAGCAGCTCCCGGTCGCTGGCCAGCTTCTGGCACGCAGGCACGGCGACACGGAGCTTCCAGTCTGTCTCTCCGTCAAGCTGGTCTGTTCGAATGAAACACGTCCCCGCCGCATCGCTCGTGCGGAGCAGCACGCAGTCTGCCGGTACACGCTGATTCTTCTCGAGGACTACCAAGTCTCCGACCCGTAGCGCGGACGAGGGCACCGAACGCGTATGTGGGCCGTCGTCGGTCTCGCCTGTCGGCGGCGGCTCAAGGATGAGGTAGCGTGCGGAGTTCGCCTCGCGATCGCGCTGATGTCGCTTGTAGTCGTCGTACGCCTCCTTGCCCATCGTCACGAACAGTACGAACGCAAGCGGCGCGATGTACGTCGCGATAAATCCTGCAGACGCGTCAGCGGAAGGGACATGCGGCGCTGGTGCTACGTACCGATCTTGAGCGCGGGGACGAATTGCGAGAGGGCGACGAGGAGGAAGTAAAGGTTGAAGAAGAACTTGAACTGCTCGTAGAATACAATAGGGAGGAAGGTGAACGCATTGTACTTTTGATTGCGGACAATGTTGGGCGGGAATCGCAAGCGTAACTTATCTGGATACAGACTTTCATTACCACAAGCGACGAGTCGAAGCTCCAGTATACGCACCTGGAGGCCTGAATGGTATTGACCTTGACTTCTCCTTGGAGGCCCGTGAAGATGTTGACCGCTACTTCGTCCTGAACGAGCCGCACAACGGACGAGCCGTAACTCACATACCTTCCTCTCCGGCTCTGGTCTGCCAGGATGCTCCGCCTCATCATCCGGGAATTCACCATCCTCGTCATGATCGCCTAGCAGTGTTGCCTCCTCCTCTGGCTGGTCCGAGTACCTCTCCCTGTGCTTGCCCTTGCGCACGGCCCGCGCCGTAGACGCAGTCGCCGCAACTCTTGCACCTAATGGCATGCTCGTACCTTCAACACGTCCGTTCCGCTCCTCGCGCGGGCTGTCGGGGTCGTCGTCGTGCAGCGGCGCGTATCCAGCTCTAGATTTTGTGCTGCGACCAAAAGTGTGCAGGGGGATCTCAGACATGTACTGGCGGGCCTACTCCGCGACAAGCGACTATCGTACCCAGTCTTGCCGTGTGGAGGCGTGAAATGGTGTTGCCGAGTAGACTACTTTGATTTGGAACAGGAACTAGTGTCGGTGCCGGGTGCACGTTCCGCGCTGCGGCCTCGTCCACGTGCAGGAACCTCCAGCGGTGGTGGGGAAAGCAGTTGGCGATTCTAGGTGTAACGAACCAGTCGGCTTGTAGCTGTAGAGTAGTCTAACGAGATTTCAAGGCAATGCCTCCGCAACGTGTAAGTACACGGCGAGTACTGCCAGGTACAGTACTGCCCTGAACTAGGCCACGCGCGCGCTGTTAACGGATAGCTGGCTGACCCTCTACTGAATGCGCAGTATTATCTCCCGGACATCTCTTAGCTCAAGACAGTCTCATTCCTTCAGTATGGTCATTCAAAATATATCGTATGTCGTTTGATCCAACGGCAGCGTGAAGCAGTGGCGTTCTTGATGCCTGCTGAGCTGCAGCGTGAGTAATCAGATCTTCAGACCTATCAGTCGTACATGTAGGGAATTCTGTTGACTAAACAGCTCGGTCTGCAAATAGTACCTGGACGCATATTGTTCAGCATCTTCAAGCCAACACCTTTCATTGATTTGAAGACATCCGTGATATTGACAGTTGTACACAGCCTTTGAATCATAGATCCATGACTCACGAGCACTTGCAATCACACATAAAGCGAACACCCACTCGGAACGAGAACTTTTCGCATGGCAAAAGAAATTGAGGGGTTGAGATACGATTACACGGTACTAAGACCACCACATGCGTAATACAACGAATACGAGATTCGGAGATACACCATCTTGGACATAGTCCGACCTGCGCTGTACTAAAGGGCACGGGCTGCGGGCTCTTCGTGATGAGAATAGCACTGTAAGTGCAGCCTACCTGCGCATCGCCAAGCCACTAGTCGAGAACGTGATGCGAACCTGGGAGAATAAGTCAGTAAACATGAATGCATCATAGACATGAAGGAGATGGATCAGAGATAGAACAATCTGTCGACATGATATGTTAAGACAGGGATAACTGATAGAATTATTATCGTCACTTCCGCAGGTACGTTGACGCTGCATTCCAGAACAACACGAAGAAAGAATACTCACAGATCGCCCGGTGACGAGTCCGCCGAAGGTACATCCACGAGGCACGACGTTCCGATGGAGCTCTGCCCGCCGAATTCAATGCATCCAAGCCGCTAGTCCTATGACCTCAGCTGGTCACAAGTTCTGACAATTGCAGAATAGAAGACGACAAAGAGAGACTGCAAGACAGCGGGAATTGAGAGGACAGAAAGATTTCTCATATTCTCGAGACTCGCGACGCGCAAAGTCTGGCGAGTTTAGGGCAGGCTCTCCCGTGCTAGCGTCTCGCGTCGCGACTCGATCTAGGTGGCTGACCAACACTTACTCGCATGAGCACACAACTTATTCGAGTCAGGATTACTATGTACTCGGTATATTATGCAATCATGCCTGTGACCCATCTTAACGCACGTTCTATCTTTCCGGCGGCCCACCAGAACGCGTGGCAGTAGATCCAGAAGCTGAGGTATCATATCTTTAGTCACGAGGTACGGAGGAAGGGCACGCCCACATGATGGCCTCCGCCTTCGCTTGCTAGCCCGACGATATCAAACTTCGAGTTCACGGAGCCCGATAAAAGTCGCCTCTGAACTCGCAATGCGGCGTCGTGACGGTCGACAACTCCCCCCCCCGCTCTTCGCTAGTGCAGAACGATGAGGATGCAACTCCGGTCCGTGGTTGTCCTGCTCGGTGCCTTCTTTGGAAGCGTGTCAGCGCAGACATGGTGGGCCTTTCTATGAATGGCTTTGTCTGATAGTGTTCACGGATTTGCACAGGTGTGGGAAGAATTACATGGCTTCTTCGCCAGTCGTCCCGCCTAGCGGGCAGTTCCCTACACCGGCAACGTCTTCGAAACCGCTCCTTGCGTTCCGATGCGCACCTGCGATCAAGCCATACCTCCCGGAGGACATCTCCTCTCCTGCGGGGATACTCATCGACGCATTCCTCACCAACTCTGAGATTGTCGGTGCTGAGCCGATCGACATCCCACTGTTGGGAGAGCTCGCCGATCTTCTCGTAACTGTGAACGTAGATGGCCATGAGCTGATCTCAGGCGGTGTCGTGCCATTGAACGCGACAAAAGTTGAGCTGCCATTCTCTCTGGCGGGATTGAAGCCGCAGAAAGAGGCTTTCAATGTAAGCTGCTCAGCCACCTTCGCGCCTATCGGTGCCAAGGCGCAAACGTTCAAGACCACGACATCTCTGGCATTCCTCCCGGATCCCCCGGCGGGTCGGTCAGTAACGAAGATGGACCTACGCACGGGTGCATTGCTCGCGAAGCCTGCTACTGGCAAGGGTGGGTCATATGAGCCTGTACTACCCGTCGGGTTCTACACAGCATTTGGGGACTATCTCGCCACGAATATATCTTTGGTAGACCAAATCAAGGCCGAAGGGTTCGTATCATTTTAGTTCGCTATCGCGTATGTGGACTGACTAACGGCTTCACCTGCTAGTTACAACGTTGTATGTTACCGTACGCGCATGCACTCCGTGGCATTCACATTCAATCTCTAGATCCATCCAATTCCTACATTTGACAATCTCACTGCGTTGACCGAGGTGATCCAGCGCATGGAGGAGGTCGGCATCTATCTGATGTACGATATGCGATGGTATGGGGTACTATCGCCGTCATTGCTAGTCCGCTGAAAGCTTACAGGACCTACATGAACCTGACCGGCGTTGCGGAAGAGGTCGAGCGTGTCAGGGACAGCCCAGCGCTACTGCTGTGGTACACCGGAGACGAGCCGGACGGCACATCCGATCCATTGAATGCCACAAGCCTTGCATACGACGAAATCTACGAACTGGATGGGTACCACCCAGTGTCTCTGGTCCTGAACTGCCAGGATTACTACTGGACTGAGTACACCGCTGGCTCCGATATCGTAATGGAAGATGTGTATCCGATCTCGAATAATGTTACGTGGTCTGTGGAATGGGTGCGTACTTTTCATGCAAGTAACACCATCATTGCTGACGCCTCCTGGTATCTGGCTAGAATACACCCTGTACCCTGGATTATGGCGACTGCGGCTGCGACAATTGCAAAGGGTCGCTGATGGATATTAGCGACCGTCTGGACGAGTTCCAGTACCGTCTGTGGGTCTCAGGCTGGGATAGGACGAAGGCGGTCTGGGGCGTCCCTCAAGGATTTGGGGGAGCAGAGTAAGACATTTCATCTGCCAATTTGCTGGGCATGACGAGACTGCGCCCATCACGTAGGTACTGGCCCGATGTTCCGACTGGCAAGCAGTGGGTGGCGCAGAGTGTGCTCTCCATCAATCACGGTGCCCTTGGTTCGTGCGCACGGTTTCGGCACCGTGGCATAATCACTGATTCTCTCCCCCCACAGGTGTCGTCTCTTGGGAAGCCCCCAGCACCGATGACATCACCACCTCCGCGTCACTCCTTGCCAGCGCGGCTCCCGCTCTCGCCGAGTACATCGCGAGCCCGAGCGCCAAGTTCCAACACGTCCTCTCGGGCGAGGTAGACGTCGGATTCTGGACTGTGGGCGGGAAGACACTCGTACTCGCAACAAACTTGGTGAATGAGAGTGCGACGTTCGATTTGGACAGTGTTCGCGGGCTATCTGCTATTGGAGCAAAGGGGATACTGGATAGCGGTGCGAGCATCCAAGGGCACAAGATAGTTCTCGAGCCTACGGGCTCGGGCGCGTTCATCTTGGGTTAATGATCAATTACGCTTGTCTTCGTTTCGGCGACGATCAGATTAATAGCATATCTGAGTTGACGCTCGGGAGACCCGCTAGGAAGAAATTCTAATGCAGATGGGCTAGAAGAAGCACTAATTTGACATTCAATCAACGACTCATAGATGACAAAATGCTAATGATTACTCTTCAAGCAAAAGTCCCACATCCAATTTACAAGCAATGTTACTAGCGTTCCAGAGTGCCACGTCATCGCGAACCATCTAGCGCATAATCCTGGTAATGTTCTAGAGATGTGAGGCATATAGTCAAAACCAAAGAGACATAGGTGAGCGATCAATGGCTGAATTGATACCTCCCAGCCGTAGCTGGAGATTGCTCTTCCCCGCATTAGTAACTCCGACACCTGTGAGCGAGTCAGATGCAGAGCAGTTGTCGGGGTGTTGAGCTTGAATCGCTTCATCGGACGCGAACGACGCAACCAGAACGAGATAGAAGCGAGCCAGAGGCGACGGAAATATGCATAATTTGCGGCACAGGATCGGGTAACAAGTCACCCCCTGCAGGGTAGTGCGCGCATATTTGGTGTTCGAGTCCGCGCAGCACTAAAAGACATGTGCGTCACGTTTAAAGTTGGAGCAAGAAGCTCATCACTTCCGTTGGGTGTAGGGAAGTCGTATGAGATGAAGTTAAGAGAAGATGGTGGTGGATAGAAGAAGAGAGCGTTTTGCGACGCGAAGAGCGTGATCGATGAAACCAAATAACGCGTCAACAACGCGCTCAGAATTAGCTAATCCGCCCTGGTGGCCTGTTTCGCCGTGGTTTTATTCCCGCGTCACCCCTTCCCACCCCTCCTCGTCGTCCTCAACATGTCGTTCAGGCTGCCCGATTCTCCAGCCTCGAGGTCAGTATATGTCTTTTCAGCCGGTAGCTGTCTTTTCACCGATTTTTAAAACTCGTGAACACTCAGCGCAAGCATGGCCCCTGGCGGGTATGGCCGAAAACGCGCGAGTTCACGCCCAGATGACCCATCCAGCGCGTTGAAGAGGCAGCGAACGAGCATGAGATCCCTCCGTCCCAATATACACACCCCTTCATCGAGCGATGTGAGTGCAACATGCTCGTCGCGACGCCCCAACTCCTCTGACCTGGCATAGTTGGATACCTCCGGCAACCTCGGAGAGTTTGATTTCTTCAACGAGCCATCTACATCAAGGCACGAGACGCGCGTCCTCAGTGCCAGTTCATCCTTTTCCTCATACACCGATTTGACGTCCTGGTCTCGGCCCTCGAGCAACACTGGCGTCAATATGCGCAGCGACCTTTCCCTCATGCGACGGTACTCCGCAAGCTCCATCGACCTCAGGTCGACGGCAACGCACGTCGAGACTTCGGCCGCGCGTCATCTGCGCACTGACAAAATGTCAATTGATTACTCTGTTACCGACAGCAACGCTACTAGCGCCAGCCCCGTCGACTGGTCGACGAATAACATCGTGGTCTTCGCACGAGGGAATCGCGTGCATTATAAGAATCTCTCGTCAAATGAAGATGTCGGACAGCTCTGCAAGATCCGCGACAACCAGGGCAATCTGCAGCTGCTGTCATGCGGGGGGAAAGACCAGCATAATGCTGTCGCCTTATGTACGAGCAAGGGTCAAATCCAGATTTGGGACGTGTCCACCAAGAAGCTTACCTTAAACTGGACCACGAAAGGCGTCACTGCCATGAAGTGGAACGGCCCGATCCTGACCGTGGGTGGGGAGCGTGGTACGATTCGACACTTTGACACCAGAATTAAGGATACCGCGAAGTTGAAAGAGCAGACGAAGAAGGTCACCAGACACCAAGCGAAAATCTGCACGCTGGCCTGGAATGACGAGGGTAAGTATCTTGCGAGTGGGGACAAGACTGGCCTTGTGCATGTCTGGGATTCCAGGCAGAATACACCCCTCGACGTTGGTGAGATGGTTCAGCGGCGTAAGAAAATGCAACATGCGGGCGCGATCACGGTGAGTCTTCTTTACCAGTTACGCTCGGGAGAATCTTGATGAGATCGCGCCATCTGCAGGCCCTCGCATGGTGTCCATGGCAAACCAAGATTCTTGCAAGCGGTGACTCTGCTCCGGACGGGTCGGGGACTATTCGTATCTGGAACATCAGCCCGTCCACCGCTTTCTCGTCCAATCACCCCGACAAGCTCGAGCTTGATGCGCAGGTCACCTCATTGCACTGGTCTACGCACTGCAAAGAGATCCTGAGCACACATGGCCCGGGAAAGTCCACTCCCGTGCCCATCACGCCCTCTATAGACATCAACAACGAATACTTCTCATTTTCCAACGATCCGCGCCCATCTCGCATCGCAAACTCCGTCTTGATACACTCTTATCCTTCATTGCGCAATGTAGCGACTGTCGCTGCAGCATCCACAAATGTCGCAGGTAGCATCTTGAGCCCTAACGGGCAGAAAGCCCTGCTCGCCGTTCCAGAGGAGATGAAACTCAAAATCTGGGATATTTGGGGGAAATGCAAGGAGCTACGACGGAGTAACAGCGTCTTGAGCGGAAGCGGTATACGGTAAGCTAGTAAGGGCTGTCATATGAGAGAGGAAGAGAACGTGTGGTAAGCCATCTGCGCTGTGTCAAGGACTTCGGACTTAATCAATAGCTCGTTCAGGAAAATCAATCACTTATGTTTATCCTACATTGTGTCGATATGCAAACTCCTTGAACTGTATCAGTATTCCATTCATAATTATGCGGGGAAGTCACCTGTATATCGGCTTCCGTGTGATCTAATCGAATTCAGTTGATGGCACTCGTGGACTCTGGCGATCAAGGCGAAACTGTCCTTCACAGGGGCCGCACGTTTGTCAACGGCAGTGCCAGTGGCTGCGTGCCCCGGCGGCTGTCGTGGGACTGAACTGAGATAAGATACTTCCCGCGCTTATGTATCAGTCCTTCCTGACCGTTGCCATTTCCTGCTCAGTGCTGTTTGACGGACCTCTTAATCGCACCCTGCCTTGAACTGCAGCTCGCACTGAGAAGATCAGGGTCTTTGGACGCAAGTCTTGCCTATCCTGACTGGATTCAGATATATCTGTATCAGAACCGTAATCTGCATCGCAGCAGGCACTGGCTGTGGACCGGCGTCATTGGTGGTCCACCATCTGTCCGATGCCCGAACACAAATGCAGACTCCCTCTGCCCGATTCTGGCAGTTGCGGTGGTACGACGCGGGAGTGCAGGCATAGCAACCCTGATGAACCGGTGACCGAATATATTTGGATGCGTCACGCTTATTACACGAACCCATCTACTCGATCAAAGATGTTGATTCAGAGATGGTCGCGGCCCAATCTCCACTGGCGTATCCCACGATTGCCTCGATTACATCTACAAGTGTCCCTTTTCCGTCAGCAGAACATGTCCACCAGTACGGTACGCGTCAATGGTGAGTCCTACAGCTTTCTGATTGTCAGTCTTGTATCTCTGACATCCTGATGGATGGTATAGCCTGCCGCACCGACTGATACCACCTGGTGGCCATCTGCCCCTCTCTTAGAACATTAACTTCCTCCCTCTTTCGTGCTACGAACGGGTCTGCTTGGCTGCACAACCTCAGGTGAGTACGTCCTGTGCCTTTTCCCCTGGAATACAATGATGAATAAGGTTCTCAGGCCGACAGCTTCGAGCGTTCGTTTGGGTGAGTGGTGTTCTCATCTTGTTTCCATGGTACGCGAGTGACGATTCCTCGGACTCCCTTGGACAGTGCACCGCAGAGCTCTGCACGACACAGGAAATCGGGCGTTGCCTGTATTTCCGACCTCTGCCTCTCATCTCCGTGTAGTCAGGGCGCAGAGCCACTGCAGGTGCAACATTTCTAGGTAAGCAAACAGTGACGAATGTGTGCCCCCCTTGATGACCTGTGATCACCAAGCAGGCCAGGCAGGAACATTTTGCGGGTACCTTCTGAAGAAAGACTCGTCGGTGGAGTCTCTACTACGCCGATTGCTCGGACATAGGACGTCGCGAGCAACTCAGTCGTTGGCCATAGCATGAGGTACGCTCTTCGTTCTCTGTCCGCTTGATCCGATACTGAGCTGCGCTTTGAATAGCCAGGGAGCCATTATAGCTGGCGTCGTGTGCGGAACCGCGGTATCCCTTACTGTCGCCATTGTCCTGTGGGTGAGAATCCGGCAACGTCGTAAACACCAAGAGGGCCGTTCGAGCTGGATCGGCACTCGCCTCGGCACTCGTGTAGGCTCGCCGAAGCTCCTCCGGGGGTGGATCATTGACCAGTTCAACGATGGACGATCGAATAGGAGCCAAGAAAGCATGGCGAGGAACAACGAAGGCTACCAGATGCCGGAACGGGTCCTCTCCATTGCACCCGACGAGTCGACTCCTGCCCATTCTCCTGTTCTGCCGCCACTGCCGTCTCCCTCGACTCCGCATACACCTCCAACACCGTCGTCCCTACTCTCGCCAAGCTTGTCGCCGTCCCCACGATCACCTCCAGCGCAGTACGCAGAGCGGAGACAAAGCGCCGTCAGCGTGGGCTCCGACACTCCCACTCCTTCTTCATCGGGGTCTGACACAATGCTCATGTCTCAATCCCAGCGCACATCCCAGATTCCGCGCATGTCCCAGACCCAACGTATGACGCAGAGTCAGCGGCTGTCCCTGGGGCAGCGCACGTCACAGATATCGCAAAGTCAGCGTGCGTCGCAGAACCTGCAAATTTCTCCGACCAGGCGTATGTCCAGAAACCAGCCATTGTCTCCAAACAAGCGTATTTCTGAAAGCCAGCCGACGTCTCCTAACAAACGTATGTCACAAAATTCGCCATCGTCTCCGTTCAAGCGCTTCTCCCAGCGACCACGACCACCCCGTCCTCTCCCTCCCGTACCTGGACCGCGGCCTATTTCCACGCTGAGCCCTACTTCTACCTTCTCCCGACTGAGCCTGGATGACAACGACAGCGACTTCAGCGGGTCGTTCTTCAAAGGCGAGGAGGTCCGGGTTCAGGAGACCGACGTCACGGACGACGATGGAATTTCCAAGGCGCTGCGCGACCTCGATGCAGGCACTGATTACAGGCAGGTCAGATCTGAAACATGGTCTGGCGCTGACGGTGATTGTATCAACGGCGAAGACGTTCAAGACGGCGTTGATACAACTAGCATATCTGTCGGAGACACTGATCGTACGGAGGGTTCGCCCCGCGTGGATGCGGGCAGTGGGCGGGCGCATGGTGCTGAGGATGGCCTTGCGCGCCAGAGAGAGAGCGCCGTGGTCAACGGTGATCCTGATGATGATACGAACACCCTCAAGAGTCCCGAAGAATATCGCAACGGCGAGGACGAGGAGATCGACTCTCAGGATGACGACCTGTTCTCTGAAATCTCGGAGGAGTCGGATGCATTCCCGAGCAGCCTTGAGTTGGACAACCTCGAGGCCGGGCGCTCGCAGACAGACCACCGCCGACCGGCACACAAGGAAGCGTATTCGGTACGCCCCCTCCCAGTCATTCCAGTGATTGCGATTCCTCGGAATAGCATCATGGGACGGGACGACGTGCGGGATCGAACGCTGTCTACCCCTGCCTCCTTCGCTATACCCATCGAGACGCCTGTAGACGACTGGACGCCGAGCCGGCGCTCAGTCTTCTTCCACGCTCCCTATTACGACTCCGGCGCCGCGTCGCCGTCGAAGCGCTCTTCGAAGGCGTCTTCGATCAAGTCGTTATCCAAAGTGACCGCGAGGATGTCCTCCGCGTCCGTATCGCTCATTGCGTTCCCGCGGCGGTGGTCGAGAGTGGACCGGATCGATCCTGGGATGCGGTCGAGCACTCTCCCGGTTACCCCTCGGTCGCCAGAGCACCCACCCCTGCCATTCCCTCTCGATTCGAGAATATCCACCGTAAAGACAATGTTGCCTGACCCAGTTGGCCGCACAGCGAGTCCTGTAGCTACATAGGAAGCATATTGCCGTAACTTATTTTGGTATTTCCTTGGGCGCCATGTTTGACACTGGATGAATCCCTGTATTTGTACATGGAAGACATTTCCCCGTAGAACTGTTGCACTTGTCGTCGATACCCCTTCACAGATGCTCATAGCTTGTTGCTTTGATATACGATTATTGGCCACCGACGGTGGAACGGTGCCCGAATATATATGACGAAGTGCGGCTCGACGTTGCGACTGTTTGCATCAAGAATACTCGGCTCCGCTGCGGTCCTGATGAGGCAGTCCGTATAGTGGCGGTCCTCGCGGGAAGTATATTCATCGTCTTGTTGCGTTTAGCAGATGACGACATAGCTACTGGCTCCGTTCGGTAAGGATTTTCTGTGTTTCTCGCCAGAGTTCATAAGCTGTAGCGAGAACGTGATGTTCCACCGGCTGATATGTGCTATCCAGTACTTGCAACGCGTCCTCTATATTCAATGAATGCGATTGGTAATCCTGTTCGTCTGGCATTCCCGTATTTAAATGATGCACCTGGTCAGAAATGTTCTCGGATTATGAATATTTGAATCGAAAAAAACTTGATTAGCTCACCGCATCTTCAGGAATCTGGCCGGCGTACCAGAAAGTCAAGTATTCGCCGCCGTGCGCTCCAGGAACTGCGCCGTTTATCCGCCTCCGAGGTTTCCATGCAAACGTAGACACGTAGATTGGTTCAGTAATAGGCGAGCGATGCTGCTCATGAGAGCCCGGGGGTGGAGGAGCATTTGTGGGTATAAACAAAGGCAGGAATTCGACTTGGTAGCCAGACTGGCAAAACGTAAGTCTTATCACGCGAAACAGACTTGCGACGCACTTCTTCGTAGGCTTCACGCAAAGCAGCCTGCTCGAGGGTCTCTCCGATGTCTTTTCTCCCCTTTGGCAGGAACCAGTACTTGCCTGTACTTTCATAAACTAGGACGACCTTCCCTGTCGATGGTTGGATAATGACCATCCCCGCACCCAGCATGAAGTCCGAAGAAAACCAGAGACTGTCAGAGACTGCCGAGGAGGACATATCCGAAAATTGTTGCGGTGGTGGTGACCGGCCTGCATGAGAGCGCGCTCGTCGTGGCGTCGATCCACCTCGAGTAGGTACCGTCGAGTCGAGTCTCGAGTTACCTTCCGCAGGTCTCCGAGCAGAGGATTGCGAATTCGCGGATCCCGATGGACGGCCAAACACAGCGCGGACGCGGTCCATAGCAATCTTGAAGGTCAGAGAGAAATCAAAGGATACGCTTCATTTAAAGTTCAAACCACGACTTGGAGGCGTGTACAGTGGCCCTGCATGGGCGACTCGTTCGCCTCGTGTCTGCCACAGACGCGACAGCGAATCACGTGGGATGACGTTCACAATCGTTAATCACCTCGTTATTAGACGCCACCAGGTTGTTCGAACTTCAAATTCGATTCCAGAGACCCCTTCTGTTCGCTGTGCAGCTGACTGCGCCATGAATCCTCCTTCGCTCATACTCATAAGGCGTTGCACTCCAGTCATCATCCAGATGAGGTTTAGGTCGTGACTCAAATCCTTATCAGTTCTATCGGCTTTCCAATGCCTTTGAGGCCCGGAGGCAGCTGAAGTATTGCTTCAAAATTTCCTATATCACACCGTCAGAGTCTGGCGGAAGGTACATTTTTCGAAGAATTGCGATAACTGCGAAAGTTCATTAGAAACGTGTCAGTGCGTTGCAGACCGAATGGTTGCAGTGCAAGATTTAAATAGGTATAGGTGCGTCGTGACGGTCATCAAGAGCTATCGTGAAGACGTATCCAGATCGTAAGCAGTCAGATGCAAGTAACCTGTATAGTGCTATCACGCAGGAGACTCGGGCAAGTCGAAAGGGCCCGGGGTCAAAGCGCAAGTAAAGAGCCGAAGCCAAGCAAAAGCACTAGCAGGATGTGCACGAGGCTCATCTCGACGTCTTGCGAAGAACCATTAGAGCTCGCAGTGGGGGCTGCCGCACTACTCGTCGGGGTGACTTCCCCGTCCGCACTTGCGGCTCCGCCCAGCAGGGTGCTCTCGAGAGCACAGATGTTGCGTATTCCGGTAATAATACCAGGAAGGTTGGCTTCGCTAGAGTTCAGGAACGATGTTTGATTGGTTTTTTCGAAGCTAGATCATAAGAATAAGCTCTCGAATGCGAACGGCCCCATGCCAAGCCTCGAACACTCACCAATCGACACATTGCGGGTATGCTGGAACCTTTATTAACGAGAAATCACGAAGGGAGACTGACGTGGAGCTCACCACTCTGGAAGGTATCGCCGCAAGCGCACTCAATAATGCTTATGAAAGCCCCGGGATTGAATATGATCTAAAGAGGAATCGATGGAGGTCAGCCATTGTCTTCGACTGCATAACGAGAGATCGCGCACCGTAGTGAAGTTCGCCAGAACGGGAGCAGCCTGCGCGCAGCTATCAATGTTCGCATAGTTCGGTGCGCACTGCTGGCAGGATGGTATATCGCTTGGGAACACGGGGGTCGCAGCAGGTGCTTGACGTCCGTGCAAGAGCACTGGCGAGGGTTCCAGAGGCGTTTCGCGGACCCCCAGCACAGCGGCAAGAGCTGCTGGTAATGCAAAGAGCCACGCAGAGACAAGTATCGTCGCAAATATTTTGAGAATCTGGTGAGCCATTAGTGTCGTCTATGAGATAGGATCGCGGCGAGTAATAGATAGTGGTGGGGCTGGAACACGGAGTAGGCACGACGACGGCAGGGTATCACTGAGTCACGAATCAGGTTTATAAGTGCACCAGGCCCAGGTCACACCGCCGACTAACGACCGTAAGACAGCAGGGACCATATGGTGCCGGAAGACGAAGCTCTTCGCTTGCAGAGAAGTTGCTTGGGGCACTAGCAACACGTCAGGTGATCCATTTTATCCTAATATGGAAGGTCTCTGTAGTTTATCAGCTACTTCAGGATGCGGACGTACACATACCGACATCTACTCGGGTGCAGCGGACGGTTGCTGAACTTTTCATTCCTTTGGGGTGCCCAATTAGGTTCTGTTAGTCGCGAAGGATAATGCACCGCTCCGCAGCCTGCGATTGCTATTGAGAATTGGCCGACGCGTACCGCCATACTGACATTGCTGTGGATTGTGGAACTTTGAATGCAGGCTCTGACACAGCATCCACCCAGGCATGTCTCCAAGATACAGCCTAAGTACCATGAGGACTGCATACAGTGCGAATGCATTCCACCAAATGTCCAGGATGACAGAAGAAGCATAGTCAGTACAGGTATCAAGCTCATGTCCGTCTGCTCATGATGAAACAACCCTCATATCCCAAGACCTCAGCGGGGCTCAGCGTATCACGCCACCGCCCTGAGAGGTTCCCATGCGCATTTCCAACCAAGTAGCCTCTATACAGCCATCTTCCCCGGTCCCCGTCGATCTGCGGAGCGTGTCAGCCTTGGTACCCAAACGGTCACCGAAGCACGCGGGACGCACATATTCCTTGTAGAGGCTGATGCAGCCATCGCACGGCCGAACACGGCCGACAAGGTTGAACTGGCCCCACGCAGAATGGCCCTGGCAGTGCGTCAGAGGTCAGCAAGGTCTTCCACATCGCAAGCGTAGGGCAGAGCAGACGCCCACCTCGCCCGTGATAAACACGTCCCGCACTCCCCGCGCATCCCACCCGCGCCCCGTCACGCCCGCGCCGCCCCAGCTGCGGTACCACACCGGCTCCTTCCGCCCCGGCTCCTTGATCTCGAGCCCGAGCGGGCACTCGCGGACCTCGGTTGACTGGGGGATGTATGCGCGGAGGGGGTCCCCCGGAGAAAGCGGGAGCTGCTCGGGCACGCGTCCGGTTGTCCCGTTGGTATAAACCCCGTTTGTGCCCCTCGTGCAGGTGCCCATCGCGCCATTTGCACCGTTCGTTACCGGGAAAGCGCTGCCCAATGGCCCGTCGTCCCCTACGAGCAGATGGTGCTCGCGCAGACGCCAGTAGTGCGGGTGCTGCGCGACGCGGCCCTGCTCCAGTGTGCTCGGCGCTGCACCAGACAGCAGCGCAGCATATGTCGTAAATTCAGTATACTGCGCAGTAGGCCGTGTCATTTAGAGACTGGGACGCTGACAAGAGTGTAACGCACTGTGAACAGCCCCTCCCAGACACCTTCTAGGCTGCCGGGAATGAACGCGCCGGAGTACTCGGATGCGAGCGGGCGGCCGACCTTCGAGAGGTACAGGCCTCTTGTCCACTCAGCGTCCCATTCGCTGCTCTTGATCCCGAAAACAGTACTAGGTGGGATCGGTGCAGAGGGCTTCAAGTAGTTGATGGTATCCCAGGATATCGATAGCTTATTGACCAGCGTGAGATAAGCGAGGATGGCTGGTGCGCCGGGGGATGGTGGTACGAATTGTAGCCGACGCGAGTACGGGTCTATTAGAGTAGACTCTTTCAGATAGTATGGTGGCCTAAAATCCCGCCAAGTCGGACGCCCTAGGGAATACTGAACGTGCACATCGTCAGTCGAATTATCAGAGAGAGTTTTTTGTGCGGGGAGCAGAACTACCGCAGGGACATATATCACGGTAGACTCATGAGATTCAGCCAATCACCATCAGGGAATAGGTCGGCTGTAGGCCTTTTGGCAGGAATGCAGCAATTGTTATGAACTTCCATGGTATATCCTCCTGCGAGACAGACTCCGCAACTGCAAGAAGCACAGAAACATACCTGATGCGCGCCTAACGCCACTACCTTCAGCAGATTCGTCGCTTCGAGGAACATGTCGTCATCGACGACATAGTCATCTATCGGGGATAGTTAAGCCGCGTGGTAGCCGCAGCAGAAGAGCCGCGTACCTGGTCTCAGGAGAAACCAGAATAGCCAGATCGCCAGCGACATCCTCTCTTCGCTGGGAGGCCAGTGCCCCTCCGCGATGTTTGCTCTCATGAGGGATGCACCAGCTTTGTGGAACAAGAACTCTCTCAGCCATTCATCCAAGTGCGCGTAATTCCTCAGTTGCCGCTCGTTCTTGCCATCGTTCTCCAGCATCATGAGATAGGCGGTCCATAACGATACCTGCAATGACTCTTGTTGAGTCGGCTCGAGTGTTAAGCCACCGGTCTGATTGTGAGTGTCTTGGTGTGAGCGTATCTGCTTGAGCACGATGCATCTTCTCCTGAGCTCGTGGGCGATTGCAACCGCACAGACCCTGCCCTCTCCCAGCCGGCGCTCTACGGCGGCGGTGTCGAACTTGTGAGTGAAAATACGCGCCCAGAGATGTGGATTCGAGTCGATAGAGAGGGCGTTGTGTGCCCGGCGGTTAGCGATGAGCAGGGCGGTAACGGGAGCCGGAGGTCCGAGGAAGGTGTCTGTTGCTGCGAAGAATGCAATGTGCTCGAGAATCTCATCCGGGATTTTTGCGAAGGAATTCATGAATGTAGCTGCGGGCTGAGGCTGAGCCGGATGGCGTTAAGTGAGGAGGATATGGGAACCGGTTACGTCGACGTTTTGTCAGAGTGCGAACCCGGACAGGTCGCTCACATTGACATTATATCCGAGTTGTCGCGGCCGGAAGCAGTGGGGCATCATATTCCAATAAGCTCTCGAGCTGCGGTCTTCAAAGGTCCCGTCAACCTCCATGAATACGGATAGATTAGATCATTTCGCAAAGCAGAATGCGCTGTATTTCCTCGCACCGCCTCGGCTACCAGTTACCCTCCCCATGACCGACCCGCGGCGACTAGTCCTATTTCGAACTCCGCGCGGCGTAGCGCATGCACAGCGAACGCTCGACCCTGCACTCGCAACACAAACCGCGAAACTCTCAAAACCTTCAGCTGTCTCGGTAAGCTGCTGAACAACCATCTGCCCACCGCGCCCATGTACGGTAGAACACGGAGCGGTCATTCGAACTGAATAGCTAGCTTTTCGCATTAAGCGGAGTCTGAACATACGGCGAATCCGAACGCGACATTGTCGTGCTCCTTTCCTCCGGAGCCCGAGGGTCGTATCCTGCACGTAAATCCTCCCGTCCATCGTGCGATAGACTCGCTGAAAAATCTCTGATGTGCGCAGTTTGGACGGGCTCTCGGGAGATGCACTGTGGCGGCCTGGCCGAGACACAGCGGAGTGGGAATCCAATCCAGTTCTGTCAGCTGTACATGTTTTCTGGGATCCCGAAGCAACCCGTTCCTGCTTGCCCTGATCTGGACCCGCTGAAGCTCGCATGTACTGGCCACAGGTCGAGAAGAGACGGCGCGTTGAACAGCGTGCCTGCGAGGCACACAGCTTCTGTCTCCACTCTGTCAGTATGAGATCAAACCCAAGAGTACCTTGATTTTGCAGACCGGTCTTTCAAGGCGAGCTTGGAACTGTTGAACCCACTCAGGATGCCGACAGTGCATCCCCTAGGCGATCTCTGCAGCTAGATGAGGATACGTACCATGGATCAGCCCGCATCCTGGTGTTTCACCGACTTCGATCTTTCAAGTCCGTGATTGAGTGTAATCGAGGACCTCCGATCCGGAGGCTTGGAGAATTTGTATCCACTTCATGACGTTGCTATCAAACTGTTCATTGGATCGAGAGGCTACTGTAACCCAAAGAAGCACACAGCGCATCAACTCACTCTTACAGACACGGCAATTCGTAGGCCTCGCTGTGAAGTTTGGGCAACATAGCTTGTCGCTCAGCGTTCAGCACTGATGATGTCGAGGCCGGCCTATTGTGCAACGCTCACTTTGCGTCACCGCTGCGGCGTTGCCAGTGGTTAGCCTTGCCCTTCCCGGTCAAGCGTAGTCCAGCTATGGTAAGCTGTGCGAGGATCGTAGCACAGGAATTGATTCACTTGCCACGATCGTGTCACCCAAGGATCTGTCAGCCAGATCATATATATCATCGCGGATAGGCATGGTATTTGGCAGCGCGGCTTCGATGCCCAGGGTGGCCGTCGCAGCCCGGACACGCTCGCGGAAGAACGGCTGCTCATCTCCGGCTCGCAGCTGAGGAGCCACGAGGATGACTTCTATCTGCGCCGGACTTACTCTCTCCGCGCTCGGGGAAGTAGCTAAGGCTGACGTAGCCAAAGTACGCCGGAAGGATGCATAAGCACTGAGGGTGAGCGTGACGGTATGCATAAGCATGTTTAGATTATACATAGAGTCTGTCCGGGAGCGAACGGCCAAGGGAATCATATAGTACACATGGACCTCATATACATGTATATCGTCAACGAACAGTAAGCAAAGCAGGCAGGTACAGGGTGCGCAGATCCTTGGGGAGCCTATCGGATCGTGCACTTGTCGAAGGCGCTCTCACGGCGTGTGGCGCTCTCCGGTGCGCCCCACACCCGCCACATCTTCATCGCCTCCTCCGCGGGGCAGATCGTGAATACGGACGTCCCATCTGGGCTCAGCGCGCTGTCTCCCACGGCGGCCTGGTGGGCAGGCACCGTCACGAGCCGCTTGCACGATGGGTACGCGTGCACCATAAGCGAGTTCGTCTGTGCGCTTGCCGTCGGGACCGGGCGGGCTGTCCGCGCTGCAGAGCGGGCCAAGGCCGGCGCCGACGCGGGGGGCGTGGTCCACGACGAGCCGTGTGTACTCAGCAGCTCCTTGCAGTGCGGCGACCAGACGAGGGAGGTCACCGCGGTGTTCAAAGAGATGGTATGCAGGGGCGCGGGCGAGGCCGGGATCGCGTTGCTGCTCCAGATGTAGATCTTCCCGTCTGGGTATCCGGAGCCTGTCGCGAAGAGGTCGGATTTCCAAGGACACCAAGCAACAGCCTGCATGAACATGTGAGCAACGTAAAGGGACGTGTATTTCCGGATAGAACTCACCTTCACGGGAGCGTTGTGCTTCATCTTGCCGCCGTGTGTCTTGAGCTCCACCAAATCTTTACCGGCGCGCACGTCCCATAGGCGTACCACGCCTTGTTGGTCGCCCGTCAGGAGGTATTTCCCATCAGGACTCCAGCGGACGCCATGCACTCTGCTCTTGTGGGTCGTGAGGATGTTGTGTTCGCGTGAGCGCACATCAAACACAGTGACATCGCCGTCGTCCATGCCGACCGCAAGGACTTGCTCCCTCCAGCTCATCCCACCGACCGTGGTGATCATGGCACTAGACCACTCGACCACTTGCTGTCTGGTATTCGCATCGCGCAGCGTAACGATACCGCACGTTGTGCCCGCCGCGAGGAGGTGCGGCTCGTGTGCCGCCCACGCGATGCTGGAGATGTGGCCACAGTAGCGCGGGAGCTTACAGAGGTGCGAGATGGTCCGTGAGTCGAGATCCTGGTAGTGCACGTCGCGCCCGCATGCGACGGCGATGTTGTTCTGTGTAGACCACGAGAGCGGATGTGCGTACGGGTCGGCGGCGACACCTGGTGCGTCCAAAGCGAGCGCGAACTGCTTCCGCTTCGCAAGGTGTGCGACGGATGACGCGGGCGGGACTTCACGCGTTGATGTCAGGAGCTTCAGGAATTGCGAGCGGTGTGGGTGGAGTTCCTTCGATGATGATGCGGCGGCGTTCGTGTCTCTGAACCTCAGGACGCGATCATCGGCCAGGCCGAAGGAACGTGCGATGCGCACGCTGCGGGGTGTGGTGTTGAGAGGTAATGGGTGTTCTCTGGGAGCCGAGATGAAGCGGTCAGCCTAGAATTTACATACACGGTCTGTTAGGCTAGGCTGAGAAGGTAAAGTGACAATCACATACGGCAGGGGCTTTCTCGGATACGTCAGGCTCAACGACGGAAGAAAACTCCTTAGAGACATCTACCGACGCAATGGATATTCGGCGTTTCTTTGCAGAATAGTGATTTGTGACTGAGGTTGGCGTCCACACTCGCTTGCGACGAGGAGTCACGCATAAACTGGCCGGTGGGGGGTTCTCCATGGCTCTTATGATATGTTTAGGCCAAATACTAGATTCTCGAACCATGAGCAAGTACAAAACAGCTAGACACATTGATCGAGTACGCACCGCGGGATCACAGTGAATGCAGACAACAGCTGAGTATGATCGTGCACGTGAGTTTGTTGAGAGTAGAAGCGGTTGCCAAACAAACGTCAAGTGCGGAAAACTGCTAGTCAATGACCTCAGACGGGCGGACTACGCTTGGACTGCGCGAAAAAGATGTTGCAGATAACAGGACGGGCAAAGAATGACCCCAGGACTTTCAGGTGGTTTGTGGCCCCCACTGGGATAAGCGTCGGTCGTTCACAGCGGTCCTTGCGAAGTTGCTTTTTTTGTCCGATATCGTATTCAAGCTGGCTGTTGTATTCTCAAATTGTACTGGTAGGCAGATCTGAGCTCTTGAGCCTATAACAATGTTCAGTTGGGATCTAGCAGTGTGTGTTGTGAGGTCAAGGTGTGGCGGAGTTCCGGACAGCGTCGCGATCGCGTGCAACCGCTTTCCTATTAAGGAAGTTGCTGAGTCAGCGGAAGGTCTGCCAAGTTGACAGCGACCAAAGTCAAGTCACAGTTGAACCATACGGTCATCAACGAATTACTGTAAGCGTTTTGATATGACCGCAGTGGTATATTTGACAATTAATCACTGCGTCGACCGCGCCCATCAAGCTCTCGTATACGCATCCCGACGAGTCAGCAATTCCCAATGTCATAGCCAGTAGCCCTGCGAAGTCCGGAGCCTACTAATGGGTGACGCTCGCTGCATTGCACTTTGGTTATTCTCATCTCTACGTCTATCTGGATGCCTCTAATCCCCGGGATCTCTTTCCTTTGATTGGAAAATATCGCTCAACTTGCTCTGTGACGAGCTACTCGACTCGAGGGTCGAGAGCCGCGTCCGCCTCTCCCCAGTGAAAGGACGAAGTTCGATCCTTACCGTCGAACCCACGAGGGCCGGCGCCAAAGTACTGAAATGAGTCTCTAACTGAGGTCTCGCAACATGGCAAAATTCAATAACGCTACATAGTTCACTCGCGATCAGCACATGGCCTTCTGCGCGCCTCTTCGCAGCATACTAGTGACCATCCTCTGCATTTCCATAGCGTCAGCTGCTCCTCTTTCAGCATATTAGTCCATGCACGACAAATTCTTCCTCTCGGTGCAAACTTTCTTGACAGCAATGTCAGCTCAAAACTTTGTCACGTTGCTTGCGTGAGCCTCATTTTCAGGACTTGACTGCTTCGCGCTTAAATTTTAAAGCGTTCCGGCTGTCGCAAGATCGACGAACCGTTTCCCAGAGAATTGGGCATATCCTGCCCTATCCTGCCCCGGGTCTGGGTCCCGGTCCTATTGTCGACAATCCCGCAGGTGCCTATCGGATTCTGTCCCCGGACGCATGGCCTGCGGACATCAAATTCTCCCGTCCGCAACGACTACACGTAATCAGCGTGGCGATCTCGGGAGAACTGAAGAGAGGGAAATGTCACATAGTGCTGCCTCTTCCTTTTCCCGCAGTGCTCGTTTGTTTGATACACACGGATTGACTGCGGGGAAAGAAGCATGCATTGCGTATGACCCGCACGTTGCTACCAAGGTAGGCCCGGGTCTTTCGTCTCTGAGGCTTACCGGGGGCGTGGAAAGATGGAAGCATATGAGAACAGGTAATTCCGCGTTCTGCAGGAGATTCCAGAAGGGAATCTGTCTTTTGAGGAGTCTTTACGTTGAAAAATCGACGGATCAGCAACATATCGGTCCTGATCGTGTTCCATGAACCCGCCCGCTCAGCGACCTAGATGTCCTCCGTGAGGTACGCCCATCCCGATCACGCCAGCTCTCCCCGATCGTGTGCATAAAATGCGTCCTTGGCTTGACTCACACAATCTCCTTCGCCTCATTCGCCTGCCTATACTCCACAGTCGAAAGCAATGTCAGCCATTCTGGAGAAAACCGAAGAATCTCCTGTTGCAACAATATATGAAGCAACGGAACACTTTCCAAAACTGAGCAAGGAAGACGCATTTGTATCACATTCCTCTGAATCCAAATCTGTGACTATTCGGAACGTGGAGATCAACGACGCGGGTCCTGGGACACGTGGATGGATCGTTGTTCTGGGTTGTATCATTTACTGCGCAATAACAGTAGGCTGGAGGTATAGCGTTGAATTTTCCTGATTATCGCATAGCTTACGAGCAGCATCACCCGTCTAATCCTCGGTATGACCATTAACTACTTAGCCTCGTAAGCAATCGTCTACCATATGATATGTTCCTACATCATTCACCATTCTCCTAGGCTTGGGGAGTCATCCAGGATTACTTCCAGCAAAATCTGTTCCCGGACGCTTCCGACACGCTGCTGAGTACCATGGGCAGTGTGACATCAATAGTGAGATACTTTAAGCGTACCTGCCGAATGTAGCTAACCACTATTTAGGTGATGTTCTCAACGAGCATCTTCTCGGGAAAGCTCGGCGACCGTTTGTGAGTAGAGATATCATTGTGATTCGGAGGCGTCGCCTGAAATGAACTTCATCTCTCCAGCGGATACAGAGCAAGTCTCACTCTCGCCCCTAAAGCAGCAGGAACTTATTTGTCAACATCTAGCCATTTCTTGCAATCGGTGGCATACTGTATGTGTTGAGCACGTTGACAGCGGCATTTTGCACAGAAATATGGCAATTCTTTATGACACTGGTATGCTCTGTATACCATCCGTCTGCAGCCTTAATGAAATGATTCTATAGGGTGTTGTGCAAGGATTGTCAATCGCCGCTACCTTTCCTCTCATAGTACGTCATCTGTTGCACCGCTACCGTAAGCTCACTTTAAACTCTAAACTCGATCCTGGTAGGCAGCCTTGCCGGCACAGTGGTTCCTCCATTTGAGAGGCTTCACAACCAGCCTTGTGGTCGCTGGAGGCTCGCTAGGTATGCGACAGCCCCAATGCTATCTATCCATTCAATCATGCCGTTTCAGGGGGAGCTGTCTCAACAGTGATTCTTCGGGCGATGCTAACGCCTCTCGGGTATAAAAAAACATTCGCTATTCTGAGTGGCGTGGACGCAATTATACTGCTCGCCGCGTTCTTCATGATGAAAGAGCGTAGAGTGACACACGCTAGGCAGCCGATTGTGTGGCTGGATCGCGCGTTCCTCAAGGACCCAGTTTTCTGGAGCCTTGGGTTATGTCTCCTCTTCACGGGCTTGTGAGCGGTGCCGTAATGCATCTGCTAGGACATACTCATGGATTTTACAGCGGGTATTTATCACCGCTATATTTTCTGCCTTCATTCACGAGGGCAATTGTTCCTGGAATCGGCAATCTAGTTGGTCCTTTTCGCCAAGCATGAAATTATGTCCACTGATAGTAGTTGACAGCAATCTGCGTTACCACTGACACTTCTGAATATTGCAGCAGCGATTGGACGCGCCTCAGTCGGGTTCGCTGCAGACAAACTTGGCCCTGTTAATGCTCTCTTTGTTTCAATACTTATTTCGGGATGTGCTCAACTCGTCATCTGGACGCTCATCTCGAGTTATGCTGGCATAGTCCGTGCCCATTTTGTTTTACGACTCTCCACATCCTGACCTTTCATTAGATTGTTTTCGCGATAATTTACGGTACCTTTTGCGGGTGCTTTCTTTCTCTGTCACCTGCTGTAGCCGCTCAGCTCTATGGTGCGGACTCACTCGCTGGATTGTCTGGTTTGATAATGGTTTTCAGTCTTCCTGGTAAGTCGTTCAGCTCGACTGTGCTGTAGCCCCTGTCTCACAGCTTCATGTGCAAGGCAATGCTGCCGGGGCACCAGCAGGAGGCGCAATCCTGCAGATGTCTGGAGGGGACTGGCAAGCGGTAGCCATCTACTCTGGAGCGATGCAGATTATTGGCGCAGTTCTTCTACTGTACGGTAAGTCTAGGACTGGATGCGACGTCTTCATCCACACCGGATCTCATAACTAACTAGAGTACAGCGCGTCTGAAGAGAGAGCCCAAGTTGTTCAAGGCATATTAGCGCTGAGCTTTGCGGGAAAATATACGGACTTGAATAGCACGGATCGAGACCGTCAATAAGGGCATTCAGGACGAGAACTCTCTGTACTTGCATAACGAGATGTTAGTTTTGATTAGATACTGGAGTTATAGAAGAGGTTTCCAATACTTCCCTGCCATGCTTGAGTAGCGACGGCCGACAGGCTCGGAAAATCTATGTGGAAGATTACCTTGAAAGGAATTCCGATTGTCCCCTTCCCTGCTCTGCCAAGTCCATCTACCGACTCGCAAGCCAGGTATGTTGTGGTCTATCCAAATATCGAACTCAAGTGATGTCGGTCTATCTGCAAGATATTCATTTATTGAACTTCAGAAACACGCGTTGAACCACTTAAAAACACAACTTTCGGAGCGCACTATCCTCGTGAAGTTATTCAGGAAATTTACTGCGCAGTAAGCTCCCGAGTAAGTGCGAAATATGGAGCTGTTCTCTCTCGCAGAATACTGGCCCCAGTTGAAGGGCTCAACTGAACTGAAGCATTTCATCACGGAGGTCACTCGAGGTTCATATCCCCACGCCGCGGACATCGTTGCCGAGCTCTTCCAAAAGATCTCCATGGCATGACTATAGTCCACGCAGTAATGTGTACCGCTTCAACGCTCTTGCATCAGATTTGGCAATAGAATGAGTCATTTTGCTATACTCCCGAACATACCGGACCTCGCACTCGGTGATGCCGCAGATTAACGATGCGCCACGCAGTCTTTGGCTTACGCATCAATATGCAGGAGGCAGTAGGCTATCCAGTGCCAGAATGTATAAGCGTGAACCCAACAAGAGATTACCAGACATCAGACAGGACATCGATGGCTATCCAACCTTAACTCGCCTGCCGAAGGTGAATGACGGCGATGAATCGGTCCTTCGCAATATGATATTGACCCCGGATTTCGTCGCGAGACGGCTACCATAAAATTGTGCTGCAAACGGCCTCTGTCCATTTGCCAAAGCATTCTGAGGTGCACGTTGAGATACATGCAGTCTTTCTCGAGGCTGGTTGCACGCTACCAAGATTCCTTGAGAGTTGCTTCTTAACACACCTGCTTCGTTTCAGTTGCGCGACATCATGATTCCCATCGAATTGTACCCTGTCAAGCTCAAGGACAATGTAATTCCGGGATCCGATATGGCAGGCGAGGTCATTGCCATAGGGAAGTTTAAGTCTGTCAAAGGTTTCAAGGTCGGCGACCGTGTCATTACCAGCTTCTTCATGGACTACTTTCACGGAGACCATAACGACAACACATTCATGTCTGCCCTCGGTGGGCCCGTCGACGGCGTCTTGACGGAGTACAGATTATTCTCCGCCCACGTGAGTTCCGCATTTTGTGTGCATGAGGCAGCATTGATAGAAGCGTCACGCAACGAAAGTGTCTAGTGCATTTCCCTGAGCACCTCACATATGAGGAGGCCTCAACGCTTCCGTACGTACATGCACAGTACCGACGATCCCACTGACAATCGATCATCGACCTTCCAATTCCAGCTGTGCTGTACTTACAGCGTACAGCGCCTTGATGGGGCCGGTGCACGTCAAGGGCGGTGACACTATCCTCGTGCAGGGGACAGGAGGAGTATCGATGTGGGTCCTATAATTGTCGTTTGCATGGCGCACGCATGACGATATTGTCAGCTTTGCATTGCAATTTGCCGTAGCGACCGGCGCAACTGTGACCACAACCTCCTCTGCCGACCATAAGCTCGGTGTGGCGAAAACTACGACACTGCGCCAGACTGGGATGTAGAGGTCATGAGAATCGTACGGTTACACGTGCCATAATCATGACGTCAAACTCACGCTCTTGTGCAGACCAACGGGCGTGGTGTAGACCACATCGTGGAGGTGGGCGGAAATGGCACCTTACTAAAGTCTGCCAAGTGCATTCGTTACGGTGGTTGGATTCACAATATCTGCGTCCTTGGCGGGTGAGACCATCGCACTCGCAAAAGAAGACCAATCACTAATTCGAAATATACATCGTAGGACGGTGACATCACCATGCTCGCCCGTCAGCTTGTCGTCAGAGCCGCTTCCCTGCGTGCAGTTGCTGTCGGCCATCGTTTGATGTGAGTGTTTATCTTATGTTGGATCTCGCGTACATGTTGACCCAGTTTTCTATCAGGTTGGAATTGTGAACCGTTTCATTACTGCAATCGAGCTGAAGCCAGTTGTCGACAAAGTGTTCAATATCGAGGAGGTGCTTGATGCACACAAGTACCTGGATAGGCAGAAGCATATCGGTAAGGTCATTGTCAGACTTTGCGAGGCGTAGATCTGAGTTGCGGAACAGCGAGGACTTCGCGTTTCAAAATTTCACAGTGACAGTGATCCACCGAATCCGAGGCAAACATTACACCCTGGACATCGGCGCTCTTACTGGTTATATAGGTTTTACAATTCACAATGTAGTCCACCGGTTGGCCAGTCAATTGAGCAGCGTTCGCATGCCGAGGATCATATGTCCTCTTCATATACATCACTAATCAGGGAGCAGGTCTTCCCAAAGTCAGATCCCACGCCGGCTAAATGCTGGAACGCCGCCCAAACAGCATGTGCTTTGTGCATGTAGTGCAGTCGGACCAATGCATAGTTCCGCTTGGCAAGACGAACAGTCGGGTTGTTTGATAGTGAGAACTCACCTGCTGCAGGCACCTCTACCGCCTCCATAAGCAGGGAGGCTACAGCCTTCGCAGCCTAACGGTAGCGTAGCAGACGTGATCAGCGTGTCATGCGTGTGTTGCGCGTTGCGCTGCTTTCAAATTTGACTTTACATATAACACGTAATGGCAGAGACCGTGAGGGGTTCCGCCGGAATCGGTGATTCTGTTTCCAGAAGACTGGTAAGTTCAAATTTGCATGCCCAGGCCAGTGCAGACAAAGCTCACCTGCCATATCACCGAGGACCAGTATGTCATACGGATTGCTCCCGTCCAGAATTGGTGCTGACTGAGCACTATGTGATCATACCTTGCAGGACAGACTTTGGTCAGTGGATGGTTGAAGCGCTTCATGGCGCAGGTGATCCCAGGCTACTTGCAGATCTAGAGATGGGTTCCGAGTAAACGTGGCGTCCATAGGTCTGTTTCCAGAGCAGGTATATTGCCTTTGGTATGTTACTGCGAAGCAACGAGCCCGGAAGGTTGCGTGTCCAAAATGCCCGCAGAAGCCATGGTATGCAGATAAACTCGAAGAGGTAATGATGCGTAGTTTCGAAATTGAACACAAAACTACCTAGTAGTATGAGAACATCTTGTCGGTGATGTAGAATGCCCTCTCTCCACTGTAAGTGCCGGGCGAATGCCTACTGCGATTTGCGATGACGAGGAGAACGCTCACGTGATGCCAGAAATAACACGGGCGCTTGTTAACGGAAGATGAAAGGAGCGCCGAAAACACGGTTAGCCCTGAGCAGCATCTAGCAGTCGACTTGATACAGGCTTGTGGAGGTTTGAGCATGGATCTCGGGGCAACAAACTGAATCCGTCGAGTTTCCGACTTGCTGAAAACGAACTGCGCACCGACTGTTCGTTCCCACAGCTGCGACTCTGCCGCTCCTCGAGGAGAGCTTCTCACCGAGCGCGGAACAGTTCTCTTACATGCGGCGCCCAATGAAACCAATTCCTGCTCACAACGATGGAGCACATTCTGCCTGGGGTTGCGAATTACTCGTGTGAGACGTACAGGAAGAGTACGCAAGGACATGGACGATCAGTGAGTCATGGGCCACGTAGAAACGGACCGCCGGGTGTATGTCCCAGCCTTCCCGATCTAGTCAGGTGCACCGTAAAGATGGGACGTCCTCGGCACGAAGCCTAGATTGCGGGTCCGTTCCGAAGGGCATGTAAGTTATCGACCATTTCAGAGCCAATCGTTGACGTCAAGTTTGGCCCCAAAGGTGCCTTTGCCAGGCGGATTCTGAGCATCGCGACATATCCTAGGCTATCACCGCTCCCGCACCCGGTGCCCGGAAATGTGCTATGGTTAAATAGGTGCGACGGATGGGCAGGGCCGGGCATCCTTCCCACTACCTGCTGCTCTGAGCTTGAGTCATGGATACCCCGGTATCTGAGAGGACGCACGTCGAGTACGGCCCCGCCTCTTCCGGCGCGCACGGCTCTTTCAGCAAGGAGGATATCACCAAGGAGGACGTCTGCAAAGAGGAGGCGCGCACTCCCCCGCCCTCCGCGTGCGGAGACGATCCGGACCCGGTGGAGGACTTCTACCCCGACGGCGGGCGTGGGTGGCTCGTCGTCCTGGGTTGTGTCATATTTTGTGCCGCGACGGTCGGATGGGGGTATGTTCCTGCTGTGCCCGGATTGTGAACTACATTGAACACCACGTCTTCTCTCCCCGCGCTGTTTCCATCTGGAAAGGCTCGTGAGCATTGCGGACATCAGTCCCGAGTTTCCCCTCTTCTTTGCTGGTGTCGATATTCACTGCCTGCCAGGCTTGGGGCGTTATACAGGATTATTATCAAGCACATCTTTTCCCTGATGCCAGTGATACTCTCCTGAGTACACTGGGCAGTATGTCTGGTATGGTGAGCCGTAGCCCGTGTTTAGCGCAGTGAAATGTAGCATCTGACCGTCGCTCAGATCATGACTTTAGCAAGTATCGTGTTCGGAAAGCTTGGTGATCGGTAGTAAGTTATCTCCCATGCTATGTTTACACCAGGGGGCTCATCCTTCACCAGCGGGTATCGAGTGCGTGGACCAGTCTTTCGAGTAACCCCCTGCTTAATGGCACCCTCTCCCCAGTATTTCTTGGCAGCTGGTGCTATTTGCTGGGTTGTTAGTATGCTAGCGTCAGCGTTCTGCACAGAGTTATGGCAGTTCTTCCTGACACAGGTAATCACATTCTATTGACCATCCCCTCAGTCATATGATTGTCTCACGCCATTCAATGACCAGGGGATATTGCAAGGAATTGCCAGCGCCCTAGTATTTCCTCTTATTGTACGTAGTGCATCACCAGCGTTCCATCAAGCCGTCCTCAAACATACGCACAGGTTGCTTTGCCTGCACAATGGTTTTTCAAATACCGCGCCTTAACCACAGGTATGGTTGTTGCGGGAAGTTCCCTCGGTTCGTCATTCTGTGGTCCAGCCCCTTAGTTGGTGGTAGAGTCAACTTATCCTATTATCCTATAGGCGGAGCCATCTCGTCGCTTCTGCTGCGTGCTATGCTCGAGCCTTTAGGCTACAAAAAGACGTTCATCATAATCAGCGGCATAGATGCCTTCTGCCTCATTATAGCCTTTTTCCTAATCAAAGAGCGACGACCGCCGGGAAGCAAACGTCGTCAGATTATCTGGTTCGATGTCACGTTCTTCAAGGACCCCGTCTTCTGGAGCCTCGGCTTTTGCTTCCTGTTCACGACATTGTGCGTCCTCCATTCGATGCGATGGTGCTCACCGAATCTGCGTACTGATGGCCATCACGCGCAGTGGTTACTTGTCTCCCATATTCTATTTGCCTAGCTTCACCGCAGAAAAGCTTCCACATCTGAGCAGTTTCGTAAGGATCCATCTTCGTCTTTCGAGACATTCGCCCGACCGACATTGCTTCAACAGCTCGCCGAGCTGCCGCTGACGATCCTGAATCTTTCGGCTGCGGCCGGACGCACGGGCGTGGGATTCATTGCAGATCGCATCGGCCCTGTGAACGCGCTCTTCATCGCTGTGCTGATGTCGGGCCTTACGCAGCTGCTGATCTGGACGTTTGTGGCCGACTACGCTGGCATCGTACGTACAGCCGCCCGTCGGGCTTTCCTCTTCTACGATCTCGCGCCAGTGCTCACCGGTGCCATTGCTTGTTAGATGTCATTCGCCGTGCTCTACGGGTTCTTCTGCGGATGCTTTCTGTCGCTGTCCCCCGCGGTCGCGGCCCGTCTATACGGCTCAGGTCGTCTGGCGGGGCTCTCTGGGTTGCTGCTCATGTTCAATCTTCCCGGTCAGTCCCATTGTCTTGACAGTGTCGCGTTGTGTTCAACTGTTGCAAGGAAATTCGACCGGCGCTCCCATCGGCGGAGCTATTCTGACCGCATCCGGCGGTAGCTGGAAGGCGGTATCGATCTATTCGGGATGCACGCAGATAGTCGGTGCCACAATTCTGCTGTATGGTGAGGTATGCTGTTTCGTCAGAGTGACATTGTTCCTGATGCATGCCGTTGCCATTGACAGCTCGTTTCAAACGGGAACACAAGGTAATGGCGGCGTTCTAACCATCGCCGGACTGCCCCGAGGGGAACTGCGTCCACCCGGGTGGTGCTATCCAACCGCAGTGGGTAGTTGTGCAGTGGAATAGGGGGGCGGTGTAAATCCACTCGCTGATAGATCTGTTCGTGCACTGGTGCGCAATGATACATAGATTTATTCCAAAATGCTATCCTCGCCTCGTCCGAGAGCCGAGTGAACCTTGTTACCCCTACCCCTGACGTCCCATAAGCTTCAGGGTCGCTGCACGCGTCTTGACCAAGTCCGGTCAAGACCGAGGGGCAAGTGAGCATTTGAGCATGGGACCGGGAGGTCACCATGGGCACGGACGTGAATTTGGTTCCGCGATGCCGACTACGGGCGTCTGACTCTACAAACTGAGTATCTGTGGGTGATTGACGCCGTCGAGCAAAGGCAATCACCATGCTTTGGACAGGTCAGACAGCTTTCGAGACGCGTGCAGCGCCTGTGCTGTCTGAACAACGACACCGCTCGCTGACTGTGTATGACACCAGCACAGAATCCGTATATGTGTTAGTCCTTGCTCGCTTAGCCACGCAGACCTCGCCAGTCGGGAATACTTCCCTTGGCCACCTGCTAGCTTTCCGTCATATGCGCACATGCTATTTTGATTCTCGACGCTAAGAAAGCGTCGTCACAACTCTCGTCGCCCTCCTCTTTTCACTCTCCAACACTATGGGCCGCTCCATCGACGAGGACCCGCTTTCTCTCGCCATTGCCCCTCCTCCCAACGAGACTACGGAGGAGCGAGAGGTCAGGCTCAAAGCAGAAGCAGAAGCCCGGAAAATCAGCGATAGGATTGATGAGCAGCTCAAGGCGGAACGAGCAGCATTGAAGAAGAAAAAGCCTATCAAGGTCCTTCTTCTTGGTCAGAGCGAGAGCGGTGAGCTGAATGAGAGTTTGCAATGCCAACAACCCACCTGACCATGATTATCGCCTTCGCTGTCAGGAAAATCTACCACACTCAAGAGTGAGATGCCCTGTATTGTTCTCACCATGCCTTCCTTGTTGATGTTGTTCCAGATTTTCAGATCGCCTACGCAAAGGACGCGTGGACAGCTGAGCGCGCCGCATGGCGTGCTGTCATCCAGCTCAACTTGGTTCGCAATGTGAATACCATTCTGGACATGCTCGCTGAGGAGATGTCGGGCGGGCCCGTCTCGAGGGACGAGCCCGAAGACACCGAAGACGATGAAGCGCCGAACGCACCGACGCCTGCCCCGGCCGAAGCTAAACCCCTCCAGTTCACGGAAAAGCATGCGCTGTTGAAATTGAGACTCGCGCCCCTGCACAGGGTCCAAAAGGACCTGGAGCACCGAATAGGCGCCTCGTCGGGCGAGGAGACCTTCTCGTCAACCCCCATAACGACCGCTGCGCCATTTGACTTTGGTAGTGATCCGCCTCCAGAGCTTCCCAAGAAACGTCACCAGGAGTTTTTCATTCGCTCCACGCAGTCATGGAAGGCGGACGTCGCTGCTGACGGGCTATCGAAGAAGAACAAGGCGGCCCAGGACCGGGAAACGACGGAGATAATTGCAGGATGTGCCGATGATATGCAAGCTGTTTGGAAGGACCCGGTGGTGCAGGAAATGCTTCATCGGCGAAAGATCAGGATGGAACTCACTGGTGGATTGTACGTTTCCCTGTCTGATCGTGTCGTGTGACATATTTCCCTCGTACTCATGCATATCTGCAGCTTCCTGAATGATGTTTCGCGCATCGCGACCCGTGACTACGAACCATCCGATGATGATATTGTGCGTGCGCGGTTGCGCACGCTCGGTGTCCAGGAGTACAAGATCAGATTTGAGAAGCGTGAGTGATCGACGATTACACGCGTGATGGCTCGCTGACAGGCGCTTCAGAGAACGGGGCCGAGTGGTCGTTCTACGACGTCGGAGGATCCAGGACGCAGGTGAGCTGTGTCCGGAGTACACCCACCAACACAACTGACTACGTGTGTACAGCGAATAGCATGGTACCCGTACTTTGACGACTGCGATGCGATCATCTTCTTGGCCCCGATCAATTGCTTCGACGAGCGGCTCGTCGAGGATCCTCGTGTGAACCGTCTTGAGGACACCTACAGGCTGTGGAAGTCTGTCTGCTCTTCGAAATTGCTCGCGAAGACGCAGATAATTCTCTTCCTCAACAAGTGCGATCTGCTGGACAAGAAGCTCAAGAACGGTGTCAAGGTGAAGGACCACATCCATACTTTCGGCGACAGGGCGAACAATGTCGACACTGTACAACGATGTGGGTACCGCAAGGCTCAGAGTTGTGTTGTATGATGACTGATGACGACGTCAGATTTTGCACAACATTTCAAAGAAATGTTCAGGAGGAACTCGCCAGAACCGCGACAATTCCGCTTCCACCTGACATCTGTTGTGGTATGTATTTTGTTCGATAATCACCCTCCATGCACATACTGAACTTGACCTAGGACACACAAGCCACTGCCGTGACTCTGAGTGTTGGTCAGTACTCTCACTTTTCATCCTACCTTCTTCCTTCGTTTCCGCGGCGTGCCTTCCGCATTTAACGCGCCTTTCTTGCAGTTGAAGAGAACATCCTCCGGGAGCATTTGCGCAAATTGGATCTCATCTGATAAACGCTGTTCCTCATACCCCCATACCCCACTCCTCTCCATCACTCCCACTGTATTTCGTTTTTGCTAGCACTACCTTTCGCCGCCTGCTACGCAGCGCTAACGACTCCTTTCAACATTACCCCCATCCCTTCCCGGATGCCTATTGACGCTCGTGTATAACAGTCGAAGAGCATGTATTCCGCGGTCATCTCGAAGCGGCGGACCTTCTGTAGTACTATCTGGCACAGCAGCTGGGAATGTCTAGAGCTGTAAGTGACCTCCTACATTCCAAATCCTTTGCTCATATATCGATCTTGAAAGTGTTGTACTACCTCCTGACTCTGTCTTGGTCTCGGAAATGTGCTTTATTATACTCCCTGTCGTTATCACTTGGGATGTTCCACATTGGTTGTACATTGTGACACTTTCGACCTGTGCGTCTAGTTATATATGTCCTCAGTTGATACCCCTTGGTACGTCCCTGCTGGACGATCCGGCCGAGCATCCGCTTGTTGCTCGTAACACGAGCGCGCGTGAATGTCAGTAGGTATCCTCAATATTGAGATCGATATGGCACATTACATGAGCACACTAACGAAGACAGAGTCCGCTCTAAGAAAATAATCATGAGACTCCATTCCGAGACTGGCCCTCGCTGTCTCTCCGCAACGCTGGGCTAGCCAACCCCCGCTCTATCCTGCTCTCATCCATCACACCTGGCGTCACCGGGAACTCCAACGCACCGCCGACCCCGGCACTCAGCCCTGCAGTGGCCGGGTATCCAGACGCCCGCGTGGTCAAGTCCACCTCGACGCCGTCGTCCGCCTCGTCGTCCGTGTCCACCGGTGTCCCAACCCTGCTGCCACCTGAGGCCGATGCCATGCCCGACGCACGCCGCGCCTTGCGCGCGTGGAACGTCCTGCTCGCGGTCGCGTTCGAGAACAGCGGGAGGAGGTACCGCTCGTCAAGCTGCTGGAACCACTTCCCGTCCTCGCCCGCCGCGCGCGGGGGGCCATCGCGCGACTTGCGGCGCCCACCCGGCGACGTGGCCTCGTGCGACGTCGACGCCATGGGCAGGACCTCGCCGCCGTCAGAGTCGTACGACTCGGACGACGCGGCGGAGAAGATCGTGTTGTTGTTCAGTGGCGACGCCGCGTGCAGCGCTTGGTGATTGTAGATGCGTGGCGCCTCGTCGTCTAGGCTCGTCGCGCCGTGCGGCACGCCCTGCGGCTGCAGCTGCTGCGACGCGAAGAACCCGCTGTCGTCGTTGTCCATATACCGCGCCCACCGGCCACCCCGCCGTGCGTACCAGCTCCGGCTCAGCGCTCCGCCGTCCTCGTCGTCGCTGCTCGCCTCGTCGTCTTCTACGCCCGTCCGGATGCCGAGGACTTCCAGCATGCGCGCGGTTGTTCCGCCGAATACAAGCACTGACAGCACCACGACAACGAGAACGGTTGTTCTTAGCGTCTGCGCGTTTTCACCCTTGAAACCTGCCGCGAGCGCGACGCCGACTGCCCCACGCAGGCCCGCCCAGAAGAGCATCATTTGGTACGAATGCGGCAGCTCTTCTTGGCGCTGGCCTCGCGCGTGCCTGTGGAAGAAGTTGATGGCCTCGGAAAGGGGGAACACGGCCGCGTAGCGCGTGAAGACCACGGCAACGGCTGTGATTATGACAAAAAGTGGCTTGAAGTAGCTTGTGACTTTCTCCGATGTGGGCGCGCTCGTGAACAGCGAGAGGCCGAGGTATATGAAAATGAAGTTCTCGGACAGCTTTGCGAGCGTCGAGAAGATGGACTTCGTCGCGCGCTGCGTGCGCCGCGACATGGTGTGGTACGCGTAGTGCTTCAGGGTGACCCCGCAAAAGAGTAGCGAGACGATGCCGGACATGCCGAGCCCGTTTGAGAAGAAGTAGGACGTATAGGCGAAGAGCGCGACGAGGCAGGTCTCGATGGAAGGGTATTGAGGTAGGTAGGAGTGTTTCAGCAGTAGCGACATGGCTAGCCCGAACGCCACGCCCAGCGCCATAGATACGCTGAATGACAGCAGGAAGATCCCGATTCCGTGGAAGATTGACAGAATGTGGATATCGGTTCCGTGGAATTGTGCCAGCGTTCTGGATGTGCCTCAGACAGTAGCGGTGCCAGACGAATGGAATGATACTCACTCGTACATGACGATACTGACGGCGTCGTTCAGCAAGCTCTCTCCGAAGATGATCGTGTAGAGCTTCGGGTCGACCTTGTACTGGTTGAATATGGCTAGGATGGTCACAGGGTCCGTGGCGGATAGCGTTGACCCGAACGCCAGACACTCGATCAGGCCCAACTCTAGCGACTCCAGACCGAGGAAAGACCAGATGTATACGAGTACTCTGCACTGTATGTGGTGAACGACTCATAGCATGCAGTGGCTCCGAGGACAACGTACCCTACTCCGACCGCGGAGATGAATGTGCCCAGAAACGCGAAGATCAGTATTGAACCGAAGTTCCGGAAGAAGTTTTCCTGGGATTGGGGATAAGTTTCAAGACAGCAAGCCTTTCATAAGTAATCCCACCTGCTTCAGCTCATATCCGGAATTCAGGATAATTGGTGGCAGAAGGAGGTTGAAGAACAGTGTGTGCTTGAAGGTCTATAGTGCTGGGTCAACATCTGAGTTATCTCCGGTCGTCGACTGCAATCAGAAACAACAAAAGATTTAGGCTGAAGAGCTGCAGGAGCACTGATGTGGCAAGAGGGCGTAGCTTGTCCTTGCCTTCTCCCGGCCTGTCTGCACACCGACCAGCGCGCCTCATGACAGACTAAATTTCCTCTAGTGATCCGGACTCACCAGCATCTCCCGTATCATCGTTCCTGGGGCTAGCCGCACCACAAAGCCCACGAACATACCCGCAAATATCGCGACTAGCGTCTCGTGTACCGCGCGTATCCGCTTGATTTGCAAGTAGTACGACGTCCATAGCGAGAGAATAAGCAGCACGCAGACCAGAAACAGGGACCAGGACGAGTAGAACTCTTCCTCCTCGGGAGCAGACGTGGGGGTCGGTGATGGCGGCGCGAAGAGCACCTGAGTGGGGGTATGGCTGGAAGACATCGCTCGAGAACGCCGCCAGACGCAACCGAATGCTCTGGGTCAACCAGAATGAGGCTTGCACGCCTCGCAAGTGAAGAAACTAGACGTGTCCCGCAGTTTGATGGCTCGGCGACGGTGAGGTGGAAGTTCAGCTTCAGATTTGAAGGCGCCCACATATGGGCGCTCGACCCTAAGACATGTCGCTGCGGTAATTCCACACACAACAAAGCATACATTCCAGAGTGAGATAATATACAGTACGACTGACTACAGCGAAAGACTACATATAGTACATGTTTCCAGTCCACGGGGAAGAGACGTCTATGGCATGATAGTCCCGATAGGTGTGGTGCATAAGGGGTCCTATGCAGGTGGGCATTGACACGCAAAATCATGAACCTGGGTGGAAGTATTGTGGGGGAAGACTCAGCCAAGGGGGCAGCTCATAGCTGGAAGATGAGGACAAGGAGTCCAATTTCCACGGCTGCAACGACGACGGTGACGGCTACGACGATCCAACCTGCGGTCACAAACGGCCGCCCAAAGATTCGTTTGCCAGTCTGCCCGACTGTTTTGACGACCCTCTGATCGTAGATGCCTGCGACGCTGTATTTGTCGGCAAAATCGTGCTTCGAGTGCCGCTGCCGCAGGTATGCAAGCACGAACAGGAGGCCGGCGAGGACGGTGTACAGAATGCCGACTAGCGGTCAGAACCCAAGCGTCATCGTTGTATGCATAGCTAGAGAACGCGTCGAGGCAGGGCTGCTCACTTCGAAAGAATCGAGGGTCGAAGAGCCGGAGGATCGTCAGGGCATATCCAAGGTTGCCCAGTGCGCTCCGGCCGTACGCACCGTCAAAGGTCCGCTGCCTCGCCCGGATTTCCACTTGGAACAACATGAATCGTCAGTAGACTCGCAATGCGGCTGGACTGTGCAGGGTCGCCCACCAAGCTCGTTGACGTCTTGTGGGTAAAACGAGTCCGCACGGTGACCCCTTTTCGAAGGTTGTAATCGACAATTTTCTATTCGTCGGCTGACGAAACCTACCTATAGTAGTGATGGGGATGAATGCTCGCCCTGCTCATCGAAAAACACCTTGAGGACAACGGAGATAATGACTGGGAGAGCGACAAGAGACGTCCACGAGCAAGCCCTGGGCCGCGCCGGCGCGGCGTCGTAAGCCAGTAAACAAAAATTATAAGCAGATAAGCGTGTTAGAAAAACAGAATAAGTGGCAAAATAAACAGAAAGATGAGCGACGCTTGAAGCTTGAAGAGTGTAAGTGAGTCAGTAAGCTCAAGTAAGGAGCTTGTATTGAAGTCAGTACTTGTAATCAGGCAGGCGCCAAAGTCATTACTTTTGGTCTGAACAATCTCCGCTCCTCCACGGCGACTTTGCCCTAATTGCGGCCTCAAGACCTTCGGTGCTTCCGGTTTCTTTGCTAGGAAGTGAGAGGTCGTCGGGGATTATGCTGTCCGGTTGTGTGAGGTTGCATGTGCTCAGCCCAAGGTGCGTAACGCGCAAAGTTTTCTCGAGCGGAAAGTAACACTCTGAGAAAGGGTCTCGCAGCAGGTCCTCTTGTCTGCACAAAAACGCTATGCCTCGACCGTAGGCCTCCAGGTAGGCCATGCGTCCCCGTGGTAGCTTCGTACTCATCCCGAGTCAGCGCGCCAGGCCGCTTAACCTGCGACGGGAACTACTGGGTGCGCAGCAAGCGCGTAATCTCTGGTGGCCGTCAAAAAAGCCAGAGGCAGAATCACAATCTACTTCCTCTGAGCCAACACCTGTCGATGCCTTCGCTCAGTCAGAGCAACCACTAGCGAACGTAGAGGCAACAAGCGCAGCAGAGGCTCCGGCAGCTCAGGAGTATGCTACTCTCTCGGAGAGTACCACTGCAGAGGTCGCGTCTGCAACTGGCACGGACCTGCAAAGCATCCCTACAGAAGTCGTCCCAGACCTCTCCTCCATCCCCTCTGTCACCCAAGCTCTGCAATATGGCGACCTCGCCGCGCTCGGGCTCGCAGGCTGGACACCTGCTGGATTTTGCCGCTGGGGCATAGAGCTGCTACAAGTCTCAACGGGTCTCCCGTGGTTCTGGACGATCGTAACCGCGACGGTTGTCTCGCGTCTTGTCATCCTGCCGTTTTCGATCAAGTCGATGCAGTACGCGGCGCGGCTCGCAAAACACCAGGATGAGGTAACCTCACTGCGCGAGAAAATGACCGAGGCGCAGGCGTCGCGCGACGTGCTCGCGATGCAGTCGCTCGCGCTGCGCCAACGCCAGATATATACGAAGGCGAACGTCAGCATACCCGGCATGATGGCGCTCCCCTTCGTCCAGCTGCCGATCCAGCTTGGAATGTTCTTCGGTATCAAGAAGATGTGCGACCTTCCCTTAGAGCAGCTCAAGCACAGCGGACTGGACATCCTCCCGGACCTTACGGCAACGGACCCGACGTGGACGCTCCCTATAATCGGTGCTGTGCTCATCAACCTTCAGCTCAGGGTATGTGCAGCGCCTTTCCCCTTGACATGCAGTACTGAATGCCAATTCGATCCGTGTAGTTGGGTATACGTGACATGCAAGCAACCCCCGCACTCCCCCACATCATCAACTTCTTCCGTGTGTTCTCCGTCGTGGGTGTATTCTTGATGTCGAGCCTCCCGTCGGTGAGTACTCTCATCAGGAGTAGTCCAGCAGCTGTCTCATCCGATCTCAGGGTGTACTGACATATCTCGGTACCACGATGGTCTTCGGTATTGCGCAAACACTCGTGCTCCGCATTCCGGCCGTCCGCACCACACTCGGCGTCCCGATCGTGCCGAAGGAGCACCAGCCCAAGCCTGTCAGCTTCATGGAGTCCATCCGCTACGCGCAGAAGTGGTGGGATGAACAGAAGAGCCAGGCAAAGGCCGGCCCAACTGCGGCCAAGAGACGATGAGTGTCCAATATAATGTTATATCTCTCTAGTGATTAGACTATCTGTCGCGTGGGCTAATAGACATCACCTCTCCTCGCTTCTCGTGGCAAGTACGATTTCTCACGGGAATGCGCATCTGCGAAGTTCTACCGCGTTAAGTGCACATATTGAACCATTTTCGGACGCATAAGCAAAATACCGCCTCTAAGCATCTATATACGACTGGTGGCCTGAAACTGCTGTCAGTCGGAGACTATAGCGCCCGTCAGCCAAGTCCAGAAGCTCGTCGGGCCGAAGTGATTCGAAAGATCCCTATCATTCATCATATTACCCCGTAGGATGTGCAGCAAAGACGGTCAGAGGTTCGAGATCGATCAATATTATACAGCTGTAGATCTCGGACTCGATTATAATGATTGTACAAGACAAAACAGCTTTGCATCGATTGTTATTTTGACTTTAGCGCTGTGTGATCGGTACAGACCGCGCCTGTTCACGTAATTGTCAACTCACTAATCCAACGTTTATCCAACGTTTGATGCCTGGTTCGTTTGTCAACCGCCTTGATGTCCACACAGAAAACGCCTCCTGCCTGGCAAACTTCAGTGACCCAGTATGGGCTATCGCTGCGCCTCGAAGTCACCCAAGTACGGGACTATCTTAAGCGTCAGGACATGCCCAAACTCGTCTCGAGCCGCTTCACTGACGGCTGGGTGGTTCGATTGCGCACCGAGGTGGTCGAAAACGATCGCTGTATCAGTGTATGGATCCAGAGGGCGCCTCCCGCAGACGAACCGGGAAAGCTCACGGGCGCGTGGGTCTCAGTCGTCGCACGTTCCTTGACTGACGCAGTCACCTACTTCGAGGGACACGCCATATTCACCCTATTCACCCTGGACCCGGACTACGAAGGCCATCGATGGGAAAACATCATATCATACAAGAAGAATTGGAAGCAGGACCGTGTATTGCGCACTGAGAATGCTTTCGTCCTGGACGTGGAGATCAAGTTATCTGCTGTGCCAGCCATCACTTCGCGGCCTGTGCTCAATATCCTATACGATCAAATGAACGACATCCGAGGCAGTCGGTATAGGTTCATGACATTTTCTAAACGGTCCATCCTGGATGGATTGGGATGGCTCTCCAATCAGTCATGCATCTTTGCGACTTCTGATATCCTGACCGTGAACGGTATAAACATGCGCAGTGAGCGATATGAGACACACTTCCTTCTCATAGCTGACGAAGCCAATATATTAGATCTCAGCAGTGCTCGTCTGGTGGAATGGGATGGCTTCGATGCAGAGAAAGAGGAGTTTGCGGTCACAGAGTAACTCGACGAAGACAGTGATCTCGAAGACTGCACGAGCGACACGGAGGCAGATCTGGACTATCTGCCGACGTATTCTGAGGATACAAGCAATGCCACTGAATCTCAACATATGAACACTGCTTCAGATTCCGAAGATACGGGTGTCGCTGAAGAAATGGACGACTATGGTAGTGATGAACAAGATGAATTGATATCGCACGCTGAAGTCGAAGCTCTAATGGAAGAAGCGCGTCGCTGGATTCGTGGAAATGAACTGTCGGGAGACGGCATGGGGTATGGCGTCGAGTGTTGTTGTCTTTCAATGTGCTAACAGACCTGATCAGACAGAAGGGAATGGATGTTGACTCTGGAGGTAAATGTCACACGAATCTATGCCTAAAACGGTATTGACCTGGGGTTGCTCCACCGGGACACAATGCAGATGCTCATGATAAGCAAGTCGATGGAAGCAACGAAAGTACCACAGATGACAATGAAGAAACCGTCGATGAAGAGAGCGAAGAATTCGAAGAGGATGGCGACACTTCGGACGATGATGAGTCGGAAGAGCAGGTTTATCATGATGGAAATATGAGCTCAAGAGGTGATGTTACTATTCTCAGAGGCTGCCGTCCACAACTAATTGCTTCTACTTATGTAGATCATAATGACAATACCTCCCTCGATACGTGGGTCATCACCGGAGTAGCATCACCTACGTAGGTTGTTTGACTACCCACGCTCGAGACGACATTATTCATCTTGCACGTCACAAGGTGGATTGCTCTCATTTTCTACCTACATACCGGGATCATCGATTTCGCTCCATTGAGCAGTAGTTCTAAACGGTTGAGGCAGAAGCACATCTCAGTCTACAAGAAGAGATACCCGAAACGTGTTCCACCGTGCTCTGCAAAGTCCATGTATCGGCTCGCAACAAAAGTAAGCAGCTGACACATCAAACTGACTTCTCAGTTCTGACATAACCTCAGCTTAAGCATAAAGACCTCAAATATCGTGCATTCGAGCATCTCAAACAACAGCTGTCGCATGTTAACGTTCTCGCAGAGATATTTAGTCAGTTCACTTCGCAGTACGTCTTGAGCGTTTTGTTCCTCTGTCTCCGTACAACTCACATGCACTACAGATACGAAGAGATACGAGATATAGAGCTCGAACTTCTTGAGAAGCACTGAAATTATCTGAAGAAGTCGCAAATGCTCACGGAGAAAATCGAAGAATTTTCCATTGGCAGGCTGCCACATGCCGCCCCGGTCATGAGGGAGATCTTTGGGAGAATGTCCGTGACAACGTCGTGAATGACATATATATATAACGTATCCCTTCTGTATGGCTCCCATTGCGTAGGTACGACAGTGCCAAAGCGGACCGGAGTCCCAAATTCATGACTGGTCACGGTGCAGTGTCTGAGCGAATACAGTTCAGCTTCGTCTGACTCTATTGAGGACTCCAAATATGTCTGACTAGTACCCTTGTGACTGCAGGTTAATCGAATGGTTTCTCAACGCTATGAATACGAGCAGAACTTGGCCCTGCATCCCTATGTTTCGAATTACGCTTTTATCTTGGCATGTCAGCACCTGACACCGTCTCTCAGGCCAGGACTGGCGAAGGTTTCCATCAGTAAATCCCTCGCTATCAGTACCATGTCATCGGGGTTTGCACAATGCCCGGCACTAAATGCACTAAACCGCGATTTGGACACACTATGCCTCGGATCAAGCGACTTCCGAGGCCGAGGGATATCCAGTACCTGCAACCTCCGTGGTGCAGTGCAACAGTAAATGGGCGTCATTTTCTCCGAACCAACTTAACTGTATCTGTGAGTACATCGCACATAGTCCTCGTCGAAGGGACTGAGTATTTTACTACTAGTTTCGTTGTCATCGTGCTGGAAGAACAATGGAGAGCGAGGCTGATGCTGTGTGAAGTCGTCACATATCAGATGTTATGAGAAATGAGAGATGATTGCGATCGTCACGGATGAGACCGTCGCGATACAATTTCAAGGATAATATGCCTAACGAGGACATCCGTGATGCCGGAGCTATCTTGTAGAGGCCATTCGATGGCTCCGGCTCCGATGCGACTTCGTTGGTATGCGAGGCGAGATTGTACTCGATATACGCACATCTCTTGCAGTGCCGCCTACTAGGTAGGGAACAAGACCAGATCTGATTACTTGATGACTCAAAGGGATCCGCAGCATAAAAGTCACATACGCCCACAGCCCCAAGTAGGACTTGCTGCGATCGATCGCATCATGCGTAACCGGAAGCGCATATGATAGTGAAATTGCTCGGCACTGGAGAATAATCTATATGTGCAGTACCCTACGTGCAGCACTAGGTGGGGCGGCGGGCGAGTTCACTCGGTCATCAGTCTCCTCTGCGTATCTAGTGCATGCGGCTCTTGCACTAGCGCTAGAACCATCGTCAACCGACGTTGAGAGGTAATAGCGCACGCGGTGGAGGAACAGCTATACCTTGACGAGAAAAACGTTCCGTGCGACCTGGGTGAAGAGTTTCTCGTGCGAGACGTTACTTCAGCCCAGACAATTCTGCCACAAATCTATGGCAGACATATCATGACATAATTATTTTTGTTGTTCATATCTCTCAAGTGTGCGAAGAAATACGTCAATGTGCGAAAAGATACGTCCAAACCTCCAAGCACCCCTGAAATAGACACTTAGGTGAGAAATGCCGAAAGAAACACGTTGCTATAATGGTTTTGCATTTTATACACTATATAGAAAAACACGCTCATGTGATGCGACAAAAAGCTCACTGCCATTAGGCATTCCATTTATACGCGGCATACCACGCTTCATTTTATACGCTGTGTTGTGTAGGATAAAACACACTAACATCAAACACGTTGATCTTAAACACGTCGAACCACCATGATGTCCTTGGAATATAAATTTTGCGCATTCCACGCATGATGTCAGCACAGATGTGTCAGCATGTGTAGCCGCCCGTTCCCGCGATGCTATTAGCATCAAGTACTATAGCATGCAATCTTTATTTTACACGCACTTGAAATGCCTCCCAACCCATCTGGTGGTGTTGACGAGTTCTCAACATTCTATCTTGAATGTGAACGGATCTGTGCTGAGGCTCAGTTCATCCTCCACTCTCTTCCAAATGCTGAGATCCCTGCTGTTGAGCGTGCAATTCATCAGTTATGTGCCATCCAGCAAATTCTCCCTCAGCTCAACGATGTCCATGCCTCCGACAATGACATCAACACATTGATCATCTCTCTAGGTCAACTCATACACCCTCTTGAAAATTTCCTTCACTCCCCACCACCCCATCCATCCACTAATATCCCACTCCACTATACTTCCCAACAAGGCCGCCCTTCGTACACTCTTGATATCGCTCGTGCACTCGAGCTTCACCAGCTTGGGAACACTTGGCAAGATATTGCCAAGGTCTTAGGAGTCACCGAACGGACATTGTACCGTCGCCTTGAACATGCCGGCATTGGCTCAACCCGTCGCCTCCACTCCAACATCACTGATGAAGCTCTCGATGTTCTTGTTGCCCAAATCACGCAGTCCCATCCTTTCGTGGGTTCCACCATTGTGTTAGGGCATCTTGAAGCCCAGCAAGTCTACATTACCCGAGCCCGTGTTCAGGAGAGTCTCCGCCGAGTTGATGCCATGGGGGTCCTGATTCGGTAAGTCAAATTTTCCTCTCGAGGTCACGTACAGGCTATGCTGATAGACACCTTTAGTTGGTCAGGAATTATCAAAAGACGTGTATATCGAGTCCGTGGGGCCAACGCTCTATGGCACATTGATAGCAACGAAAAGCTGCGTCCATGGGGCTTTTACGTGCATGGATGTGTTGATGGCCATTCACGGCTGATCATTTACCTTTCCTGTTGTCCTAACAAGCGTGCCAAGACTGTCAGCGACCTCTACACCATGGCCACTGACAAGTTTGGTTGGCCCAGCAGGGCACGGGGTGATTTCGGGACCGAAAACAATGAAGTTGAGCGGTTAATGATAGAGCATTGGGGAGATGAACACCATGCATTCCTTCGAGGCAGGTGAGCTACCGTCTCTGTGGTGTTGTACTACATCTCATTTAGAATCGTCAGGTCACTTCACAATGTCCGGATTGAGCGGCTTTGGCGCGACGTGCGCAAAGACTGTCTCGAAGCATTCCGACAAGTTTTTTTTCATCTTGAGGAGAACGGTCTTCTCGACATGGACCAGCACATTCACCAAGTATGCCTCTTCTTAGTCTTCCACAAGCGTGTCCAAGACTCCTTGGATCGTGCTCGGGATGCCTGGAACCTTCACAAGCTCCGGACTGAGCGAAACAAGACACCAGTGGCCATCTACGAGCTCAGTCGTGAAAAGGCTATGCAACGGGGCTACTGGACTGGCGATCCTGGCGACATCAACATTGACCCGAACAACTATGGTGTCGACCCTGAGGGGCCTGTCCCTCTTGCCGAAGACCTTCAGTTCGATCCAGAAGGTGTTGGTAATCAACCCGAGGGTGCTCAAGCTGAGCGTGATGCGGGTATTGCAGTGAATCATGAGGACGATTTGCAACAGGCACGCGACCTGATGGGGGACTATGACTTTAATCGCGACGATGGGAACTGGGGTATCAACGTGTACTGCGAGGCGGTGATCCTACTGACCTCAAAGCTCGCATCTGCTGCGGAATGACGCTGCGACCTGTCCCTCGCATACTGGCCAGTTAATCTTTGATGTGTATGTGTAGACCACAACAAATGGGATAATTCCGCTTTGCCATCTACATACGCTGTCACAAATACTATCGGGTCACCTTTGCTCGTCGAGATCCGCCCCACATCCTCATTATGTCCGAGGACGTTCGCGAGCTCGTGCTTGGCGCCCAGCTGCTGAGCCTGCGAGCGCGGACGTCAGCGCGGTAAGTCCCCTCCTGGCGTTCCTTGCTTGTTTGCGGGCTGACGCACAAGTTAGGGTGTCTCAGGTGCTGTGGCACTCAGGCGATGCCCAGTCTCTTGAACGGTGGCAAGATCGTACTCGCGTTGAGAGAGCAGCGATTGCGTGCGTGGGAGGTCGGTCAGGGCCGACTGTAATGCAGACTCTTGAGACCTGTGTCCGCGTTCTCCACAGCCGCCTTTTCTGCCTGATGACGCCACCGCCGGCTCGTGTCCCTGCCCGCACAGTGTGGTCTCTGGATTCCTTACGCGCTACTACGGCTTGGAAACACAACGCACGGTCAGACCTGAAGCTTTGGATGCGCATGTATGGGCCCCTCGCTCGCTCACGCAAGTGGAGATTGTGTTATGCTCACCTTGAGTGTGCTGCTCAGCGCTGACGAGGGCAAGCCTTATCCCTTGACTTCTCCGGCAGGCTACGAAACTGTCCTGGGTCTAACGATACCAGGGTATGATGGCACCATAGAGCACTATCGTCATGACAAGGCTTCTATTGTGCCGAGTGCGCTCAAGGCTCAAGGTCGGCGGGTAGTTCTAGCGCAGGAGCCGTTTGCGCTAGATTGGGTGCCTGTGTGGGCTTGCCATGCGTATGGGGTCCGCCCGCCCCAAGTGTTGCTTCGCGCCCAACTGTCTGACGGTTTGCACACTGCATGACCCACTGTCGACGCCGAAACTTTGGAGCGCATATGTGGACCCGCTGTTCGCTCAAAGAGATGGCAAAACTGTGCCGCGCCCCCCTTTAGCATGTTGCTGGAGAGCAGAGTCTGCTTTTCAGTAGCCCGCAGGCCTCTTACGTTCCGTGTCTTCTATCTTGATGACTCTGATGAACAGTGTTGATATCCTGGCTCTGCTGTGTGTCAAGCAGTCTCGACTGTAGCAGAGGGTCGAGCCTTTTGACGGCCTGCGGTGGCGTATCATTTGTCCTGTATTTCCCTGTACCCGTCTCCGAGTGAGAACTAATCATGAGGTTAGGTCGCGGCGCTGATGGAGTACCCGCCGCTCGTTGAGCTCGTCAAGGACAAGTGGTCGCAGGACGTGATCGAGCGCGCGCAGGAGCTGCAGGAGGAGATCGGATCCATTGGCACGTACTCCCACAGCAAGGGTGTCCCGCTCATCCGGAAGCACGTCGCCAAGTTCATTGAAGGTAAGTTTATTCGCCCTTGCGCCCGTCGCAAACGCCGCTCACACGTCTGCGCCAGAGCGCGACGGGTACCCGTCGGACCCAGAGGACATCTTTCTCACCGCCGGAGCGTCCGCTGGCATCTCGGGAGTCATGCCTGTTGCTGGCCCGCCGCAGCTGACAGGAACCCCGCACACCACGCATGCAATTGTACATGCTCGGCACCGCCAGAGCAAAACAATTCGCACACGCGATGGGCGAATATTCCTGCCATTGCTTGCGAGTGCAACAGGTAGTAGCGCAGTACCATGCGCGACCTATGCGGAAGTGGTCGCGGTTGCTCAGTCATGTGCACTGCGCAATGAGGCGCCCACATTGGGCACAGGCTTGGAAATGCAAAAGTGTAAATTCGGGTGCGACCATCAACTGCCGTTCATTTTCACAACTCAAATACATGTCTAGTATGGTTCGAACGACTAGCGAAAATTGTCCACAAGGGTGCTGCTCGTTGACTATGTCCATCTACCCGCATGAATGAGTCACACTCCGTACTAGTATACACCAGACCAAACCACGGACCTAAGACCTTGAGCGCGAACTCATTTTGGTTGCCTCGCATTAAGCACTTGCATTATTTTGTTGGTGAGCTCCTTGAATTCCTCGCTTTTGACTGTGCGATTTCTATCCGGATGGTACCTCTGGACATGGGCCGCCGGGCGATGTGAGTTAGACTTGACGGAACTTGAAGGGACAGGGAACATACACGAGCTAGTTCATGGTACTGCTGACGCGGATCTAGATCATTGATTTCGGGGTCTAGGTATGAGATCCGGAGTTCGGGAACAATGTGGGGGAAGCGGACGAGGACCCGAGTGACAAGTTGTGGCCATGGCAGAGCCCAGAGTCCTTCAACAGCCTGAAGGTTTTCCTGGTGATAGCGTTGCTCCTGAGACGAAGTACTACTGTTGCCTTGGTGCGAAGACTGGGAAGGTGGGTCGCTCGAAGTAGTATGGTCTTGGGATGAGCAAGAGCCTGTATTAGCCGTGTTACGATGTGCTGAGTGTGGTGAGGCCCGAGACTCTGAGTGTGGCGAGCCCCGAGACTGGTCTTTGTCACAATCACTGTGCTCGTCTAGGACGGTGTCAGTAGCAAGCACAGAAGAGCCATGGTAACCAGTGGGGCGCACCACTTGAAGAGACATAGATTGGGTCACACATCGGATCCCATTCACTGGTATCACTTCCGTTCTCGAAGAGGGGTGTCTTATGGTCTCTGGCCAGGTATCACGATAGAGCACAGGTGAATTCATTGAGCTAGATCGACTACATGCACTGAAACCCTACTTATTGTCGTGCGAGGCAGTCTTGGCACTGCTGCGTGTGGTGCGGCGTGGAATTGAACCGTCAGAAGGGGCTGGGGTCTTCGGGACTGGTGCTTGGTTTGCTCGGCCCTTTCCCTTGCCTTTCGATGGCAAATGGCCCTGGTGGAGCAGTTGAGCATAACATAATGTAATACGGAACCCTTCCGACCAGCGTACCTTGCGATAGTTGCGTATTTTGATCGCCAGACCTGCACAACATGCTTGTAAAAGGTCGTACTTAGCAGTATAAGATGAGTGTTCAGGATCCAGGTCGTCCAGGAGAGGAGTTATGACTGAGTCGAGAAAACCCCCAAGACCGTAGGGTCCTCGTAGAATAAATCCGTAGCTCATCTTGTAAGGATCAGATGCATGGCCGAAAATTGCCTCAAGAATGTAGGTCACGTAGTTGATACTAGAGCTGCTAATGAAGATAGTGCTGAGCTGGCTATTCTTCCAGTGTGATGCGTTTGCGAGCTGAGAAGACAAGTTCGGTAGGCTTGAAAAGAGGATAGCAGACAAAGTAACACACCGGCAATTTGTCCTCATGAGTATGGTACTCTGCAGCGAGCTGTCTAAACCCGCCCTTCGGATCCCACAACGAGCGATGATGCTTGAAGCGCAGATGAGCGAGCAGTCGCCAAAGGCCGTCGGAGAACTCATGCAATCGCAGCCATTCACGGGAGTACGGTGGCATGAGCGTGTACAATTGACCGATGGTAGAGAGCACGAGGTCGATAGCGCCAGGTCCAATGATGAAATGAGCATCGAAGGCGGACTCTTCCTCAAAACTCTTCATAGAATTGGCCTCATCGCCGTCAGTGAAGGGTCCATCCATGAGAGCCGAGAGTGGTGCTAAGGGATTGTAGAAGTGAGACTCAAGATAGCGGAAAATAAGTGAGGGTGGGAAATTGGGGTCTTTGCACTGGGCACAACGAATGAGCTCGTCAAGCAGTACTTTCTTCATGTTAAAGTCAGCGTAGGGTGGTGATGGGTTGTTGGACCACTAAAGGAGCGTGAGATCAGCATAATAAACGACAGATAGTCATAGCGATACTCGCCCATCCAGCCACCTGATCGGGTTGTGACATGTTGTGCAGTTTTCGCACAAGACGACCGTGAATACTAGGGGCGACAAAGACGTCTTCCTCAGAGTTGTCGGACTCAAACCCACACTGGTGATCATTGCTTGAGGCCGGACGACTTGTCTCTTGAGTATGAATGTTATCGTCTGTGGAGCAATCAGAGAAGTGCGTTGCAACTAAGTATCAGTGGTTGTGACCGCCAACGAGATTCGTTACTTACCAGTGGTAGTGGGTTTTGAGACTCCATCTCCGTTGTCTGATAGGCTGGATTGCTCAGGCATGTGCTTATGTGCTGAGGCAGGCACAGAGGGCTCGTTATCAGAGTCGCCAGAGCCATCGGAGTCATTGTTGTCTCCATCATCATCGCCATCCTCGTCGAGAGGTATGTTGCCAGCATCAGGTCTGAGACTGATAAAGACTCGCTTCTTGTAGCCAGACCCTAACTCACGAATATTTGTTTGGCGAGTGCATCTAAGGGTAATCAGGATAAGTTATGAAAGACTGTTAGAAGAGGACTGTACTGTAGTAGTGTGTCATAGCTGACGGAATCCATATCCCCATCCCGAGCTGGTCGTAGCATATGAGAAGCTGTTGAGGACTTGAGGGCGTAGACTTCAAGAGCTCTCCAGCCATAGATGGCGAGCTGAGGTGTGGACAGGCGAAAAGCATCGCTAATGACATCGCGTATAGCACCGTTAGTGCCATTCATCGGAATTTGCACTCGTTGAAGAAGATTGGCATCTTGCAGGCTGCCAATTCTGAGAGGTGTCTTAAGTAAAGCAGTACATTGCCAAAGGAGACACGTACTTTGTAGCGTTCGGCTTTTTATATATTCCTTCATCGGCAGCCTTGGTTCCCTCGACAAGAATGATAGTGAACTCGACGAGCTTGACCTTACGTGGGCGGGAAGGCTGAGACGGCTCCTTGCGGCTTGAGGGTCGTTTCTGCGAGGCAAATTGACGGGCTCCAGGCCGAGCAGCCTGAGAAGCAGCTTGAGCCTGAAATAAACAATTAGATGTGCTATTGCGTCAGTATACTGAAGTTCATACCTTGTTCGCAGGATCAAAACGAGGGACTGAGCTAGCGAAGCCATTGCCGTGAATGCCTTCATCACGTTTGTGATACTGCTTTCGAAATAGTCCACTGGTGGGGAATGGGTGGCTTGTCGCAGGCGATGGCCCGGCTGCTGAGGCCGAGGTTTGGGTGGAGCCGGAGAGGGGCACCGATGGACGAGACCCAAAGATGATATGTTCGGTTGCAGATTGCCCGTCAGCACGACCGGCAGAATCCAAATCAGGCACAGAAGTCAAGGGAACAGTGCCAGGCTGTGGTGCACTCGGTGGGATGCCGACCGGGGGAGTGTTGACCGATTGGATCAGATGTTGCCCAGCATAGCAAGAGCAGAAGAAACATGTAGAGCGTAAAATGAGATGCGGATTAGTCTCGGAAAGGACTTCGTCATTACTGGGGGAGAACATGCCGCATCCCTTGATGCAAGCCTTGTTCTGGCATGCACGCAGGCTATGCCAGTCAAATGACATGATGTCAAAGTAGGTTCAGAATGTGAGACAGCGCCGTCAGAAGTCACAGAGCCAAAATAAGAGAGAAGAATTTGACGGCGGAGCATGGAATTCCCACGGGAGGGCCTCGGCCGGCGAAAGGGTAGGTGCGGATTCGCGGAAGCATCGTGTATCTGGCAAGTGAGAAGGTTGTGGCTGTCAGCCACAACGTGTAAAGTGGTGGCGTTCAGTATACACCGGCGCGTATAATTGTGGCGTCAATTGTAGCGTCAATTTCACCCACCTCGAGGCAGCGTGATTGTGCAACACCTAGAACCAGCGTGTATTTTATATTTGTCCATGTGCGTACAAATCGGTCTCACTCCTATGGCGCGTGTGTTTTACTGGGACTCCATTCTGCGCGTGCAATTCTAACGCGTGTACAATAGTAATTTTGTCATGATATATCGCCCATATACATAGGCTACATTCAGAAGGCACACGTACGCTTTGACCAAGAAAAACAGCGTCAGAGACCGGAACAGTGGGCCATCGAGACTAGCAACGATACAACAAGCGTAGGGTCTTATATTGAAAAAGTTCATCGTCCGCAAGGAGACGCGTCGTACACCCTCTCCGATCTCACTTTTTCCGCAACTTGAAATCAGGCAAGCAGCGCCGAGACGCCCACAGCCAGAGCGAGAACGGTCGGGACGAGCACAGCGCCCCACGCCGCGGCCGCGCCGTTCGACCCTGCTGCGGTGTTCGAGCCCGAGCCGCTGGACCCGGAGCTCGAGCTCGCGCTAGAGGACCCCGCGGGTGGCTCCGCGGTCGCACTGGCAGGGGAGACGCTGGCGGTGCCGCTCGGGCCGACGATAGTGCCGTCCACGTTGAACGCTTTGATGTAGCTGATCTCGAAGTACGCGTTGGCGTACGCGGAGGTGCCGTTGTTGATCACATTGTCGAGGTACTGTACGTGTGGGGTTAGTCAGTCGGGGTTGCAGGGACGGTGAGGGCGGGACGTACGCAGCTCGAGGCATTGGCGGGGGTGGAGCCAGGGCAGGTGTCTTGGTAGACGGATGCTTCGCCGGCCCTGTAGGTGGGAGTGTAAGAGGGGAAGTAGTGGGCGCTGATTGTTGCTTACCAGTCGCCGCAGAGCGTGATGTCGAGGACGAGCTGTTGCTCCGTGAAAAAGTTCGTGATGTTGCATGTTGAGGCAGGGTAACCCGCGGTTGGAGCTCCCCAAGTAGACGGGTCAACGGAGGTGGTCGACGAGTTGATGCTTGACGGCACGCTAGAGCGCTGTTCCAAGAGGAACAAGAATTAGCAATTTCATATCCGGAAGATAGTCGGGTTTACCTACCGTCCAGAACCAGATGCTGCAGCACATATTGTCATAGATCAGTTCTCGTGTTGCTGTCTATCAGACGGTTCTAGACGCACTAGATTCCCGACTCGTCGAATTGAGTAGCCCAGACTCCTCCACCCGCAGATGCAAAGCCAGCGCCGAAGCTGTTTGGCTGCTTCTCCGCCTATCCGAATATATTTAGCACCTTGGATCTTAGTGTGGTGATTGCGGCACGTACAACTGTGCATCCGGCGACAGCGGAGCAATTCGTCAACGTCGTTGAACTGATCTGGTCCGAAGGGGGAGACGCTGTGCATCCGTCCTGCGTGTGCAGCGCCATCTGGTTGAACGTCATCTGGTTGACGCCCTCAATGATGTCAATCTCCCCACCAATAGGCCAGTTGGGGCCTTTGGTCCAGAAGCTAGGCCAGACCTGTCCGACCCGTGAGTGATCCATGGAAGCGAAATGGGCTGAGTTAGCTTACTGAGCAGCCATAGGGCAAGTGCGCGGCATCTATAATGAAGACGCTGCCGACGGGGAAGTAGTCTTCAGTTGTGATTCGAACCTGTCCAAGCGGATGAGGGGAATGCTGTCAAATGCAAGCACGGAAGGCCTACAGAATCACGCTTGTCATTGTACGGAACAAAGCTGGTGTTGTCTACTTTGATGATAGCATTTCCAGCGCCGTTGACGAACGCAAGTTGATCGGTAGTCGCCAGAGACTGGTTGACCCAAACAACATCACCTACGCAGCGACTCCGTGTCAATTAACAGCGCATTTTGACCCCCCTCGGCCGATAGCTCACCGTTGGTGAGATTGTCGTAGCTCCCGTAGTAATCCCATCCAGTGAAGAAATTTTGGCCCGAGTATTCGCGGACGAGATTGTAAGCTCCTCGGACCAGCTGAGACTGGAGCGAGAGAGCAGTGAGTGCGGAAAGAGTGTACTTCATAATGAACGGAAGGCGACCAGTATAGGCTTCAGCAGAGGACTGAGGACTGGACAGAGGTGGATAGACGTGCGGGTGCCAGCTGGAAGTTTATATGGCCAGCAAATATTAAGAAGCCAAATAAGCAAAACCGTTCTTCTCGGAGCCGCACCGCGGTCAAGTCGTCCAGGTCAGGGGCGATCAAACCAGATCGGTAGCTTGCACGCGGGTACGCGCTAACGTTTTGCCGGTCTATCCGCGAGCCTGAGGCTGCCTCGGGCGATATGTCTTGGTCTAAAATTTTCTAAAGAGCACTGGAGAGATGGGAGGGGACCGAAAGCAAGCGAAGGAGACGACTCCAAAAAGGCTTTTATAGCGTCAACGGCCACATGATGCCGAGCACCGATGGTCGGCTGGTAACTGCTCAGTTGCGCAGCCAACTAACACAGGCTGCAGCTGAGTACGTTTCGCTGGCGCCATGGAGCGTCATACGACCCTCGGTGATATGAAATGAGATGCACGTTGACGTTGCGCATGGGCTAAATGTACAGGGTACAAATACAACGTGGTCGGGAGCCAGAGGAGCGGAAGACCTCGAACTGACGCTCACTTGATTATTGTGCGACTGCGGCACGAGACGCCATAAAGCCTCTGAAGAAGCTGCACAATGGTCTCCGTGTCAAATGAGCGAGTCAAAAGACGAATATCGCACTTATGTCTGAAGGAGAACGAGCGTGTGACCAGGACACCGGTGGTTGATGCGAGTCTTTTGGAGAGAGTGCAATGGTAGAAACCCTACATACCGCGAATGGTCTCTAGCTAATTCCATAGAAGCACAACACGGATAGTCCTTCTCAATAGAACACGATGTGGTGAGTGGAATTAGTATGCACACTCATTTCTACAGTGTCATGCGGCAAAAACCGACCTCCCTCGGGAAGGCGTAATTTTGCTATAGGAGCCAAACCCTCGCGTTCTAGGACAGAAAGTGGGGTAAATGAGCGTAAATCTGGATTTTGTGATCACGTGACCTATTTTTACTTTTTGTCGACAAAAAACCGAAGTATGACTACCTAAAAACAGATGTTTAGACACATTTTGTAGCATAATGCGGCCTCAAAATAAAAAACCTCAACTTAACACAGTCTCAGCAAGCGTTTGGAGAGCATATCATTCGGCTCAGGACTGACTGCTCCGTCTGTGAGTGTGGATTTAGCGCCTAATTGCCAATTATGGGGTATTAGTCATCTTCTCACGACCCCCCATAAAGGGTAGATTTACTTTTGGCCTCGCGAAAATTTTGAAAAGTGCCCAGATCAGAATTTCATTGAGATAGTCATGTAGATATGATGTATTCTGTACGAGATCCACGATTTAGTGAGTATCGGACAACATCCGCGGGTGCAGATACAAATGCGCGAGACGGGGTGCCAAGAGGTCGGTTTTGAGCGCCGGACACTGTAAGGTTGGTAAGGTGCAGTTTGAAGAACGGTCCAGACTGTGATTCACCACGTGCTATAGTAGGACATGTTCAGAATCATGCGCTTCATATTACTTGTCTCGACAATATCTAGCACCCCATTGTTCGCATCCATCTTGCAGCAACTGAACGACAGATAGTAGATTTACAACTTGGCACCCCGAAACCACATGGAGGTCGCTGTGAGAAAGTGGAAGCGCTGGTCGTCGGTCGTGAGGGCGTGTTGCCTGCTTCGTCTCATCGTATGAGCCCATACCAGACCGTTGCAATCCTCGACCCCGGCCTCGTCTAGTCAGCAGAAATGGACGCATGAAGGCTCCATTCATCCACCTCGCTACCCACAACGGCGGTTCTACCCAATCTCTCGGTGCGACCCATTCCCGCGGGTCCGTTTGGCACTGTCTGTCACTCCCACCGCTCACCACCAACCGACAAAGCACCAAGCCGCCTTCTATGGGTTCCCACCATGTCTTTTCCTTCCGCGCACCACACCATGCCCCCCTCAGCAGCCCAGGATGAACTCACGGAGACCGCAGTGGACGCACTCAAGTCGTTGTCTGACACAAGAAAGGCTAGCCTGTTGCTCGAGACGGCGCAGGCGCTGATCGATGCGGGAAGGTGAGTCGAGCCAAGCCTGGGACCTTATCTGGTTTGACCATCAGCTGGACGCAAGATATGGCGAGGAGGTCGAGAGATATCTCGATGTGTACTTGCGGACTTCCTGTCTATCAAAGGCAGACCGAGCGCAGGCCCTCATTTTGCGTGCAAATGCACGAAGAATTTCGGCGGAGAAGCTGCTAGGCAGGGCTCAGCTAGGTGCGAATTACTTCCGCTATCATGTGGGGCAAGACTCAGGTGCCTCTAGATCTGCAGGCAGTGGCTCAGCTGGATCCTTCGAACTATGAGCTGCAAATGAGTTTGCGGAGGGGACAGACGGTGAGCATTTGTGGAGCAGTTCGCTGTCTGACTGTAGTCGTCGACCATGTTGATTGACATGACTATATGCGCCTCTGCCCCATGTTAGATTCATCTCCGACACGAACCGGCGTCCCTACGAGTTCCTCCAGAAATATGGGAGCATATCGCCCGCTTCATTCCACGATTCCACCTCCGCACATGGTTCTTCGTTTCCTCCTTCTATCGCAACATTGCTCTCCGTATCATCTTCCGAACACTCGACTTGTACTTTGGCGACGATCAGGATACTGTACACCGTGGGCTCGACATCCTCGACCGCGTCAAGGCGGACGCTGTCTTCGCGAGCCGTATCAAGACCCTGCGTGTGCACTGGTCGTACGAGGAGGGCGACATGCTCGACCTCATGGCGCGTGAGTCTATCCGACTATCATGAGATTGTCACAGGACAAATTGTTCGCCACAGGGCTGTTCCGGACCGCATTGCCGGCATTCACCGCCATCCAAGACTTCGAATGGATTGGCTACCCAGAGATGCGTGCGGAGATGGTTCAGGCCGTCTTGGCCAGCCACCCCCACCTCCGGAGTCTGGGACTAATTGGATGGCACTTCGACGCGGTCGGCGTAGTATGTATCCCTTCCACCCCCTACCTTCACTGTTCTGACAGCGCATATAGTCTGCCTTCCGGAATTTACAACAGTTCGTCCTACGCGCCGAAGACGATGATGGATTTGCGGACATGGGCGAGGTGCGGACGGTGCTGGATCAGAACGAGGGCACGCTGCGGCACCTGACGCTCGGCGCGTACCTCAAGCGGCAGCACTCTTGGGACAGCGCGTTCGGCTCGGCAACGATTCGCAACCTCACACATCTTGACCTCGTCGACACGCGCATCTCGCACCTCGTCCTCGCGCGCATCGCACACGCGCAGTCGCTCCGCAGCCTCACGCTGCACGGGACGTTCGAGGAGCCCACCGCGGCGCGCGTCGTGTTCGCGAGCGACCACGTCATCGGCGGCGCGCACACGTTCCTGCCGCACCTCGAGGCGTTCCGGTTCGTCCTCGTCGGACATGACGACGACTTCGGCCTCTTCCAGGCTGTCACGCAATTCCTCCGCCAGCGCCCACGCCTCCGCCGGCTCGATCTCGGCAGCTGCCCATGGGAGCTCGTGCAGGGCGTCCTGCCGGACCTGAAGAGCCTCCGCGTCCTGCGCGTGCGCATCGCGAACCTGAACGAAAGTGCAATTGAGTCGCTCCTCCGGCTCATTCCCCAACCGATGGTGGCAATACACCTCGCGGTTGTGGTCTCCGACAAGCCACTTGTAAGCGCTTCCCATATGCGTTCATGCAGGAAGGAATTGTCATATTTGGTTCGTACAGAACGAATACACGCCGCTATTTCGCCGATTTACCGCACTCGCGATGCTCCACCTGCACGCGCATGCTCGGCGGCGACCACAAGCGAACATGCTGAAGGAGAAGGACTTCAGGCTGCAGACGGAGGAATGGGCGATCGCGGCGCGAAGTCTCGCCGTCACGCTGCCCTCGCTCGACTTCGTCGGCTGGCACGGCGAGCACTATGTCGTCGTGCGCACGGGCGCCCTGCACGAGCGCGTCGAGCTGAAGGAGCTCCCGGTGCGCCGCCGGCTGGACTGCGGGAACGGCGTGGACCTTGGCAGCGAGGACGCGGCGTGGATGGAGCGAAAGGACGTCCCGATGGACTATGAGATGCCCGGGCTGGAGTCGTGACGCGCATTGGCAGCGTAAAATTGAGCTCGGCCGTGGCGGTCTTGAGCGCGTATCGAGCCTTGCGCAGAGCGAGAAAATGTATTCTGCCTGCTATTACGAAGACCGGATTCCCTTGAACACCCTTCCGGTGACGGTCATCGACCTTCCCGGGATCGTTGGTGAGTACGGTGCTGTGTTCACATAATCTTCTCGTCGGGAAAGGCTGCATCTGCTGTTATTTGGGACGGAGATAGGATGTGGCCACAGCGCCGTTGACCAATAAGAGGGTAGGCATTTGATGTTGAACTTCTCCCGTTGGGCTCTATGCCTGGAAGCCTTCCATTCGCATGACTGTCGCATTCACTATGGACTTCTTGGCAAACTTGTACCTCGTGTGGACGCCCTCAAGACAGGCTCAACATGTCGTAATGTGTGCTCACACATTCCTTGATAACTTCCGTCTATCACAGGCATAGTCACCAAAGACAATATCATCATAAATTCACGGCGTACGGCGGAAGGTGTAGTTCGTGACACTGAAATGAATTATGTCCATGGCATTACAACATGCTTGAAACTATCGAACGCCAATTCTGGGTCCCATAGGTATTCGTCCGGTAGTAGTGTGCCCCTCCTCAGAAATCTAGGGTCAATCCAGTCGAATAATCCGTCGTTAGTCCACTTCTCTTGCTGCATTCTTCGTAGGAAGAGACCTCGTATCAGATCGTAGTCCGGCTTATCTTCGAACGAGAGGCTGCGGCTGTGGTTGAACAGTGCGGTGAGTTCTGGAGGCGACTGCGCGAGCAGCTTGCGCATCGCGTCTCCAGCCTTCATCTCCCCGATGCGTCGAAGCTTCGCATCCTCATTAGGAGCGTAAATTCCTTGCCAGGGTAGTTTGCCGTGTAGCAGAAAGAGAAGAGTTGTGCCAAATGCTTCAATGTCATCTCGGCGGCCGAATTCTGTTTACTACGAATCAGAGAATTGTGACGCTCAAGATGATGCTATGCACTGACCGTGTCCAAAGTGCGAGTTGTAACTGGAGTACCGTGCCGTACCAATGTGTCTGCGGCCACTTCTGAAAGGGATGTGCCGGCCCGTCATTGGATTCATGCAGAGCTTAGCTACCCCGAAGTCAATGATAAATAGGACATTTCGATGCGCGTTCATCCCCATGGCGAAGTTGGTAGGTTTGATATCACGAATCACAATCCCACGGGAGTGAGCGAACTCGATGCGAGAAATCTTGCGAAGAATGAGCCATTCTGTTATTGGGCGGCGATAATGATCAAGACTCACCATCTGAAGAGCGAGCATACATATTGTCTTCATTGAGAATGTGCCTCTGCAGAAACGACGGAGCTGATCAAGATTTGGCCCCAATCTATCCATAATCATCACGCCGGCACCTCCTTCCTCACCATACCAGCGCGGCTCGAGAATCCCAAGGTGACCTTGTAGAACTCGATAGATCTTCGCTTCGTACGGAAGCGCACATGGAAGGTGTAGCTCTTCATCGGGCATGTCAACCTTGATCGCGACCTCGTCCTTCGTGAAGAGGTGGAAAGCATTGTAGACTGTGCCTTCAGCGGGGAAATGAGGAGAAGTCAGGCAGGGACCGTGTGATTGGGAAGTAAGATTTTCCTACCGAAGCTTCCCTCGCCCAATATCTCATTGCACTGCCATAGTCCTCGAATCCTGAATGGAGGGAAGCGATACAAGTCCAGCTTATAGAATTGGTCGTCCTCTAATAGAGATTCTAGAAGAGGGAAAATATTCTTGAGGTTGTCGGCCGAATATGTGGGAGGCGCCGTGTCCAGGCGTATGGAGGATGTAAGGCTCTCGGCACGGGCGATGAGGGCACTCTGAAATCCTGCGGCGCGTGCAGGCTCAATTGCGCGGAACGTAGACGCAGCTATGAGCAGTATCTCTGAGGCGCGGATATTTGGATATATTGTCCTTGCACGGGAGAGGATGATGTCGCACTTCTCTGAGATCTGTAGGTATAGATCATTTGGAGGAGCCATGGCACTCTTGAGTACGCCCACACCCAGAGGAAGGTCAAGATAACTCGAGAACAATGTGTCGGGAAGAGGCAAAGCAAAGATCTCGACTGCTTTCGAACGCAAGAGATCGAGCCCAGATCGAGCGTCTTCGTAGAGAATTGGGCGGCGCAGCGCTGCTAGAGCACGATCTATAGTGCAGTCATCGATCAAACAACCGAGACGCGTGGCGACATCACGCAACGCAAGTCGCATAGTATCGACAGGACGAGCCCTTGGGTCATCTCGAGTTCTCGAGGATTCACAGCCGATGTACATGGCTAGTGCTTCGTGACGGGGAAGTGTCGCCCCTGATTGTGGAGTCAAGGACATTACAGCCTGGATGATAGCCGTGTCTCGATCCTTGTCAGATATTAATGACATTAGCATTAGCACGGTAATGCGCGAGCCTTATGTCCACTCACAATCAACGTCCCAATCAGATCGAAGATAATCACACGGAATACGCCTGCTCCTATCCTAGGGCAACGCCCGGGATCCTCTACTTCATCGAAATCTGGGCTGGGATCATCCCATCGGACTATCGTTTCCTGGAATTCAGGAAGGGGTTGGCCATCATACGGTACATCTTCGGCTTCCAAGATGTCGGTTGCAACGCACACATCTGCCTGTAAATCAGTGTTGTATCTCGGGTGCATCGCACCATACGCGCGTTTCGGGATTGAGATATCAAAACGTCGGCTGATGATAGACTCGAAGATAGTGAGCGTTGATTTTGGGATGAAAAGAAACATCTTATGAGCCAATACTCACGTGTCGCAAGTTTATTACCCAATCCGACGTCAGGTTTACGCCTTGCCATGTATGATCGCTTTCAAGTCTTTGGAACACATAAGTGAGTGCACAAAGAACACAGTAGATTGTGCTTACTGCTGAATCAATCGCATTTCGGGAAGTATTGTAGGCGGTTCTCGAATAGCGACCTGGTCAAGGGGCCTCATATGCTCGAATAGACTCTGCGCGTCTTTGAGCCTCCTCGCTCGATGACCCCTTGGCGGAGCACTCCAGGTTTCCCAATCATCCTGGACTAGATCAGGGCCGCCAGAATCACGACTCAGTAGACCATCAAGCCTCGCTCTGAGTTGGCACAGATCCTGATGAACGGCATGACAGAAGATAATAAAACTATTATAGTCAAGTTGATAGTGAAGAGGGAATGGCACAGCGTCATCCAGCATTCTGGAATCATTCAGAAAAGGTGCAGTGTGAACATAGAGGCGCCGTCCGCCAGAGTCTAAAGGGGGATAGACAGAGATGACCCTCATTTCTGTTGTTGCTGCAGGAGAGATGGCGCAATAGAACCCATGATAGATACCCTCCGGCTTGCGCGGCGAAATGACGAAGAGTCTGCCCAAGGCCTTGTACGTAGAGCCATTATCAGGCATGCCGTAGTCCGCTGATAGTACACGAAGTGCCAAGAACGGGCGCACCGTCAGCTTTTCAGCTGTGCAGTGACCGAGTCTTGACACCCACTCCCCACAGTCAGGTCGAAGCCTTGCTAGCACAAAGTTGGGCGGCATGTGGTAGAAGTGGACGGGGTGGAAGTTGATGCGGACGCTGATAAGACTGCGATGTCTAGTCAGTTACTGGTTGTACGTGTTCAGTGTTGAGTGCTTCAACAACCTAAAACTCGCATCCGCAATGCTCCAGTGACTGATGACTGCGGAACGACAGACATGCGCTGTGGCCTTGCCGCGTGGACGTGTTCTCGCTTGCAGCCGTAGGAATGCCGGTTGAGTCAGGTTCTCGATATGCTTCCAAATGCTAGGACTCCGGCGTCGTACATGAATGATCGATTATTGCCCCATGGGAAAGAAGGACTGCTTCAGCACAGCCGGGCGTGATGGATGTTCTAGTCAACGCTAACATGCCAAATCGGATCGCCATCGCCATCAAGCGCCATACCCGGACTTGAGCTTGAGCGCTTGAGCGATTGCAACAACACGGATGACGGACCCCAAACCTGTCTCATCTTCGATGGCCCGCTCTATTTCATTCACACATAGAAACTCACACGTCCACTCGAGAGAACGCCTTCCATTCAGCCATCAGCCTTATCGTATCAGGGTATCCGGAAAACGGTGGGACGGTCGACTTGGCGTGGAAGACTCCGAGCGGAACTCCACGTCCAACTGCAAATCGCGTACGAGTCGAAGCAGTCGCGCATACCACAAGCAAACCTAAGTATACTGTACCGCATAACCAGGGCCATATCTCGACGTCCGAAATTAGCCGTAAGGAGTTTTGTGGTTCTGGGCAAACAGCTTGATTTCGAATGCGAAAGAGGAAAACAAAAGGTAGATCTGCACATTGCATCATTCTTTATGACAATCTCTCAACGCGGTCTGCACAGGCATAGAGGCGGTTGCACGGCATACTAGATTACAGTTTTGCCGAGCAGCTGGGATGTCGAGTCATCAAGTTACATCAGGTGCCGACATCACAGACGTTGGGCCGGCATTTCCAAGTATACCACCCTCTGATGAAGTGCACCTTTCACGCAGTCGCGCCCGGCATCCACAAACTTGTCAGGCATGCATCCGTAACTTGTCCCGATGTCCACGATCTCCGGATGCCAGACGATGGACTATTCGCTGGTGATACCAGATACAAGTTCCGTCGCCTAGCGCTCTGTTATGTGGCTTTTCGAAGACGCAAGACCTCATCCCGAGTCATGGTGCACGGCACTTCGGATTCTCGCCTATTAGTAAACCATCTCTGTCATGTTCACTGTGTCCCGCATGAAATATTGTTGAGGGTCGCTCCCATAAGAACACCCTTGACAGGATTAGTACCTGCCATCGTCTCGAACTTGTCGTGTCCAGTACCTTCTTCGCCATGGCAGACCCTAGAGGCTCAGGTTCTTCCGTTTATCGTCAGGCGTCAGAGGGTGGCGCCGATACTAATCATACTGCTCATCCGACGGATGAACCTCTTGTCTACTATCAGACTGCTCCCTCGCAATATATGGCAACTAGTCCCGCTCCACAGAGTATTCACTCTTCGTACCCCTCAGTCGGCGCACAGAACCAGCAGTATCCGTATGTCCCGGGCTATCCACCGGCTTTTGGGACTGCTCCGGGCTATCCACCAGCTTTCGGGACTGCTCCGATGTACCATTCCAGCACTCAACCCCAGAACCCTGCTTACAGTACGAGTGCACCGCAGATGTCGGACTATGCACACTTCAGATCTCTTCCACCGGGCCCAGGCGTGGCCGGCTTCTCGCAGACTACAGGCAACACGTACAGCGCGGTTGCTTCGCAGAACGCGGGTCCTTCTCCATGGAGCTCTGCCCAATCGCTGCCAATCGCTCCCTATCACGCAAATCCTCAGCAAACCGCGAACAGAGGCTGGTACGCAGCCGTTCCACAGAACACGAACTTTGGACATCGCGCTATTGCGCAGTATCCCACGGGTCCCCCGTACATGACAGTCCCACAGGCGCAATATCCCCCTGGAGCTCCGTACATGTCAATCCCGCAGGCGCAGAATACCGGAAGCTATGGTACTGTCCCTCTCAACGTGAACCCTGCCGGACGTTCTGCCCCTCCACCTCAGCATCCTCCCGTTGGCACCTTTGTTTTGTACTCGCCTCGACGTTTGACTTTTTCTGAAACATCTGGAAGGAGCGGAGGCGCAGTTCGATACAAACGACCGTGTCTCATTCATGACATCGTAGAAGATTCCTCTCAGGTCCGTTCTCTCTGGATAGTTCCTCTAACTGGGACACATAACGGGAAGCGAAAAATCGGTGTAGGTGCTATCTTGCGCATGTGTAATGCGACGCGCTGATATAGCCCATAGATGAACGCGCAGTGGTGGCAGCCGGTCAAGTGGCACACAGACATGATCGATGCACCTATGGTCCCAGAGGATAAGTGCTCTGTGCCGACATTGTCTGGGTCGCACCGTTATATCAACCGTCCACCAATCTCCCTGACCTACAGACCACCTCCCCCGGGCTTCACTAAGACACAAATGGGAGACAAGATCCCTAAGCTCAAACCTGATTACATCTGGGTCGGTGACATCGGAGAGGCGATCCGTCTGACAGACACGACGACTACGGGTATAATCATGCAATCCATTCTGAGCCCATATTACGAAATCCGGTCGCAGACCATATCCGAGCTTCATTCGGAAATGATGTATTGTGAGACGATTCTGTTCTGTCTATAAATTTTACTGATTATCCTTTTGCATCTGCAGGGCAGACACATGGTGTACCGGATCATGAACCGGAAGACGGGATCCCGGACCATTGGGGAATCGACTACCCTCCAGCGCCTTCACGAAGAGGGTGACCCTCAGTCTCCAGGGCGGGGGCACCGAAGCTGGCGATCACTAGAACTTCCACCATTTCATACAAGTCATGTGTTGCATAGGATGCCCCTGCCTTTATTAACGAGATTGATCCGTGATGAATGACAATACCTCTTCACGAAATACATTCTAGTCGTTGAACAATATCAAACACGGGTGTGCCGACACGCTGAGAAAGTTTGCCTGACAATACAGATTAAGCATACTTTTCCGATGTAGCTTCCCGTACTCACTCATGATCAGATGCATGGACGCTGAGAACTAGCCACTAGTGTTTTGGTCGAAATAGTGCTAGATTGTCTGAACCAAACACACAGTCTCCATTTTCCAAACGCCCGAGATAATCAAGCTCTTGTATAATTTCATTTCATTGAATGGATACCACTGCCGTCCTCTTCCTTGTACAAGTCAGAAATCTCGGAATCGTTCTTCGAATTAGGGCCGTGCTGTCCGTTGTTTTCTTCATCTGAGTCGTATCCGAAGTCCTCAATCACAGTCATCGCCGAGATAGTCGGCAACAACGAGGTCGTTTTCGCACAAATTTGCGTGGTCCCAGCGCGTAAATACGGCTTATGTTGCACCGCCCTCCGTTAATATGACAGAGGAGACACATTCTCAATGCTGATCGGCCAGACTAGCCTTCAAAGCGCACAGATGCATTAAGATATATCATCGATGAACGAAGAAAGGACCATCACGTCCACGGCATAAAGATGTGACGAGAGACATTCAATGCTACATCCGGGTCCCAGTGGTATTCCTCGGGTAAGAGAGTGCCTGCTCTCAGAAGTCTAGGATCCATCCAGTCAAACAAACCATCATTCTTCCACCCTTCCTGTTCCATCCACCGCAAGACAAGTCCCCGTATCATCTCATAATTCGGTGTTTCATCGAATAAAAGGCTCCGGCTATGTTCGAAGAGCGCGGTAAACACTGGTGGCGACTGGGCAAGGAGCTTGCGCATCGCTTCCCCAGCTTTCATTTCACCGATCCGCTGATGTTTCGCATCCACACTGGAAGCGTAAATACTTTGCCAGGGTAATCTGTCGTGAAGCAGATACAGAAGGGTATTGCCGAATGCTTCGACGACTGAGTTCTACATGTGCAAATTCAGAGAACGGCAACACATGAGAGGGTGACTAGTACATGCTATATTCACAATGAGAACAATAGCTGGAATATCGTGCCGTACCAATATGCCTGCGACCCTTGAATAATATGTGCGGCCGTGTCATGGGGTTCACGCAGAGCTTGGATACACCAAAGTCGAAGAGAAACAGCACGTTTCGGTGTTCATTCATCCCCATGGCAAAGTTAGAGGGCTTGATATCACAGATTACTATACCCCGGGAGTGTGCAAACTCAATGCGCGCAAGCTTCAAAGAAATAAGTGTCTCACGGTCCTGATGAGTTGGCGTAAGATGGAACTTACTATTTGGAGGGCGAGCATGCATGTCGTTTTCGGTGAGAAGGTTCTTCTGCAGAACCGTCGTAGTCGGTTCAAATTTGGACCCAATCTATCCATTATCATCACGCCGGCGCCCCTCTCCTCACCGTCCCACCGCGGCTCTAGGATTCCGAAATGACACTTATAGTTAGCACATCGAGCGCTGCTTGCACATCCTTTGGCAAGTGCACATCATACGCGCAAGCGGGAGTCGCGCTACAGGCGTGCTCCGGTACCGCACAGTCGAAATGCCGCTCGGAGATCGACTTGAGGAGCGAAAGTCAACCAAGGGCCTCAGGTGGCATGGCCGATGCTTACCCGCCGCAGGTCAATCACCCAACCCAAGGTTAGTCCACGCCTTGCCATGAATAATCAGCTTCTAACCTTATGCAAGCATGAGCGAGTATGAGTGAGGTTGAGAGTAGACGTACTTACTGGTGCATCAGCCTCATTTGGGCGACGATTGAAGGCGGTTCGTGGACAGCGATCTTGTCAGTAGGCGCCATTTGCTCGAACAATTTTTGCGCGCTCTTGAACCGTCTCGCCATCTGACCCTTCGTGGGAGCACTCCAAGTATCCCAATCACCTTGTACCGGATCTGAACCGCCGGAGTCAAGAACTGAAACATCTGTGAGCCTTCGTTTGAGCTCGGCTTGATCCTCATAGACGGCATAGCAGAAAATCATGAAGCTGGTGTAGTCGAGTTGATGAGGAAGAGGAAAGGGAATGGGATCCTCCCACTTTCTGAAGTCATTAAGAAAGGGAGCTGTGTGAACGTAAAGTGGTCTTTCATCCGAATCCACGGGAAGATGAATGGTGATAACACGTTTTTCCATAGGCAGAGCAGGGGATGTAGCACAGTAGAAGACCCGATAAATGCCTTCCGATTTGCGAGACAAAATCACGAAAAGCCTACAAAACGCCCACGAGATTGGGTCATTGCCTTGAAAACCAAAATCATCTGAGAGTACACGAAGTACCAGAAAAGGACACGTCGCTAAGTTGGACGCTGTGCACAGACCGAACCTCGACGCCCATTCCCCATCATCAGGTCGGAGCTTGGCTAGCACAAAGTTTGGGGGCATAGAGTGAACGTCGATACAACCCTGGTGCCTCCGTCAGTTTTGCCATCTAGCACTTTACGAGTACCGACCTGCTCACACAGGAAGTTGAGCATGACTGAGATGTCTGAAGACGTTCCCCGGCCCGTGCAATGGTTGGTCCTCGGTGACTGCCAAATGCAAGCTGAGTCAGGCTTCAGAATGCTTAGCTTCTGGTTCCAGGTATCTCAGCGCCGTAGAAGCAGCACCAAATTATCTGAAAGAAGACCAGGCAGTCATCGTGGGCTGAGTTCCTGAACGCGGACGTAAAGGTGAATTTCTGAAGGGCGGGGCCACTGAGTTACCATATGGAAGCTGGTTGAAGCGCCCGGCGGTGGTTCGAGCAGGGCCGATGATCATGAAACCAGCGTCCAAATCCGCCTCCACTTCCCACATTTGTGTGGCAATCCGCGCAAAATCCCACAACGCGATGACTTCCAGATCGGCTGTTCCGATGCTCCGAATCACATCGCGAGTCCTCCTGCTGATGTGCAAATAGCTCAAGCAAGCATCCGAGCGAGATTCCACAATGCTCCCGCTGCCATCTCGACGCGTAGTGCCCACTCCATTTGGACGTGTTGAAAGGTGTCAAACGCTACTTCTGGATCCCACAGACATTCCCCAGGTAGTAGCGTCCCCCTCTTCAGGAATTTGGGGTCGATCCAGTCGAATAACCCATTATTCTCCCATCTCTCTGTCTGCATCCTTCGTAAGAGGATACCTCGTATGAAATCATAGTCCGGCTTCTCTTCGAACGGGAGGCTGCGGCTATGGTCGAATAATGCAGTGAGCTCTGGTGGCGACTGTGCAAGAAGCTTGCGCATCGCATTTCCGGCTTTCATCTCCCCGATGCGTAGAAGCTTTGCATCTTCATTGGGAGCGTAGATCCCTTGGCAGGGTAGTCTGTCATGTAGCAAACAGAGAAGCGTTGTGCCAAAGGCCTCGATGTCATCTCGGCGACAAAGCTCTATGTGTTAGGAATCAGAGAATTGTGACGCTCAAGACGATGCTGTACACTGACCACGGCCGAAATGAGAATTATAACTAGAGTACCGTGCAGTACCAATATGCCGCCGGCCCTTCCTGAAAGGTATGTGCTTGCCTGGTATAGGATCCAGGCAGAGTTTGCATACCCCAAAATCGAAAATGAATAGGACATTCTGATACTCGTTCATCCCCATGGCGAAGTTCGTGGGTTTGATATCACGGATCATAATTCCGCGTGAATGAACGATTCAATGCGCGTAATCTCGCAAAGGCACACTCAGACACTTCTTTGTCAAGTAGCGGTATGAAATATAACTCACCATCTGAAGAGCGAGCATACACACTGTCTTCATCGAAAATGTCCCTTTGCAAAACCGACGGAGCTGGTCGAGATAAGAGCCCAGCTTATCCATGATCATGACGCCGGCACCTCATTCACCATACCAGCGCGGCTCGAGAATTCCGAGGTGACCTTTGAGAGCTCGGTAGATCTTCGCTTCGTACGGAAGCACACATGGAAGGTGCAACTCTTCATCGGGCATGTCAACCTTGATCGCCACTTCGTCCTTCGTGAAGAGGTGGAACGCTTTGTACACTGTGCCTTCAACGATGCGTCAAAGCCTGTGACAGACAGTATATAGCCCAAGAAATCAGAGGTTCTTACCGAAACTGCCGCCGCCCAGTATCTCATTGCATTGCCACAGCCCTCGAATACGACACGGTGGACAGTAATCCATGGCCGGTTTGTAAGATTGATCATCCTCTAGTCGCGATTCCAGAACAGCGTAAAAATGGTCGATGCTGTCAGCCGAGTATGTCGGGGGCGCTGTATCTAAGCGTACGGAGGACGTAAGACTTTCGGCACGGTGGATCAAGGCACTCTAGAATCCTGCAGCACGTGCAGGTTCAATTGCCCGGAACGTAGACCCGGCCATGAGTAGTATCTCCCAAGCGTCAATACCTGGGTATATAATTCTCGCATGGGCTAGGATGCTGTCACACGTCTCCGAGATCGGTGTATACAAGTCCCGAGGAGCTACAGTGTTCTTGAGTATGTGCATAACCGAAGGAAGGTCAGGGTCCTGCGAGAACAACGTCTCGGGGAGAGGAAGAGCCAACAATTCGACTCCATTCAAACGCAAGAGATCGAGCCCAAAACGAGCATCTTCGTATAAAATTGGGCGGCGCAGTATTTTGAGGGCGTTGTTCATTGTAGCGGTGCATTCATTGATCACGCACCCGAGGTGCATGGCAATGCCGTACAACGCAAGTCGCATGATATCGACTGGGCGAGCCTTTGAGTTGCCCCGAGTTCTGGAGGACTCGCAGTCTATGTACAGACGCAGTGCTTTGTGTCCGGAGTGTGTCGCCCTTGCATGTGGGACCAAGGACATGACAGCTTCAACGATGGCCGTATCTCGATCCTTGTCGAAAGCCGGATGACGTTAGCGTGCTGATGGCAAGTATGGTACCTACTCACGATCAGTGTTCCGATAAGATCGAAGACAGCCATACGGAATATACCAGCATGTATCCGAGGACAAAGCACGGGGTGTTCCGCTACATCGAAGTCTGGGGTAGGATCATCCCAACGGACTACCGTTTCCTGATCTTCAGGAAGCGGTTGCCCATCATAAGGTACGTTTTCGTCTATGAAGATTTCGATTGCAGTGCGCGCATCTGCCCGCAATTCAGCGCTCTCCCTCAAAGTCACGGCGCCACATGCGCGCTTCGGGATCGAGGTATCGAAACATCCGTTGGTGATGGATGATGGACTAGAAGATGGTAAGCGTCAATTTTGGGATACAAGGACAGACCTCTGAGCTGAGGAGCAGACACTCACACGTCGCAGGTCAACCACCCAATCCGACGTCAAATCTACCCCTTGCCACGTGTATTCGCTTTCCAGTCTTAAAGGCGTTAGTCAGTACACAGAGAACGTAGTAAGCTGCGCTTACCGCTACATCAATCGCATTTCAGAAGGAATCGTAGGCGGTTCTCGAATGGAGATGCCATCAACGGTCAACATATGCTTGAGGAGACTCTGTCCATCTTTCAGCATCCTAGCCCGCCGACATCTCGGTGAAGCACTCCAGGTATCCCAGTTCTCCAAGACCGGATCTGAACCACCAGAGTCACATCTGAGCAGAACCCCAAGCCTGGTTCTGACTTCGTACAGGTCGTGGTGGGCAGCATAACAGAATATAACAAAGCTAGTGTAGTCGAGTTGATAGAAGGTAGGGCATGGCATAGAGTCATGCAGCAGCCTGAAGTCATGTAGGAAGGGAGCGGTGTGAATGTAGAGGGGTTGTCTAGCGGAGTCTAGAGGGGGATGCACCGAGATGACACGTGTCTCCGTTGATTCTGCAGGAGCGATTGCGCAGTAAAATCCGCGATAGATACCTTCCGGCTTGTGTGGCGAAATGACAAAAAGTCTGCCCATAGACATGTATGTCGAGCCGTTACCAGGCAAGCCATAGGCATCTGATAATACGCGAAGTGCCAAAAAGGGGCGCGTTGTCAGCTTTTCAGCTGTGCTGAGGCCCGCTGCCCATGATCAGGTCGGAGCCGAGTTAGCACGAAGTTGGGTGGCATGTGGTGGATGTAAATGTAGATGGGACTGCGATATGTCTGTCAGATATCGGCTGCTAGCATTGAGTGCTCCACCGACACCCAGCTCGTTTCTGCAATGCCTAGTCACTACACGGTAGGACAGAGAAGCACAACAACGTCTCTGTGCGAAATGTGGTGCTGCTCCCACTCGAAACCGCAAGGATGCGAGTCGAGTTGGCAGCAGGCTGACAACGTGAACCTGGACCCCAGAATTCCGGCGCTGCAAACGCATGTGCGGCTTCTGTCCCCGGGAAGAAGACGACCAGCAGGAACGGGCGCCCACGCGCCATGATTGATGCCCTAGCGAACTTACCAAATCAGAGCATCAATCAAGCGCCACGCCCAAGCGTTTGCAGGACTCGGACTCGATTTCACGCTCATCTTCATGGATCGTATCTATTTCCGTCACCCATGACAGCTTACGAATACTCTCAGAACAATATTTTTTATTCAATCGTTAGCCGTTCTCCGTCAGGGGTCTGGAAGATTGCGGTACCTGACTTGGCGTGGCGTGGAAGTATGAGTCGCGGTACAGCTCGAACGGACTGCCTGAGACTGAGTCCCAAAAGGTCAGCTGTAGCCCTACTGATCACTCGCTAGGCCATATGGTCTTGTCGGGACGTATGCTGACTGAGCTTTCTACGGTTCGAGGATGTCACTTCCGTAGCTGAATGCGGCGAAAGATGAAAAACCACCATGTATCGTGCAAAGGCCGACCTGCAAACGTTGTTTCGCTGGTTCAACATGCGTGCCTGCGGATTTAGACTGCGTACACTCCTATACAGTCGATGTTAATGCGATTCACAATGTTTCCTCACATGAGAGACTTTTTTCCAGGGCCTAGGCTACCTAATTCTCAGATCAACGAACGGTCCGATTTG